>CM057337.1:881768518-882229067 GCA_030015575.1 Agapanthus africanus | reverse complement strand
GTGGGGTATCTTTTCTATTACGCGAGGGAACAAATAGTCTTTGTTTCTCGACATGCCCCAATTTTTGGAAAATTAATTTCTTGGAAAAGAAATAATGGGAACGCAATAGAACTGGAAGAAATTCCAGAACCATAAGCCATTACTGAAAGCATGGTGGAACCAGAAGTTTCGAAAGAATCGAACATCCCCGCGCCACTCCGTAGGACTAGTAGGCAGTCTCATCCGTCCGAGAGATACAACGGTTTTCTCATAGATGGGGATAGATGAGGATTGCATCATCGACGATGATGAGCCAACTAGTTTCCAGCAAGCCATTAGGAGCAGATACTCGGTAAAATGGCTGGATGCAATGCGGACCGAAATGGGGGTCCATGTACACCAAAAAGTATGGACTTTGGACATTGCTCCAGAAGGGGTAAAACCCGTAAGCTGCAAATGGATCTTCAGAAAGAAGATTGGTGTAAATGGACAAGTTGAAACCTATAAGGCTAGACTTGTTACAAAGGTTTTCGTTAAAGACCTGGTTTGGACTATGATGAAACATTTTCTTCAGTGTCTATTGCTCAAATTCATTCGGATCCTACTTGCCATTGCCGCCTTCCACGATTATGAAATTTGGCAGATGGACGTAAAGTCCGCTTTTCTGAATGGAAATTTGGAAGAGTGTGTTAAATGGATTGGCCAGAGGGTTCATAGAGAGTGGAAGCAGCAGAAGAGTGTGCAAGTTTCTTAAATCCATTTATTAATTATAGCTAGCATCGTGGAGTTGGAACATCTGTTTTGACGAGACGGTCAAGGAATTTGACTTTGTCAAAAATTCAGATGAACCATGCATTTATAGTAAAATTGTAGCGAGAACTGTGGTATTCATCGTCTTGTACGTGGATGACATTCTCCTGATAGGAAATGACATTCCTATGCTACAATCAGTCAAAAGATTCTTGTCATAAAGGTTCTCCATGAAGGACCTAGGTGATGCCTCCTACATTCTGGGGATCCAGATCTATCGTGATAGATCTAAAAGGATATTGGGAATTTCACAGTCAATGTACATCGACACCATACTGAAAAGATTTAGTATGGAAGATTCAAAGCATGGAAATCTACCGGGTTGTCACAGAATCGCCCTCTCCAAAGAGATGTCTCCCAAGACTGATTTGGAAATGGATCGCATGACTATTATACCCTACGCTTCTGCGGTAGGCTCTATAATGTATACGATGTTGTGTACCAGACCAAATGTAGCTTACGCACTAAGCATTGTAAGCAGGTATCAGTCCAACTAAGGGGAGAAGCACTAGACATAAGTTAAAAACATTCTTAAGTACCTGAGAAGGACTAAGAAGATGTTCTTGGTGTACGGTAGTGAAGACCTCCAGATCGAGGCGTTCACCGACTCTAGCTTCCAGAGTGACCAGGATGACTCCAGGTCCATGCCGGGTTATGTCTTTACTCTCAATGGAGGGACGGTCTATTGGAAGAGCTCCAAGCAGGACACCGTTGCCGACTCGACGATGGAAGCGGAGTATATCGCTGCATGTGACGCCGCGAAGTAAGCAGTCTGGATGAAGAAGTTCATTACAGAACTTCAGGTGGTTCCGTCCATTGTTGATTCAATACCTCCGTATTGTGACAACAACGGGGCTATAGCTTTAGCGAAGGAACCAAGGTCCCATCAGAAGTCCGGATATATCTTAAGGCGGTACCACCTGATAAGGGAGATCGTTGATCGCCGGGAGATCGAGGTGCGGAGAATAAAGACGGAGAACAACATTGTAGATCCACTCACAAAGGCCATCCCTCAGACGCAGTTTGAGAGGCTGATCGAGATGATAGGTCTGCGATATGCTAATGCACTTCCTTAGTGAAAGTGGGAGATTGTTAGTGATATATGCCCTACAGGAAATTATTGTATAGTACTGGATTGTATATTACATTTTGGAAGCTTGGGATATTAACAGATATAATAACAGTCTTACTCAAAATGGTAGTATGCTACTTGGTTTGATTCTACCTCAATATGTGTATATGTTTCTTTTAGCATATCGCTAATACATATTGGTAAAACCCTTAGGATCTTTCCTTGACTATCAACGTTGTGATGGCATTCATACTAGTGGGGGCTAGGTAGTCTATAAGCACATCCTTATACAAGTCCCTAGTCATAGGATTATCGAGACGGGGCATCGATACTCCAGAGTAGACTAGTGTATACGCTTCTCATCCTAGCAAGGGAGATGGTCTGTCCCACAGCCATTGGTATGTCGTACCGGAGATAGTATACAAGTGCTCATTGGGTTATGAGTTACACTGGACGGACTCATTGGGAACTATTGGTTGGTATTATACTTATTGTTAGGTAGCAGTTCCCGGATGACATGAGTACAGGTTAGTCCATTGACTTGACATCACTATTCGTCTCGAGTGTGTTCCCACTGTACTTAGATCACTACCCTACCACGGCTTAAATGAGTCATGCAAACAGGTAGTGGTTAGGTGCAGTCCCGAAGCACTTGGAGGAAGTAGCGGTTAGATAGGATTCGTCTCTCCCGGTATTGGGGGTTGATATCGCGCTGTGTTCAGAAAGCCATTACACAAAGTCCCTGGCCAGGGCAAGCGAGATTTACTGGTAGGTACTCCAGTAGTTTCTTTGGGTATATTGGGCTCTACCCTAGCATGACTTATTGCACTATTAGAGGTCTGACGGTTACCATCCCCTAGACCCAATATGCGAGTATCTTAGACGAACAGACCGGACTGTACGGAGATTGTCACAGATACGCTCAGTAGGAGTTCGGATGAGTTTGCTCATCAGCCTTTTTATCGACAGATACCTGGATAGCCGTTATGTGCAGCTAGTACCGCTGATGGACTTGTAATTAAACCCACTTCCAGTGTACAGTCGAGTCTTTAGAGTCCCACACAGAGGGTTTCCCTGCTTCGGGCGAAACGATGTAGAGGCCGTATGGTTTTACAGCAGGGTTCCGATCATATACGTGTACTGGCTACACGGATGTTCGGATGGATAATACTAGTGGTCTTTGGTTTAAGCCGGATTCTAGTATTGTATTATTGGATTATTATTATCTCATTGTATTCGTATTTTTCGGAATACGAATACGGGTATGCATATACGGTGAGGGCATTCCTGTAATTTCATAAGAGATGCTTCTAGAAGGGGACACCTCATTATTTGGTTAATCTATTTTTGGAAATAGATTAATGAGGTGGAAAATAGATTAATCTAGAAGGGGACACTTCATTATTTGGTTAATCTATTTGTGGCATGGAGTGAAGCATGGCTCATTGGTTTATTTTATTGGTTTGGAGTCACTATTCAAACATGGTTGATATTTTCAATTAGAAAATATTGCATGCTTGAGTGAGATGAGTGTAGGAGCCATTCTTCAGTTGCCATAACCTTAGTTCATTTGCATTTTCACTTTCTCTCTCCATTTTTCTCTCCTTCTTCCGCAAGACCTAAAACCTTCATATGTGTTGTGAGCCATTAGGTCTCTTGAGATAAAATACTCCATTAGACACTTTACATCTTCTAAGCTACCTAGCTTAGCAAACTAGTTATCTTAGTTACCTCGGTTTAGAGGTTGGAGCTTAAAATATAGACTCTCGGGTGGATCATCTTCGACACAAGGAAGCCGACGATCAAGCGCGATCCGGATCTTCGAGGAGCTCAAGGAGAGGAGGAGAAGAAGACCCGAAGGACTAGAGTCAAGGAGGTATAAACACTTATCATAGTAGTTAGAACCTCCAAGTAGAATAGCTAGTTAAGGTTTCCATAAAGATCCTGGAGTTAAAGTCGGTGTTGTGAAGTAAGAAAAATCATTTTTGTAAATTCTGCCTTCCCGTGAATCCGCGAGGTGCGCGACATCGACTTACGCAGTCCACTCTTGTCAATCAGATCTCAAGCAACTGATACCAAGCTACAAAAGATCTGAGAACAACTAGAAAGTGGACTTCGAACTGATTTCATCATCCACGAAGATGGATCCTTGAGATATGGAAGTCGATTATGTGTACCAAACGGCCCTATTCGAGAAGAGTTAATGAAAGAAACTCATAGCTCTCCTTATTCTTTACACCCCGGTGGTACAAAGATGTATAAGGATCTACGACAACACTACTGGTGGCATGGAATGAAGCGTGAAGTAGCAAGAAGCGTAGCCAAGTGTTTGGTGTGTCAGCAAGTGAAGGCTGAACATCACAGAACTGCTGGTTTACTTTAGCCGTTACCAATCCCAGAATGGAAATGGCAGCACATTACCATGGACTTCATGACTGCCCTTCCTCACGGCATGAAGGGTAACGACGCAGTATGGGTTATTGTGGATCGACTCACCAAGTTGGCTCACTTTATTCCATTTTGAGTTGGTAAATCAACTGAGACGTTAGCAAAGAAGTACATGGAGGAGATCATAAGATTACATGGAGTTCCTGTTTGCATCATCTCCAATTGTGATACAAGATTCCGATCACAGTTTTGGTAGAGTCTGCAAGCTAACCTGGAAACGAGTCTGAATTTCAGCACGGCTTATCATCCACAAACGGACGGACGGTCCGAGCGAACAATTCAAATTTTGGAAGACATACTAAGAGCTTGTATGTTAGACTTTAGAGGTTCGTGGGAAGATCACTGACACCTTATGGAGTTTTCATACAACAACAGCTATCAGGCAAGTATTGGAATGGCATCATTCGCAGCACTCTACAGACAGAAGTGTCGTTCACCACTAAGTTAGGACGGCATCGGAGATCGTAAACTCCTTGGACTAGAGATGATCATGGAAATTGTGGACGTAGTTCATACGATCAGGGAAAGAATGCGCATAGCCTAAGACCGACAGAAGTATTGGGCAGATGCAAAGCGGCGACATCTGGAGTTCCAACCTGGAGACCATGTTTTTCTAAAGATATCTCCAAACCGAAGAGTGATCTGCTTTGGCAATAGGGGTAAGCTAAGTCCAAGATACAAAGGACCGTTCGATATACTCGAACGAGTTGGTGAAGTGGTATACCGTTTAGCACTACCACCCTCGTTGGAAGGAGTGCACAACGTGTTCCACATATCCCAGCTATGACGATATGTGAGCGATCCCAGCCACATACTTAATCACTCAGAGCTCACAGTACAGACTGATCTAAGCTGCGAGCAACAACTCGTTGAGATCCTGGTCCGAAAAGTGAAGACACTGCGGAACAAGAAAGTAAACTTGGTCCGAGTGATGTGGAGAAAGGATTCGCCAGGAGAATCAACATGGGAACGAGAAGAAGACATGCATGAAAGATACCCTTACCTCTTGAAAATTAGTCCATATGTAATTGTAAATTTCGAGGACGAAATTTTTATAAGGAGGGTAGAATGTAACGACTCTAAAATCTTGTATGGAAATTTTACTGTTAATATACAAGAAATGAATTTTACAGCCTGAGTTTGAGTTATAAGTCAATATTGTGAAATAACAGTAAGAAACAACTTGTACCTCAATGGTAAAGCCCCTGCACTGCTGTGACGTAGCCCCTATGTTCGATTCCCATCAGACACAATTATTTTTTCTGAATATTTTGAAACTTTTTGGAAGCTTTGCACGTGCAATACACAGGGAAATAAAAAGTTCAGAAAAACCAAACATGTGCAAAATGGTTTAAACAGAGAATTAATCAAGTGGCATGAATCTCGAGGCAAATGCCTCGAGATCGACTGACCAAAAATGCATTAAGACCGGCACCGACGGTCATGATGGGGCCAATGAAGCCCGAGCTTTGCACACACACTTCTTCAGCTACCCCTAACCCCTCTGCACCTTTTGAATTCCCTACAATCAAACAGATACCATTCATTTCACAATTAAAGACAATTTTAATGCTTTTAATCCACATTTTTAATTCCCAAACACTAATTATAACGACTCTGAATTTACTATACAAAATTTTCCAGTTTAATGTACAGAAATAAGTTATGCATCCTGAGATTGAGTTATAAGTAAATTTTGTTAAATAACAGCAAGAAACTCCTTGTAGCTCACTGGTAAAGCCTTTGCACTGCTGTGACGTAGCCTCTGTGTTCAATCCCCATCAGACACATTATTTTTTCTGATTTTTCTTTTTAACTTTTTGGAAACCCAAAAGTTTACACATGCAATACACAGAAAAATGAAAAGTCAGAAAAATCAAACATGTGGAAAATGGAGTAAACACTGAGATGTATACGTGGCACAAATCCAGAGCTCCTATGCCCTAGATCGGCCGGCGGAAGTGAGGATTAGGCCGGTACCGACGATTGAACTAAGCCCAATGAGGCCCGGGCTTTACACACTAATTCCTTTACCTACCCCTAACACCCCTGCACTGTTTGATTTCCCTATAATCAAACAGAGACCTTTCATTTCACCACTAAACCAAATTTTAATGCATTTTAATTCACATTTTTAATTCCAAAACCCTAATTCTACACTATAAATAACACCCCCACACTTTGGCCCAGCATCATTCAGAAATTTCTAGCCAAAACTCTTAAAAATTTTCTAAGTACAAGTGGAGTAAAGAGGAGTTAGCAAGCGGTCAACTTCCGGCAAAGAATCGAAACTATTCCGGAGCTCCCGCGACGCCGCGAAGTTCAACTATCCTTCTTCTACCTCTTCTTGACATAACCAAGCAGTAATCCCTCTCAATCTCTTTTCCTCTTCATTGAAATTTCATTTCAAAACTCATATCGTTAAATGGAGTTAATACCGATATCATTTTTTCTAAACCCTAGAAACTTCTTATCTTCATTCTTTGATCAACCAAGCTTTTAGAGTATACTTGTAACCTTAAACCCTAATATTCATAATCAAATTTTCATCAAAAATTCTCATGCGAAATAACAATAGTAACACTTTTTCATTTAAATACCTTGAACTTTAAATGTCATTTCTCAAAGTTTTGTTAAAACAATAACTTTAGGAAAACTTTATGGGGTAATGACCTACCCCACACGCACATATGGTTCCATAGCACGATACCTTTTTTGTAACATTTCAGAAAAATAAAATATTGTTTTTGGGAATTTTTATAATTAAATAATAAAATATTGAATATTTTAATAGGACGGAATAATTAAATACCGATAAATTAGGAAAAAATTTGAAAAATTATGGAAATTTCTGAAAAGAGGGTGCTTTATGTGATTTAAGCAAATTATGAAATTTTATGATTTATTATACACTAATTTTGTGCTAATCGCGATTAAATATCGCTAATTGGGCACTAAACGTGTTTTGTGCACATGACATGCAAAAGTCTTTTTTTATACTTATTACATTTCTTATCATGGCATTTCTTCATGTTTCATGCATGGTTATTGAATTTAAAGAGAAGAGAAAGAAAACAAAAGGAAAGGAAACATTAAACAATTGTGCATAGTGAGAGGTATGGGCATGAGAGAGAGAGAGGTGAGGGGTCAAACCTAAGTCTTGGTCATTCTCTCCCTCTTCATCATCTTCATCTTCTCTCTCATCTTCAACCCCATGGCAGCACCTCCTCCCTCCCCCTCTTCAAGCCTCACTTCATCATTAAAATTTCGCCAAAAGTCCATCCCCACTTCACTAAAAATGTGCACAAGCTCACAAGCTACACTTTGGACCAAGAAAGTTTGCATTTTGGCATTGTAGGGGTTTCTTGAGTGCTAAATGAGGTAATCCCTTCACACTTAGTGTAGTTTTTCTTTCACTTTAAACCATATATGTGTTTAGTTGTGATGTTGTGCGATTTGGTGAACTTTAAAGATTTCTAGAGAAGGTTAGGGTTAATTTGAGTTAAGTTAGTATAATTGAACTCTTGAGGTGACCTTAAACCCCTCAATTTGTCCAAAACCCAGACCTAACCAAACCTGAAAACCAAAATACGGAAAAAAAAATAGAACTTTTCAAGTCGGTTTGTGAGAACTTAGAGTGTGCAGGGGAATCTGGGATGACCTGGAACATTTTTGAGTCAAGCAAACAACTCTAGTGACCCAATTAAGACCCTAGGAGACTACCCTGAGAGTACGAGGCCATTCCACCAGCGCAGAACCGATCTGTCCGGATTTCCCATGCATGTGCTTGGCCACTTGGTGAGGGATAGGGTCCAGATTGCTTCAGTAGGTCATATACACCCTATATATCACCCTAGTGTTGTTTGCTTATCTTGTTTTCACCTGAAACAAAATCTGGAGCATGTTTTCATAGTTGCTGCTTTACGTTTCGCGATGTTTATGGATTTAAGTTTTGGTATTTGTGTTTTGCATCGATCACTTGACGTTTGTACGTCTCTATCGGGTGTTATTTGGTTAAGTTGCGAGGACAAACCATAGGTTTTGACCTATGTGAGTTCCGCGTGTCGTTTTGTTTTTGATTTTGGATTTTAATGCGATACGATACGTTATATATAGGTACCCTCACGAAGACTTCGAGACGAAAAGCGAGCGCGTGGCGACATCGGCATCGGCAAGCGAATATCAAGGTGAGTAAATATATATCTATGGGGGAAGTCGGGTGGATAGCGTATAACACCCCCGCAGTTCGATGTATAGTATGCTATATATATACTATATATATATATGATATCGTTTATGTGAGACATGGATATTCAAGATATAGTTATGTGTTCATGGTTTAGCTTTGGGTAGTTAGAAGTAACTTAGTTTAGCTTCTTAGTCGCGAACCCTAGAATAGTTGTTACACCCACACACGCGCACACACTTGCATACATTTATTTTATTATCTGTGCGTAAATAGGGATATGTATGTGTGTGTGTGTGTGTGTGTATCCATATACATATACATGGATTATGAGGATAGTACTTGGGATTGGAGATGAGTCGATGAGATTGGGCTTGAGGCCGTGAGATCGGTGATATGACATGGTTCGTATTTGAGATACGACATGATGTTTTAGCGGGTCCTTTTTGACATGGTGTTTTCATACACACGCATGCATACATAGATAGTATCAGTATTGTACTAGACGTAGATAAGTACCCCGGATCATGATTTTGATAAAGAGGATACTAGATGAATAATGGGATAGATGTGATATTTGACCCGTACCCAGATTTGGGATGCCGTACGACAGATTTACCGTACGAGCTATATTGATGATAGATCTGCATTCTTGGCTCGAGAATGTCATATTATATAGGATATTATATGGGATACTATTGAGGCGGGATCACCGACTATTATATATATATATATATATATATCAACTCAGATGTTAAGCGGCTTCCTTACCTTTCGATCAGCCCTTTAGTTAGTCCTGTAGTTTACTTGTAAATGGTAGATTAGACTCGAGTCATACCTATTTCAAAACTAACGAATCGTGAGTATTTTAAAGACAGGCTAAGGGATTCTACGGATATTTCAAAGGACGTACATTTTCTTAAAAACACCGTTGTCCCTATTTTCTAAACACACGATTAATAATATTTCAAATGGCAAAATTGTACGACTCATATTTAGACTTATTTAAATTCGTTATCATTGTATTTGATATTCAACTCCCGCATATTCTTGCTGCCCGCATCGCATTGCATGCTTATATTGTGTTTTCATATGTTAATATTGAAATCATACTGTCAGGACACCAGCACCATTACCGATAATGTGTATGTTCCACTTACTTGCCGGCTCACACACATCATCAACGGTAATTTCCATGTCACGTACACTTTAAAGAATATTAATTGATTGATATCGCCTGTTAGCTGATGGTCTCGACTTATCGTCACTGTGCTAGTTTAGACATTGTATTCATTATTGTGATACTTCTTGCATATTATTATTCATTGGTTATGCAATATTATGGAGTTTTATGTCGATATTCACTGTTTACTTACTCTTGATTCTTGGAATTTGGATTTTCATGAGATTTCGGGATTTAGGGGAAAACCGCAAGAATATATATGTAAAAACTTCTCTCTCTTTCCCTCTTTTTAAAATGCAAGTTGCGGTTTTCTCGTGATGTATGAGTCGTCCACCATGATATTTTCTCGGTTATGAGATGGATTTCGAGACCCAATTCAAGGAGTCGTATGAACCGTCTGCGGGTACATGGTGGACCCGGTATGGTACCCCAGGGCGAGAGTGATTTTATGGAGGATGATGAGCCCGGCAAGGGCAGACTGCCTACCGGTGATTGTTTGGCGCGTCGGATATTCGGAGGATACCGTTCGTGGTCGTGTGATTTATGATACGGGCCGATCCGGGCTGACGGAGCCTGAGGTATTGAGACATTGAGATGTTGAGATTTGAGACACTGAGATTTGAGATTTGATGATACAGGCCAGTCCGGGTAGCCAGAGCCTGAGATATTAGGATTTAGGTTTTGTGTCGATGCTTGACACGAATTTCTCTGTTGATTTCATTGATGACACTCGTTTTATATACATACAGAAATCTCATTAAATAAAGAAAATAGTTTTCTCACTCATTTCATTACATTACATTCATAACTCATACATATGATACATCGTTACTTGAGGCACTGACACGTGCACATGGAATTTCACTTATGTATAGATGTTTACCCTTGCCACCTTTTCATGCTTCAGACTTATTATTTGAGGTTATATATATATTTTGATCGTATTGACCTAGGATTGTGTCATACATGTGATTTCTACTCGTAGAAGTTTTCTACTCACGAGTTGGCAACTCACCCCCGTTGTGCCACAGTTTCTTGCAGGTTTTGTCGTACAGGTTTCGTTGCGGTTTTACTGGCACACTGTTCCTTCCGGGTGATTGCTTTGGTAGGTGGGTTCTTTTGCATCAGGACCACCATTGTATATTTGTTATTTCAGTTGTATCTAGTAAAACTCCATCAACCAGACTTGTATATTTGACAGAGATAGATGACCTGTGTATATTCTTTCAACCTTAGAATCGCACGCTGTATTATTATGGTTTTCCTCGGGTTTTCTTGATGAAGTTGGATTTTTATCCTGAGTTTGATCCTCACCCTTCGGCGTTGTATATTATATTGCTTGCATGGTTATGACCGTCAGTTGACGAAGAGCTATCTCCCGCTTGGGGATGCCTTTATTCATTTTATATGCTTTATCAGGTTTGTATCCGTTTGGGGTCGGTTTTTACAAAGAAAACTCTGCCGAAATTTTCAGAAAAGACTTGGCATTTTAAAAATACATACTTCGGCTTATGTCGTTAAACTTCTTGCTTTAAAATTGGTTTTTCCTTCACTCTACTGTTTTACTTGGTTTGGATTTCTGGGTTTTGGTTTACTTAGATTACGTACGTCTCGAGACGTTTCGTAGTTTAAGTGCCGGTCATGTTCCATACATTTTGGGTCGTGACAAAGTTGGTATCAGAGCGTTAGGTTTTACCTCCAGAGTGTAAGATGACCCTTGGTTGATGGAGTAGGTGACTCAAGTAGAGTGGCGTACTGTGTGTATGTTCCGCGGCATACTTACTATACGATACTCCGCTTAAGAAACCTTAGGATGTACATTTCCTTGCACAGTATTATCTTCATTCTTATGATCTATCCTCATCAGTACCAGTTATGGTTTTGTTACCACGGTTGTACGGGCGTGGAGAGCTATGGCTAGAGTTGCGTCAGCACGAGCTCATCACAGACGAGGACTGACCAGGGCATGATTCCAGGGACACATGATTGCATAGAGGTATCATTTTATTGTGTTTACGCACCATGAGTATTTGATGGATCGCTTCCACGAGATTTTTCGGACGTGCAGATCAGCACCAGAGGATTGGGCCACTGCTAGAGGCCAGCCAAAATGTGATGACCGTACATGCACAAATTATTTGATGGTTGAGGCACCGTTCAGCGTGCGGACGAATGAGCCAGTTGTTACAGCGAAGGGTGAGATATCACCCCAGATGTTTGGAGCTATTGCGGTACGAGTTGTACTTAGAGATATGATAGAAGATCGCTAGTCACTCGAGGATGAATGACTAGGATATGTGGTTCGTTCGCTTACCCCGATATGAGGTCATTGGATTGATTAATTCCGGCTAGAGACGACTGCACACCGATACGTTGAGAGTCGATATAGACGATCGAATGTCAGGAACCCATTTTCCAAGTTTAAAGTGTTCGGAAAATAATGCAAGTAATTCTATGGACCCTCTATAAGAATGAAACCCTAACTCGACATAATGACCATGGAACGCCGGTGAATCTTAGGGTTTGCGGCAGTTCAGCGGTGCCATTAGTGAGGGTTGGATTTGCCCTTCTACGGTTGGTCCATAGGTGCTGTGGAAAGTATTCGATACTATTAAACTGTACCCAAGATGTTGAGCTCTTAGGGGATTATGAAGCCTTGACGAATCGATCGAAAAGTTCGACATCATTCGGATATCATGGATGGGATACATTGCTTGGGAGACTCCAGATACGAATATAGCCATTGGAGCACAGTCCATGCAGCCATGAGGAGACGGGTCCGAATCAGTCGATATTGGAGAAAAGTGGAGTAAGAGGTTCATGCGAGATCGTGACGAGAGGACGTTCCACTCTGCTGACATCACAGATGTGATACGCATGCAGAGGCATTGTAAATGGATATATCTTCCAGGAGCAATCGTGATGAGTATGCAGCCGTTCTGGAACAAGAAAGAGATATAGTAAAAGATGATGACTTTCGGGCGGTTCGACAGAAACGAGATTGGGGAGAGACCTTGATAGGACCTTTCTAGAAATACTATACGAGAAGACTTGGACTCAAGATCAATCATATTGCACACGCCCAGCAGGCCAGAGTTCAGCATCGTCGACAAGACATGTTATGACTGACCATAAGAGTAGGCCAGAGATCTTTAGAGGACGTGCCAGAGCGGACTACTTCCATTATCGTTTCCATATTGGACCGTTGAGCCGGGGAGCTATGTACTTAGCAATTCGCAGTGAGAGACGAGAGCCTAAGGGCACCAGACGACAGGCCATGATTAGAAGGCAAGTAGATATCTTGCTCTGCTAGCATTGGATGCACCGACACCTTCTCGACCTTGAAATAAGGACATATCGACGACAGTATTTACGATTTGTGATTTCGTGAGTTTACTATCACGTATCAGTCACTTTGGATTTCGGTATTTTGGATGATTTATTGCATGATTGAGTTGTGATGACCGAGTTTCATGATATTTACTTTTGTGCACCATGGTTGCACCTACTGGGTATTTACGTGTTTGTGCATAGTTATTGCACTTGAGATATGCTTTATACACCGTTGTGTTGATTTATGATTTGTGCAGATTTATTGCACTTGATGTTGATTTTGAGCCTTGGCTGCACATGTTTATGATTTCATGGATTGCATACAGCTGATTTGATTTTTGTGCAGGTGGTATGCACTCGATTTGTTTTTTGCACTCGGTATAGCTTACATGTGCTTACAGTGTGTGGATACATGTTTTGTGCACGTAGTTGCACGCGTTTATGATTTTATACACTTTGGCACACTCGGTGTTGCTTTTTATACGCATTTGAGTTATTGATGCATTTCCGTGCACTTGTGCACCCGATTTGTATTTTATGCAGTTGTTGCACTAGGTTTTTACGCTGTGCATTGTTGCACCATGATTGAGAACGATTTCGGATTGTGTCGGTATTTAGAAAAATGTATATAGAAATCACAACCAAAAATTATTTGACCCCAATCAATAACGGTGTCGAATGTAGCGCGTTAGTAAGTGCGGATCGTTCACAGGGAAAGTGTAATCGTTCGTCTTTCGAATTAGATGAGTCGAAACTTTAAGGAAAAAAAAAAGAAAACAATTCATGATTTATAAAATTGCATTTCAAGAAAGAGAAAATATCTAGATCTAAGAAAGCATTAAAAATCAAGAAGTGGTAATTTGTGATGATTTTTCCAACCAAATATCAAGAATCTAAATGAGGCTCGTAGGAATCGATTGGATCTATAGATGTGATGCAATCTCACGATGACGTATTCTTATCCTTCGATGAATTGATACTAGATCGATGATGATCGACGAGAATTAGGGATTTCTAATGAAACTAGGGTTTCATCATTTATCCCTTGTTCCTTCGTCGATATCATTCACATTCTAGCCTCTAGTAAATTCAAGAAACGATCGTAGATCCCTAATTTCGAGCGATAACAATCAAGAAAGCATCGCAACGAAACTAGGTCATCGATTCTTGAACTTGCTAGGGTTTACAAAACTCGTAGGACTTAAGAATCGTTTTAAGATTTGTTACATCATCATTCTATTGATCTTCTCGACTCCTTGACGAGCGGAGTTTTACTCAAACATCACAACAAGAACTACAATTACAAATTGAGATCGAATCATGATGCAAGAATTTAAAAAAAGTAAGATTAAAGAATTTCACATTTTATTTATATCAACAATTTCATTACAATCGCTCAAGAACTACAAGAGGAAGAACTCGATCGTCGATTTGGCTTCGTTCATCTCCGTGAGTCGCGGATCGGCTTGGATCACTTGCTCGATTGAAGATCGGTTCCGCTCCTAAAAGGTTGAAGGGCTTCTCGGTTGATTGGTACTCGGGATCTTGAATTTGGATTGGAATTAGAATTTGGGGCTACAAGATGTGTCACTCAACTTGTAGATGGAATGGGGGGGATGAAGAAGAATGAACCCTAGATCTAGGCTCTCTTTTATAGACCATCAAAATCCTAGATCTAGAATTTCAAATTTGAATTTCCCTCCAAAAGTTTGTTAAAGAAATTTGAATTTCCCTCCAAAAGTTTGTTAAGAGAGCCTTCTAGAAATAGTTTGTTAAGCCAAGCCTTCTAGATGAGCCACGTGGCATTTCTACAATGTTCTGGAAGCTTAGGCCGTTAGCTGGGAGCACGTGAGGAAATTTAAGGAATTGCCGACGTCATCACGCCGCGGATCCACGGCGTTTGTGGGCCTTAGGCTTGATTCTTTTCTGGTAATTCCTTCTATAATATTTGGGCCTTGTTTTGATGTGTTGAATTTCATGTTTCCCTCTAGATTGCTACCAGATCTCAAAACTTGGAGTTGGTGTATTTCTGATCAGCTCTTTTCCCAATTTTGACTTTGTTCCTGCAATTTCCTGCACAATTTCTCGGGACAAGAGTTGCGCAATACAAGGATGATGCGATGCCATGATAAACACACAATTTTCCTAAAAGTGCTGGTTTTAAAGTCTAACACATGCAATCTGGTATTTCAGAGATGTTTTGCTAATATGTGCAATATGAATACCGAACACTTCTAGATGAGTGCAAATGATAGGGAAATTGCCGTGTTAAAAATGCAGTATTTTCGACTGATCAAATTCCCCCAAACTTATTTTCGATCGTCTCGATCGAATTGTTTTATTTAAAAGAGAAGGAGAAAATAAAGAAAGATAAAAGCACACTTTCGTAGGCAACACGATTGCACCGAGCACGTGCAACAAGCCTTTAAACCTCTAGGTGTCCCTAATAGGAGGAGTGTTGTCTCCTGAGGGTTTTCAGCGGATTGCACCCACAAAATCCAATAATAAAAGGAAATCATGAATATTACATTTAAAGACAAGAATTGTAAAAGAAAAGCCTTGAAAATTAGGGTTTCCAACTAAGCTAGCTTTTCGGTTGTCATGAGCCCTATCTTAATGGTCATGAAAAGATGTCAGAAATCACGTCCTCCCTCAGTAAAACATCGTCTTATTCTTCATTCCTATTTTTCTTCCAAACATCGATCATATCACCCTGCGTGTGTGTAAAGGGCATCCCTACACCCGGAGAATTCAATTCAAGCTATCATACTCTTGCCCATCAGCCTCAGTATTTTTTAATTAATGAATATTTAAATGAATTTGCTCACACACTTTCATGCGACTGTTAATACTTCTTGAGGTACTAACTGACCGATTACTCATGTGCTTGCTTATTTAGTGTATTTTCCTCGTCTTGCACCACCTCAGGCATAGCAGTGACTCCCAGACCAGTTGGCCTTAGGGCACTAGGTGAAGAGGCACCCTCGCTATATATTTTTTATTGCCCTTGGTGATAACAAAACCAGTGTCCATTTTTCTCACCACTTTATATTTTCTTCATTCATTTTTTTTTATTTCCTTCATACATCGGCTTTAAGACAAGAGCATTTCAAGGTATCCTCTACTATCCCGGGCTTCAAGACGTGTGTAAGTGCAAATAGCAGGGTATCAACGTTCAAAATGTTTGGCTTTCCAGAATTGAAACTATTTTTCAGACCTATTTTTATCCTCAGATTAGTGACTTCTTTCATCTTACTAACCCTTGGGACAACGGCTCATAACTACTTATTACTAGTTCGTATAAGAAAACTTCTAATTTTCTTGGTTTTCTTAAATTTTTCAAATCTTTTGGATGTAATTTTTCACTATCTAATCTTTTATTATCTTATTTATGTACAAAAAATATTTTTATATTTTGAAAATTAGATTTTCAAAAAATGTTTTGTGCTTATGCAAAGTATGATGCAAATGATGCGAAAATAAGCACAAACCTCTCCCAAACTTGTTTTCAACAGTGTTCTCACTAT
Organism: Agapanthus africanus; assembly: GCA_030015575.1. Taxonomy (NCBI): domain Eukaryota; kingdom Viridiplantae; phylum Streptophyta; class Magnoliopsida; order Asparagales; family Amaryllidaceae; genus Agapanthus; species Agapanthus africanus. The sequence continues at coordinate 882,212,529 of CM057337.1, read as the reverse complement.
TGCCATCCGCTAAATCTCGAAAAACCTGTAAGCTTGGGAGGAATTTATTAGTGGGGGAAAAATATTTAAGTGAAGAACCTCCCCCAAACTTATTTTTGGCTCAAAATTTTGTAAAGATTTTGTTTTCAAGAGCCAGAAAAAATGCCCCCCCCCGAAACTTGAGTTATGCAATGTTAATCTTTTGAAAATCACATGAGGGGGTCAAAAATCATTGGTCGATGTCAAGCTTTGCAAAGACCGAATGTCAACACCAACCATTCAAAAATTTTATTAATGCAGTGCTCTGGTTTGTGGAAGAAGAAGTGGGGAAAGGTTAAGTGGTGGAATAGAATGTGTGTGCGTCTCATTTTGGAGAGACGATGCAGTGAATCTGATGGATTACTCGCATTCTTTTTACAAGTCAGAAGAAGGGGAGGAGGTTCAATTTCATTGATTGGGACATGATTCATCTCAACACCCGTGTCATTCAAAAATGCGAGTTCATCAGCGAAGATCTCCTCAATATCCCGGAGGATAATGTCATCACAAAGCGTGGGGTGATCTTCAGACTCTAAAAGCAGTTCATAATCAGTGTTAATTGTTGACCCGGACATCTCGGTGGAAGAGTCCGTATGTGTATGATACATAGTTGGGTCAAACAACAACGTATGAAAAGAGTCAAGATCGGTATCATGAGGATCATCAAATTCGCTGCTGTCGACATCTATTAAGTCGACAGAACAGACCAGAGCAGTAGGTTCGGAAGGTACACTTCCCAACTTGTAAATGTTCAGCTCTATTAACCTATTCCCGAAAGATAGGGTCATAGAACCATTACGACAGTTGATGATAGCATTGGAAGTGGCCAAAAAGAGGCGACCTAAAATCACCGGAATTTGATTCCGTGGGTTCGCTACAGGCTGTGTATCAAGTACAATAAAATCCACAGGGAATACAAATTCCCCGATTTTTATTAACACATCCTCCAGTTCACCCCTAGGTTTGGTGATTGATCGGTCAGCCATCTGAAGAGTTATGTTCGAGGGCTTTAACAGTCCGATACCTAGTTGCTCGTAAACCGAGTAAGGAAGCAAGTTAACACTAGCGCCAAGGTCAAGTAAAGCACGGTTGATGTGTTTCTCCCCAATAGAAATGGAAATAGTAGGGCAGCTAGAGTCCTTACGTTTCCGTGGTAATTGTTAGGGAAAAGCCGTGTCTACAGTACTTGACATGAAAAAAAATTTAGGCACTTGAGTCTTCCTCTTCCTAGCGCACAAGTTCTTAAGAATTTTTGCATAGGATGGAACTTGTTGAATAGCATCTAGGAGAGGGATGTTGATATTAACTTCCTTAAACATGTCCACAATCTTCTCCATTTGGGTATCATGTTTCTTGGGCCTCAACCTATTTGGAAATGGAGCTCTATTAATAAGTGTTGGGTCCAACATTTTTGGAGAAGGTTGTGGGGGTGGGAAGGATGAAGTGGGTGGAGGGTTCGAGCCTTTGAGAAAACGGAGAATAGGCTCGGAAGAAGAAGGTACATTAGAAGAAATGGGGTAAGAAGTAGAAGTGTGAGAGGAAATGGAAATGGAAGGCGGGGTGTTAATGATCAATTCATCATTATCAATTTGTGCATCTGAATGATTGTCTAGCACTCTTCCAGATCTCAACGTTGTAAAAGCATCCACATTAGTGCAATGTGAAGGTCCAGGATCAGGTAAGGATTGAGATGGAAGATTCCCTTCTTCTCTAGCACTTATTTCGGCTGCTATTCGTTCAATTTGTGCTTCCATTGATTTGATATTCTCATTTTGAGTGAGAATGATCTTTATCATATTATCGATGGAAGATTGAAAACTTGCCGACTCTTGGATGGATTGTTTCATGAAAGTAACCAAGGTTTGCACCAGTGCGGAGGTATTATCAGTACCGGCCAATTGCAAAGAGTTCTCATGAGGTGCAAAAGTGTTGGCCGGATTTTGAAACTTTTGTGGTTGGAAGGGGTGCTGACTCAATTGAAGTGGTTGCTGTTGTGGTGGAGGGACCCTTTGGAAATTGTTTTGGGTTGAAACCGTGTTTTGAGATTGTGATTGGTTCCAAGCAAAGTTCGGGTGATTCCTCCAATCTTGAATGTATGAGGAAGAAGAGGGATAGTTTCCAGGTCTTTGCTGAAGTGCAGCATTAGTGTGACCTTGAAACGGTACATTCAAAGGACATTCTTCCGTCAAATGTGAAGGGTTTGAACAGCAGCCACACACGGTTTTGGGAAGTGTGGATTGGTTTAGGAAGGCTGAAGAGATTTTGTTTTCTATAGCATCGAGTTTCCTTTGTATTGCGGCCATTTCGGCTTTCATTGTGACGAAAACATCGAGCTGATTGACATCTTCCCTAGGCGATGGTGGTCTGACACTTTCCCATTGTGATGTGTTTTGAGCTAAATCTTCTAGGTATTTCCAAGCTTCACCAACATCTTTAGATAGGAATTGGCAATAACACATGGTTTCAAGCATCTGTCTAGTAGTGAGATAAATACCCTCATAGATAATTCGACACAAATCCCATCTGGAGATTCCGTGATGAGGGCATTGGATAAGAAGATCCTTGAACCGTTCAAAGCATTTCCAAAATGGTTCATTGGGAAGTTGGGTAAATTTAAAGATTTCGCTCCGAACACGGGCGGTCTTGTGATTGGGATAAAATTTCTTAAAGAATACTGCAATGAATTCGTCCCATGTTGAAATAGAATGTGCGGGTGTGATGTAAAGCCACTTCTCGGCTAAATCGCATAAAGTGAATGGGATAAGACGTAAATGCAGAGCATCCAAAGACAGTTATGAATTTCCAATCAAAGCACATACGTTTTCGAATTTGGAAATAAACATGTATGTGTTTTCAGAATCAAGACCGTGAAATTTGGGTAACAGTTTGATGAATTGGGGGTTGATTTCAAAATTTTCCCCGTTGGCAGGTGGTATTGAAAGACAGGTGGGAAGGGAAACACGTATAGGATAGCATCTCTCTTGGAAAGAAATGCGTGGAGGATTCTGCGCACCTGCGGGCGGTGGCAGAGTGGTGTTTAAGTTTGATAGAATTGGATCCATCGCGGTCGTGGTGGGTGGTGGGGGAGAAGACGGAGAATTACCAACTCTGGGGTCGATAAAAGAAACGCAGACAAGATGGGAAATGGAATCCCGCGTCCAGCCTAATATTGTGCTAAATGGTTGTAGCACAAGTGGCAGCGCTGGTATAATTAGAGGAAATGAAGTGTTGGTGTTTGTTTTAAATGATGCGATAACAACAAATGATGGGATCACAACAAATGCAACAAGCAAAACCCTAATTCTAGTGGTCACCTAGGTCAAAACTTTAGACCGCTCCTAACTGCCAAAAGACAAGTCGCAGGATCAATCCTCCACTGCCTCTTTTTCTTTCCTGTGGCCAGAGAAGTGCCAGGTAAGTGGGAGGTTCTCCACTATGTATGTAGTGGGCCTAATTAAGTAACCACGAACCTTCGACACACCTGCCTTAGACACCACAAAAGAAACGCGGATAAGCAATGAATTACCCATGGCCTTCTTCTGTCCTAAGTGAGCGCGACGGTCCTTAGAGTCATCTCTAGATATTTTTTAATTAATGGGGGAAATGCGGATGCAAGTTTGTGATTTTTGGGGCGTAGGAAGGGTAATGAACTCCCCACCTAATCTAGATTTGGTCTTTGCCCCTTAATGTCCGTATTAATAATGCAAACAACCACAAAATCAAAACACGCACAATTTAATTTTTCCTTTTTGCGGCGCTACGATTTTTGCAAAGAAACCTGCACAAAATGTTAATTGGAGCAGATTTGGAGAGAGATAAGAAAGTTAGGAAGTTACAGAGGAATTTTGGTGCAATGATGATGTCATATCGTGGCGGAACCACGGCGGTAGGTGGGTATTTGCCGCTGAATCGCGGTCACCTAGGCAGTTCTCTGTACGAAATTTTAGGACAATGCTTCTGTTGCTCCTTTTAGCTTACTGGAATATGCAGAAAAAATTTTCTCTAGCTCCAATAATTCCAGATTTCCTCGCAATCAAATCACAACAACACGTATTAGTGTTTGCGTGAATTTTGATCTAAAAAATTGTAATGGAATAAAATTTTCAACTCAAATTTCAAAATACGAACAATTAGCGCACAATCCCCGGCAACGGCGCCATTTGATTGAGAACAATTTCGGATTATGTCGGTATTTAGAAAATTGTATATAGAAATCACAACCAAAAATTATTTGACCGCAATCAATAACGGTGTCGAATATAGCGCGTTAGTAAGTGCGGATCGTCCACAGAGAAAGTATAATCGTTCGTCTTTCGAATTAGATGAGTCGAAACTTTAAGGAAAAGAAAAGAAAAAAATTTATGATTTATAAAATTGCATTTCAAGAAAGAGAAAATATCTAGATCTAAGAAAGCATTAAAAATCAAGAAGTGGTAATTTGTGATGAATTTTCCAACCAAATATCAAGAATCTAAATGAGGCTCGTAGGAATCGATCGGATCTATAGATGTGATGCAATCTCACGATGACGTATTCTTATCCTTCGATGAATTGATACTAGATCGATGATGATCGACGAGAATTAGGGATTTCTAGTGAAATTAGGGTTTCATCATTTATCCCTTGTTCTTTCGTCGATATCATTCACATTCTAGCCTCTAGTAAATTCAAGAGACGATTGTAGATCCCTAATTTCGAGCGATAACAATCAAGAAAGCATCGCAACGAAACTAGGTCATCGATTCTTGAACTTGCTAGGGTTTACAAAACTCGTAGGACTTAAGAATCGTTTTAAGATTTGTTACATCATCATTCTATTGATCTTCTCGACTCCTTGACGAGCGGAGTTTTACTCAAACATCACAACAAAAACTACAATTACAAATTGAGATCGAATCATGATGCAAGAATTTAAAGAAAGCAAGATTAAAGAATTTCACCTTTTATTTATATCAACACTTTCATTACAATCGCTCAAGAACTACAAGAGGAAGAACTCGACCGTCGATTTGGCTTCGCCCATCTCCGTGAGTCGCGGATCGGCTTGGATCACTTGCTCGATTGAAGATCAGCTCCGCTCCTAGAAGGTTGAAGGGCTTCTCGCTTGATTGGTACTCGGGATCTTGAATTTGGATTGGAATTAGAATTTGGGGCTACAAGATGTGTCACTCAACTTGTAGATGGAATGGGGGGATGAAGAAAAATGAACCCTATATCTAGATTCTCTTTTATAGACCATCAAAATTCTAGATCTAGGACTTCAAATTTGAATTTCCCTCCAAAAGTTTGTTAAAGAAATTTGAATTTCCCTCCAAAAGTTTGTTAAGAGAGCCTTCTAGAAATAGTTTGTTAAGCCGAGCCTTCTAGATGAGCCACGTGGCATTTCTACAATGTTCTGGAAGCTTAGGCCGTTAGCTGCGAGCACGTGAGGAAATTTGAGGAATTGCCGACGTCATCACGCCGCGGATCCGCGGCACAAGCGGGCTCCCGTCGTGGATCCGCCGCGGTTTGTGGGCCTTAGGCTTGATTCTTTTCTGGTAATTCCTTCTATAATATTTGGGCCTTGTTTTGATGTGTTGAATTTCATGTTTCCCTCTAGATTGCTACCAGATCTCAAAACTTGGAGTTGGTGTATTTTTTATCAGCTCTTTTCCCAATTTTGGCTTTGTTCCTGCAATTTCCTGCACAATTTCTCGGGACAAGAGTTGCGCAATACAAGGATGATGCGATGCCATGATAAACACATAATTTCCCTAAAAGTGCTGGTTTTAAAGTCTAACACATGCAATCTGGTATTTCAGAGATGTTTTGCTAATATGTACAATATGAATACCGAACACTTCTAGATGAGTGCAAATGATAGGGAAATTGCCGTGTTAAAAATGCAGTATTTTCGACTGATCACACCATATTGTATTTCGTGCACTGGATGCACTGTATTCGGCATTTCGTGCACTGGATGCACTGTATTCGGCATTTCGTGCACTGGATGCACTGGAGTTGGTATTTTGTGCACTTGATGCACCATATTTGTATTTTTGTGCGATTATTGCACTGTATTGTATTTCGTGCACTGGATACACCGGATTCATATTTCGAGTATTTGTTGCACCAGCTAAGTATTTTGTGCATTGGTTGCACCGGAATTATACTCTGTACCTCGGTTGCACCTGATTTATATCTTTGAGCATTTGTGTTACCAGATTTGTGTTTTGTTTTGATGTTCGTTTTCATGCATGTTACTGCACTAGATACTTTTTACGGACTGACGCGCTTCGGTTGGATTTTTGCTCATATTAGGCGCTTAATATTGGACTTTGTGCGCATCGGATGCCCTCGTTTTAGATTTTATTCGTGCTTGTTGGATGCACTTGATTTAGATTTATTTGTGCATGTTGGATGCACTTGATTTAGATTTTATTCGTGCATGTTGGATGCAGTTGATTTAGATTTATTTGTGCATGTTGGATGCACTTGATTTAGATTTTATTCGTGCATGTTGGATACACGTGATTTAGATTTTATTCATGCATGTTCGATGCCCTTGATTTAGCCTTCATTCGTGCATGACGGATGTACTTGATGTGGATTTTCGCGCATGTTGAGCGCATGATATGAGATATAGTTTTGTGCACACCGGATGCACTCGATTGGGATTTCTATTTGTGCATGTTAGTTGCACTGGATTAAGATTTTGTGCACCACAGTATCACTTGACTTTGATTAGATATCATTCGAGATGTTGATTTTGATTCCATGCCTGATATTTTGAGCGATTTATTTGCATGATTGAGATTTTGTGCACCACGGTTGCACTTGACTTTGATTTGATATCATTCGAGATGTTGATTTTGATTTCATGCCTATGGAATGCATGTGATTTGACTTATGCTTTCGGCATAGTTTTCATACATTTTTAGTATTTTGATTCGATTTTGTACACGCTGATGCACATGGTTGTAAGATTATATACCACGGTATACCTGATTTGGATTTGGATTGAGATGTGTTGTATACCGTCGATTTCGATTGCGATATTGTTTTCGTGCACCTTGTGCACTGGATTTGGATTCTTGCGCATATTTGGATGCTTGATGCGATTTTGATGCACACCAGATGCACTCAATCGAGATTCTTCGTGCATATCAGATGCACCTGGTATTGCTGTCAGACACACACCGTTGCCCTTGACAGGTATTTTCGTGCACACCTGTTGCACTTAGATTTTATTTCTATGCACATATATGACACATTCATTGATTTCGATTTCTGTGTGCACCAGACGCACGTAGTACTCATGTACATATTTTGGATTTGATTTTCCTTTGAGATGATGTTTATGATATTTACTATTTGGTATAGTAGCTGAGCAGGACTGGTCCGAGGACAGTACCTGATTATGTTTTGCATGCATCGATAGTTATCGAAGGGATTTCCAAACAGAGAGCTATAGTCTCAGTATTTACCTACGTGTCTGATATGACACGAAACGTCTAAAACAAGGAAAACCTTCTAAATTATTTTCAAAAAAAAATGGTGAAACGTGCATATTAAACAAAAGATATATACATATATGGTTATTTTCTTACAATAGACGTCTGCCACTGTGCAGTGTTATGCGCATCGCACAGCAACATGAAAGGTTTGGTATACATTTCCTACAGATGATTACATGGATAGTTTTGATGTATATCATATTGGTTTCGTTTTAGATTTGACAATTGTGTCTACACCATGACTCCGATGATTGCGGGATGCGTGACGGAGTTTTACTTTTGATTGACATACTCGTTTTTCATGCGCATGCATTGCGCTATGATGCGTTTTATGTATTGATGATTTTGGAGCCCCGACGACTTGGACTTTTTACTGAAATGTTTTAGTATTCGAGGGGTTTAAATTTAAATTCGGGGACCGAATTTCTTTAATGAGAGAAGATTGTAACATTTCAGAAAAATAAAATATTATTTTTGGGAATTTTTATAATTAAATAATAAAATATTGAATATTTTAATAGGGTGGTATAATTAAATACCGATAAATTGGGAAAAAATTGGAAAATTATGGAAATTTCTGAAAAGAGAGTGCTTTATGTGATTTAAGCAAATTATGAAATTTTATGATTTATTATACACTAATTTTGTGCTAATCGTGATTAAATATCCCTAATCGGGCACTAAACGTGTTTTGTGCACATGACATGCAAAAGTATTTTTTTACACTTGTTACATTTTTTATCATGGAATTTCTTCATGTTTCATGCATGGTTGTTGAATTTAAAGAGAAGAGAAAGAAAACAAAAAGAAAAGAAAAGGAAACATTAAACAATTGTGCATAGTGAGAGGTATGGGTATGAAAGAGAGAGGTGAGGGGTCAAACCTAAGTCTTGGTCATTGTCTCCCTCTTCATCATCTTCATCTTCTCTCTCATCTTCAGCCCCATAGTAGCACCTCCTCCCTCCCCCTATTCAAGCCTCGCTTCATCATTAAAAATTCACCAAAATTCCATCCCCACTTCCCTAAAAATGTGCACAAGCTACACTTTGGACCAAGAAAATTTGCATTTTGGCGCTGTAGGGGTTTCTTGAGTGCTAAATGAGGTAATCCCTTCACGCTTAGTGTAGTTTTTCTTTCACTTTAAACCATATATGTGTTTAGTTGTGATGTTGTGCGATTTGATGAACTTTGAAGATTTCTACAGAGGGTTAGGGTTAATCTGAGTTAAGTTAGTGTAATTGAACTCTTGAGGTGACCTTAAACCTCCCAATTTGTCAAAAACCCAGACCTAACCAAACCTGAAAACCAAAATACGGAAAAAAAAAACAGAACTTTTCATGTCGGTTTGTGAGAACTTAGAGTGTGCAGGGGAATCTGGGATGACCTGGAACATTTTTTAGTCAAGCAAACAACTCTAGTGACCCAATTAAGACCCTATGAGGCTACCCTGAGAGTACGAGGCCATTCCACCATGGAAGAACCGATCTGGCCGGATTTCCCATGCATATGCTCGGCCACTTAGTGAGGGATAGGGTCCAGGTTGCTTCAGTAGGTCATACATATCCTATATATCACCCTAGTGTTGTTTGCTTACCTTGTTTTCACCTGAGACAAAATCTGAAGCATGTTTTCATAGTTGCTGCTTTACGTTTCGCGATGTTTATGGATTTAAGTTTTGGTATTTGTGTTTTGCATCGATCACTTGACGTTTGTACGTCTCTATCGGGTGTTATTTGGTTAAGTTGCGAGGGCAAACCATAGGTTTTGACCTATGTGAGTTCCGCGTGTCGTTTTGGTTTCGATTTGGATTTTAATGCGATACGATACGTTATTATATGTAGGTACCCTCGCGAAAACTTCGAGACGAAAAGGGAGCGCGTGGCGACATCGGCATCAGCAAGCGAAGGTCAAGGTGAGTAGATATATATCTATGGGAGAAGTCGGGTGGATGGCTTATAGCACCCCCGCAGTTCGATGTATAGTATACTATATATATGTGATATCTTTTATGTGAGACATGGATATTCAAAATATGGTTATGTGTTCATGGTTTAGCTTAGGGTAGTTAGAAGTAACTTAGTTTAGCTTCTTAGTCGAGAACCCTAGAATAGTTGTTACACCCACACGCGCACACACACACTTGCATACATTTATTTTATTACCTGTGCGTATATGGAGATATGTATGTATATATATATATACGTATACATATACATGGATTATAAGGATAGTACTTTGGATTGGAGATGAGTCGATTAGATTGGGCTTGAGGCCGTGAGATCGGTGATGTAACATGGTTCGTATTTGAGATACGACATGATGTTTTAGCGGGTCCTTTTTGACGTGGTGTTTTCATACACACGCATGTATACATAAATAGTATCAATATTGTACTAGACGTAGATCAGTACCCCGGATCATGATTTCGATAAAGAGGATACCAGATGAATAATGGTATAGATATGATATTTGACCCGTACCCAAATTTGGGATACCGTACGACGGATTTACCGTACGAGTATTGATGATAGATCCGCGCTCTTGACTCGAGGATGTCATATTATATAGGATATCGTATGGGATACTATTGAGGCGGGATCACCGACTATTATATATATATATATATATATATATATATATATATATATATTTATATGTATCGACTCAGATGTTAGGCGGCTTCCTTACCTTTCGATCAGCCCTTTAGTTAGTCTTGTAGTTTACTTGTAAATGGTAGATTAGACTCGAGTCATACCTATTTCAAAACTAACGAATCGTGAGTATTTTAAAGACAGGCCAAAGGATTCTACGGATATTTCAAAGGACGTACATTTTTTTTAAAAACACCGTAGTCTCTATTTTCTAATCACACGATTCGTATTATTTCAAATGGAAAAACTGTACGACTCATATTTAGACTTATGCAGATTCGTTATCATTGTATTTGATATTCAGCTCCTGCATATTCTTACCGTTCGCATCGCATTGCATGCTTATATTGTGTTTTCATATGTTAATATTGAAATCATGCTGTCAGGACACCAGCACCATTACCGATGATGCGTATGTTCCACGTACACTTACATGCCGGCTCACACATCATCATCGATAATTGCCATGTTACGTACATTTTAAAGAATATTAATTGATTGATATCGCCTGTTAGCTCATAGTCTCGACTTATCATCACTGTGCTAGTTTAGACATTGTATTCATTATTGTGATACTTCTTGCATATTATTATTCATTGGTTATGCAGTATTATGGAGTTTTATATCGATATTCACTGTTTACTTACTCTTGATTCTTGGAATTTGGATTTTCATGAGATTTCGGGATTTAGGAGAAAACCGCAAGAATATATATATATATATATATATATATATATATATATAAACTTCTCTCTCTCTCTCCCTCTTTTTAAAATGCAAGTTGCGGCTTTCTCGTGATGTATGAGTCGTCCACCATGATATTTTCTCGGTTATGAGATGGATTTCAAGACCCGATTCGAGGAGTCGTATGAACCGTCTGCGGGTACATGGTGGACCCGGTATGGTATCCCGGGACGAGAGTGATTTCATGGAGGATGATGAGCCCGGCAGGGGCAGATTGCCTACTGGTGATTGTTTCGCGCGTCGGATATCCGGAGGATACCGTTCGCGGTCGTGTGATTTATGATAGGGCCGATCCAGGCTGACGGAGCCTGAGGTATTGAGACTTTGGGATATTGAGATTTGAGATTTGATGATACAGGCCAGTCCGGGTAGCCGGAGCCTGAGATATTGAGATATTAGGATTTAGGTTTTGTGTCGATGCTTGACACGGATTTCTCTGTTGATTTTATTGATGACACTCGTTTTATATACGTACAGAAATCTCATTAAATAAAGAAAACAGTTGTCTCACTCATTTCATTACATTACATTCATACCTCATACATATGATACATCATTACCTGAGGCACTGACACGAGCACATGGGATTTCACTTATGTATAGATGTTTACCATTGCCAACTTTTCATGCTTCAGACTTATCATTTGAGCTTATATATATTTTGATCGTATTGATCTAGGATTGTGTCATACATGCGATTTCTACTCATAAATGTTTTCTACTCACAAGTTGGCAACTCACCCTCGTTGTGCCACAGTTTCTTGCAGGTTTTGCCGTACAGGTTTCGTTGCGGTTTTGTTGGCACACTGTTCCTTCCGGGTGATTGTTTTGGTAGGTGGGTTCTTTTGCATCAGGACCACCATTGTATATTTATTATTTCGGTTGTATCTAGTAAAACTCCATCAACCAGACTTGTATATTTGACAGTGATAGATGACCTGTGTATGTTCTTTCGACCTTAGAGTCGCACGCTGTATTATTATGGTTTTCCTCTGGTTTTCTTGATGAGGTTGGATTTTTATCCTGAGTTTGATCCTCTCCCTTCGGCGTTGTATATTATATTGCTTGCGTGGTTGTGACCGTCAATTGACGAAGAGCTAGCTCCCGCTTCGGGATGTCTTTATTCATTTTATATGCTTTATCAGGTTTGTACCCGTTTGGGGTCGGTTTTTACAAAGGAAACTCTGCCGAAATTTTCAGAAAAGACTTGGTATTTTAAAAATACATATTTCGGCTTATGTCGTTAAACTTCTTACTTTAAAATTGGTTTTTCCTTCACTCTACTGCTTTACTTGATTTGGATTTCTGGGTTTAGATTACTTAGATTACGTACGCCTCGAGACATTTCATAGTTTAAGTGCCGGTCATGTTCCGTACTTTTCGGGTCGTGACATTTTTTGTGTGAATTTTTGTTACAAAGACATTATTACAAGAAAATACCATTTACTATATAAAAAAACGGATTTCTTTTAAAATGTATTTTAAATTCTTTTGCGAATATTTCTCTACAACCATTTTTAGGGGACCCACTATTAAATAGTGCGGATTATCGCACAAGCGAGATGCAGATCTCCTCACGGAGAATTCGGTCTCGAAAAGTTTTAAATACGGTTTTTAAGAAAAACGATTTTTTCTAATTAAATAAAATTATTTTTTAATAATTACATAAAATTATAAAATCCATATATTTTCAAAATATAATAAACTTATATTTTTTAAAAAAGAAAGAATTACAAGTTTCACTAAAATACCATCGAATACCAACAAAAGACAAGTTTTACAGTAAAATACCATGAACTTTCCAAGCTAAGCAAGTATCACTAAAACACCTCAAATCCTTAAAATTCATATCTATGAAATCCCTAAATAATATAAATAAATTCTCGAGGTTTATTTTGAAATTTTATTAAAAATATTTTTCATAAAACCCCATCGAGTTATATAAAACAATATTTAAGGACTGTAGTAAATATAGGTTTAAACGGAATCGATTCTCTTGAGCCCCAGGGAGCCGGAGAAAGTAAGTGGTTGTCTATTTAAGGTAGACAACATAACGGAGTTATCAATGGTAATTGTCTTGGAAAAAGACACAAATCATGTCGTCCATGTGCAGTAGTTATCGATAACTCCCAACCTAATTCAAGATCTAAATCAGTTTACAAGTGTCTAACTCAAGTCTGAGTCTATCTAATCCTGAATCTGAAATAAAACCTGAATACTTGAACCTGAACATGAATACTTGATTTCAAACATCAATATCAAATGAATACTTGACTTGACTTGACCGAACCGTGATTATAACTTGACATGACAACTTGAATACATGATTACATCCTGATCCTGATTACTTCAACAATTTGTATCCATGGTCTCGGCAAGACTTGTAAACATAACATATACAATACATTACGCGGGGAAAACTGGGTAGATTGGTACGGAACGTATTAATGTAGCACGGGATGGTCACTTCAAAGACACCTACATGAACTCTCATGCCGTTGTCCCGTAGGTTTTGACGGGGTCTTGTACTACATGTTACCATAGTCCACAGGGTAAGATGGACACTTCTCATATACACAAATGCCTTCTGTACCAACCTACAAACAACTACATTAAAATAACAAGCATATACCTGTACAACTTACCAGTTTCATTTCACATTACTTGTTATATTCCATTCCTTCTTTTGGAACTTACCGAGCGCTAATTCGCTGACGACATTCGTGTCTTTTCTTTCTTTGGAATGTTCATCAGGAGGACCGGACTCTCAGGAGATCGATCCTAGCCAGGAGGACTTGGACCAGCTCACTTCCCAGCCGGGCTTCTAGCTCTCCTTGTATTTACTTTCAGTTTGTATGCCACTGTTTAGGCACTGTTTATATCATTGTATCTTCTTATTTTCAAATAGTTGTATGTAAAGTGAATGTAAATAAAAGTTGTTGTTTATATTTTTATATCACTTTTCATTCTTGTGCATATTGCTTAATTACGCTTAACGTATTTATTTCTTAGTAAATTCGTTGCGTCCCGTCACGTCACCAATTCCGTACACTGGGAAGCGGGGCGTGACAGGTTTTGTTGGCAGCCCATGCAGGTCTGTTCTGCATGAAGTCCTAAGCAATATATATCATAAGAATTATAAGAATCGGCAACTATACATTCCTTACATTTCAAATTCCTTGAATCTATCCTAACCTTTCTTTTTCTGCCAAGGTCATGGATTCTCCCAACAACACAAGCACGAATGTCAATGGAAACACCCCACCGCCTACTCTACCACCACCACCTACCGTTGCAGCTCCTATCAACAAGCAAATGGTACTACTTGAGGCTATCAAGTGCCTCTTGGAGGGTCAGCAGTAGAAGACTGCTATCCTCATGTACCACCCTGAAGCTGAGGCATCCAGAGTCAAGCAATTACAGGCACTGCAACCAAAGAATTTCTCAGGAAAAGAGAGCCCACTGGAGGTGGAAGAATGGGCTCGGTCGATAGAAGATGACCTGGCAATCGCACAAGTGCCAAAGATTGCTTGGGTGAGGGTTGCGAAGCTGTAACTAACAAACAACGCCAGAGTCTGGTGGAAGGATGAAGAAAGCCGTCTTACCCAACTTATCGAATGGAAGACGTTTCGCGATATGTTCGATGCGAAATACTTTCCTGAGACTGCCCATTTTAACATGGAGCAGCAGTTCATCCACTTACAACAAGGCTCGATGTGGAGCAAGTCCGTGGATGAATACGATGTTGAGTTAACCATGCTTAGCAGGTAAGATATTGTCTCATATTCAAATTCCTGATTTCACTCATTACACTGCTAACACAAGGTCGTAACAGGTTTGTGACACACCTGATTCCTACTGCTGAGATCCGGGCATGACGATTTCAGCAAGGGTTGGACCCGGAAATCCAAGCTGCTGGCTATAGGGAATTTTCCAACCCATGATCTTGCTCTGAAGGCTGCCCGACACTATGAGGCAGTTGTGAAAAAGAAGGGCAGACTGCAGACTGCCGGTATGAAATGCACTGCCACACAGATGGCAGGAGGAGCCTTTTCCAGGCCAACTTTTGCACCCAGGAGAGCTGGAAGATCATTTAACCAGTCCAGTCCAGACTTTTGTTTCTACTGCAAGAGGAATGGACACCTAGCGAAAGACTGCAGGTGTGCAAATGACCTGTGTTTAGTTTGTGGCGCATCCACTCATGCCATAGGAGCATGTCCATATCGACTCAACCCAGCTCCAGCACCTAGACCCGCAATCACAGTCCCGCAATGGCCAGCTATTCAGGCTCCTGCACCTCGTTTAGCTCTCCCTGCACCACCTTCACGTGGACCTCCTGTACAGCCTCAACGTCAGTTCCATCAGGCACAGAGAAACTTTCCTCAAGGGCAGAGAAACGTTCCCCAGGGACAGAGGAATGTGCCTCCAGCAAGGAGGAATGTACCCAGATGTCAGGCTTTCACAATGACGGTTGAGGAAGCCAAAGTCACTGGCCAAGTAATCACTGCTAATTCCCAATCCTTTTACATCTTTTCAATCCTTGTACATCACTATATTTTTCCTGTATCTAAAACCAATCTCATACAACTTAGGTACTATACTATTAGCCACCCTTCCTGCACTCGCACCTTTCGACACTAGAGTATCACACTGCTTCTTGTCCTAACGATTCATAAGAACGCATGTGATTCCCGTGAAACCACTCATTTCAAGCTGGAATGTCAGTTCTGGGAATGGAGTCTTGAAAGCAACTGTGGGGTTTTGTTCATCACAGAAAACTGCATTTTAATACCACTCATTCATTATCTATTTGGTTATATTTCGGTATTATTAACCAGTGTTTGCTCAGTAAATACAGATTACAGGTATTCGTGATAAAATACTGGAAACACACTCAAAATCATGGATATAACGATTAGGAGCTGACACTACAATCAGAATAGAAAACTGACCGATATTCAAAGAGCTCTTTCGCAAATAAATCATATGTACACAATTTTGGTCCAACACAATACAAGTGTGCACATGCTCTTTGAGACTTGGACCATGGTGGGGGCTGCCTTGGCACAGACAAATGATGAATTGTGCAAGTGGTGGGCACAAGTGGGCACATGTGTGATAAATGCAAAAGGTTATGATATGATATAAAGCAACTAGTTTCCCTCTAAATCTTCTGAGCACAAACCAGGATTAAATAGAGAAATCAAACAACACCAGAGATATGTTGGAGAGTACTCGAGTTCACCATAAAAAAATGAGCCCAATTTCCCACAACAAAACCGGCGAGATCCCCTATATTGTCGGCATCACCGGTCCCCCTTTCTCCTTTTTTCCCATTTTTCTTCTAGCAGTTTATAGGCATCACATCATCCCTTTTATATTGTTTGTTTATTCTATTATGTTGCCTATAAATACCAGAACAGATTATGAGAGAATGGGATGTAAAAAAAAACCATGTGCATATACCTATATACCATTTCATTTCTTTAGTTTTGGTTTAGCTTGAGAGTTGTGTGAGCCTAACTTGGTTTCTTCTTCTTCTTCCCACTTGAACCTTTCTTTTGAGAGCTTCATTATGGAGGTTGAACAAGTAACCAATATCTTGTACCTCAACTTATTCAAGTGTTAATAATATTTCCTTTTGCTTTGTTTCTTTATTTCTTTTGTGTTTTCATTTCTTTCATTATGTGTAACTAATCTTTTTTTGTTGTGGTGATGGTAAGGATGTGAGATGAAAGGCTTTGCCTTCCTCCTCCTCTTGTTAATGTTTAATATGCTTAAAATGATTCTAACTTAAAAATTGTTTTATGTATTGATGCGATATGATATTTTGAAACCATGGTTACTTTGTAACCTCTTCACATACCATATTCATTCCCTCTCCCAGGAGTAACTCTTACTCGCAGCGGGTATCGGTATCCAACTATCTCATAGAAGGTATGCAATCTCATTGCAAATTTCAACACTTGAAATTCCTAATAATATTTTACCCCTAGCGTCCTATGACCTTGACAGAGGTCAACAAACCATAGGCTGCTAGTCAAGTTCAACCCGTCATTTCCTGATTGAAGTAAACCCACCCGCACGACCTTTGACAGAGGTCAACAAGGTCGCACGACTACCCTAAATCAATCACATCATATGTTTATACAGATAAGCACTAATCAGCTACCGCACACTACGCCTTGACAGATGTCAACAAACGCAGCACGAATACTAAATACTACTTATCTGAAATGACAGAGGGCTACGACAGGTTTTTAAGAAAACCCTTTGCGTAATGAACTTGATATCATTGTAGAATCGAGTGATTTTTTTAATGGAATGTTTTTGATGCGTTTTCTAGTTTTGCTAAAGAGGTCACTCCCGGTGAAGGGATCGTCGGCTCTTTCCTCATCGAATAAGGTGCGGGATATTTCACAAATATCACTATGCAAAGCAAAAACTATAAAAACAATCAAAAACAAACCGAGTTTGTAGCATCTGCTAGTTTCGATAAAGAGGTCACTCCCGGTGAAGGGATCTCGGCTCTTTCCTTATCGAATAAGGTGCTGGATGTTCTACAAGGAACACCGCTATGCAAAGCAAGAACTAGAGCTACCAGTTTTTAAACAAGTTTCTACAACATCATTAGGTTTCTTCTAATTCATTAATCTCATTAATGAAGTCCCATTTTCTTATGCTTCACAAGTATCACATTTGAAACGAAATCTACAATATAACATATATCTCATATATATAATATAAACATTCGTCTCAGGCGGTAATATGATCTCATCACAGAACATTGCAGTAGAAGAACATATATGAAATATTGGATATACTAGGGCGTTCGTGTTTTAGTACGAGCCTGTATAAAACACGGATTCCGCGGTCGCGATGAATAGCCAAACCCACATCCCTAGACCCCTACGAGAGCGGCAAGCAACACTGCCAATTCTAGAGTTAGGAGACCCAGTCTTGACTCCTCGAGATGGTCTCCCACTGGACCCTAGAACCCGGTTACTTATGCTCCCCACCTTGGGTCTACCTAATGCGGAAAAAGTAAATAATATACAATGGTGACATCATCCTCAGCCCAGAAGTGCCCCAATAAAAGAATATTGCATACAAATGAATTTTACATGAATGAAAAAGAAAAATTCTCATCTCACATAAAACCCCTGGCTATTCAGAACACGATGATCCAATATAACATATCACAGCAACACATAATATCTCATATCATCAACGTAAGCAAGTATGCGTATCCCGATTGTCGTTGATGTATAGCAATGAAGCCAGCGATACACCACATACTACGCTTACGGTCACAGAAAAGAAAGTGTAAAACTACAACAGTTGGAATCCGCAACCTCCTTAGATATCGCATGCCTAACCAAATGAATTCCTTAGATATCGCATGCCTAACAATTATAAACCCTGCATTTTAGTCTCGATCTCAAAAACACTTTTCAATATCAAGTCGGGAAATTCAACAAGATTCCCGATATCCTGATCGAATGCTCGTCGCAAACTTTAGTAGACGTCCGCACCCCCGATGCCGTCGACGAAGTGCACTAAGGCGGAATACCGCTGCCGCGAGCACCCGAACGGATGCTTTTGGCGATGGGGTTCTCCTACAGTCACTTGGTCGGGGCTATGGGGCGTGGCTGTCTATTAAGTTTACCCGGCGAGTATCCGCGTACGCTACGTGATTGCGACGGACTTTTGATCACATCAAAATCCCGTGGCAACCGATCAAATGAGACTAAACTGCTAGATTTATAACATTCAAATTAGTTATCTCATAACTACTTGTGGATTCCAAATATTGTATCACATTCCAGATAAATAGACAGTGTTAAAGTTTCCGATCGAATAAACAAACACCCAAGATTTCCCAAATAGCTCAACACTTGAGCGGGGCTTAAAAGCATCTATCGCATGCCACAGTACCAATAGTCCAGCCGTAGAAGGGTCAAGCCAGCGCCTCACATGTGGCAACGCCGTACTGCCACAAACCCTAAGGTTTAAAGGCGGTTCAGACGGTCACATAATCGAGTTAAGGTTTGTTGTCTTCTACAGGGTCCACCGTGTTAGTTGCACGACTTTCCGAAAGTTTCAAACTCGAGAAAAAATCCAACTTTTGAAAATTTTCCGACAGGGAAAATTTGAGTTATTGATATCCGATCGAACTTTTTAACACGTTCTAAAATTACCCAGAAAAAAATTAAACGAAGTTAAATCATCCGATCGAATCAACGAGTCCCCAATACATCCCAGAAAACTCAACACTTGAGTATTTTTAAAAATTCCCAGAAGCATCAGGAGATCTGTACGGATTTTACTGTGTGAAAACCAAACCCAAAAGTTTGTTTGGCCGCGGAACCGCCGCGCAAGCCATGGTACGGCCGCGGTTCCGCGGCGCTTTAATGGTGTTAGAGTCTCGCTTTTCACAGTAATTTCTAAAATACCCTGCTAATTTTTCTGAGTATTTTAAATATGAAAAAATCAACATTTTTGAAAAATTTCCAGAAACTAGGGTTTTACGGATATTCGGAGTTCGATCGGACTTTAAATTTCGCCTGGACTTCGCCTAAAGCTCTAGCTTGGCTCTGATACCACTGCAGGTTTGCTTAGCACTCTCACAAGGGTCTATAAGGAATCAACCATGCCCGATTTAAAATTTAGACGTGCCGAACAATCCTAACCAAGATCTTTAAACTAGAGATTAGGCGAAACAAAGTATGTTAAACACTTTAACACTAAGAGTTTGGGATTACAACCTTTGTAGTCCGGTCCTTCACTTCTAAAGCTCCGTGTTGAGGTCCCTTCGCTGCGATCATCATATACCCGGACTCTAGAGATGCTCCATGAAGAGAATGATGCAAACTTGCTTCCGATCTTCGATAACTAAGATGATCTACCTTGAAGTTTCTTTAACACAAACTCTCACTCACAAATGAAGTGAACACCCTAATCTAAATGGCTAGGATAGATTATGATGATGAAGTAGGATTTATGCTCTCATTTATTTTTTTAATCTCACTCATTTTCATCACTAATGAAAAAGCTAGTAAACTTTTCCATGAAAGAAGAAGAAGGGAGAAGAAAATCTAATCCTTTTGTGATGAATAATGAAAGTCAAGTGTGGGGTTAGAAATGCAACCATGGTTCATGTAACCTTTGTAGAGATTTAACTAAGGTTAAAGGGTTGGGTTGGGTTAAACAAATATCTTGCAAAATATCAAAACAAATATCTTTGCACAAAACAAAACAAAACCTTCTAGAAGGTTCTAGAAAAGATTAACCCAAATCAAACCCTAACCAAGTTTAATCTCCACTAAACATGTTGCATTAATAACCCTAACATGTTACAATATTATATATCACATATACAATATTTATTGTAACAAAATAAAATAATACAATTAACATATATCGCATATATATATCAATGTATTACCCGAGTGAGAAAAAGAATCTTTTAGTGAGCTTATATCAGTTAATGTAATTTAATATATCAAATATATAATTATACATTAAATTATCGAATCAACACTTGATCCGATAATCCGGCTATTTCACAAATAACCGACTAATATAATCTGTATCAGTTCATCGAATCAACACTTGATCCGATGACCCGGCTATATCACATATACCCGGCCGATATCTCATATCGCGAGAATCTAATACGGTATCACATATACGTATTGTTCTCGGTCCCACACATATCACATATGTGCCCCTACGTTTTGCTTGAGTCAAGGAACCTCTGTGTAGGACTCTAAAGAATCATCAATACGCCGGCAGTAGGTGATGATCATATCAAACACTCACAAGCTGCAAGCGGTCAGCTAAACGTAACAACCACCCAAGTATTGAGCGATCAGAAGATCAACAAGCAAGCATGTACTTTCTCCCGTGAATCCAGTAAGTAACACTCCCGTACAGTCTGGTCTCTTCGTCTGATATGTCGCATATCTCGCCTAGGGGTGGTAAACGTCAGACCCCAGTAGCTTGATAAGTCATGTCGATATGAGGTCTATAACAGTTCGAGAAACTACTGATAACACTTACCAGTAGATCTCAGCAACCCTGGACAGGGATTTCCAGTTATAGCCAATCGAACACAGCGCAACATCAACTCCCTATACCGGGAGAGTCGAAACCCCTCCTATCGCTCATTGCCTCCATGTGATTCGGGACTGTACCCAAAAGCCACCTTTTTGCACGCCCTCTTGGACGTGGTATGATGGAAATCAAAGCACAGTGGGAATCACACAAGACTCTATGACGATCTTGGGTCTACAGACTAACCTGTACCAGTGTCACCAGAGAACTGCCCTCTGACGTGGTGTATAATACCATCTAGGAGTTCTCGGCGAGTCCGTCCAGTGTACCCAGTCTCCACTGAGCACCGGTATACCATCCTTGATGTCAAACACCGATGGATATGAGATCATCCATCGCCCATCATATGGGTCAAGATGCGTATACGCTAGTCTACTCTGGTGTATCGATGCCCTATCTCGATACACCCTCGACTAGGAACAGTTATAGGATGTACTCGTCGACTACCGTGGCCCCACTAGTATGATCTCATCATAGTCCCAGTAGTCGAGTACATATCCTAAGGGCTTTATCAACATTTAACATAGAGACAATCAGAGTACATGTTAAGATAAAGTACAACCAGATAGGATACTATCATGTCGAGCAAGAAAGTCCTCCCTATATATGTCCAAGCATCCATTACAATATACATCATATGTACAGTAATGGCCTCTAGGGCATACATATAACTAACAGAGAAGATGTCTAGAAATCATGGCAGACTTTGACATCAACCTACAGTATCATTCTGGGAAGGTAAACGTAGTTCCTGATGCACTTAGCCGCCAACTATTAGCAATGAATCTCACCGCTCAGTGGAACCTGCAGCAGGAATTGCACAGAATGGAGATCAAAGTAGTTATACCAGGTAACGCTTCGTATTTGATGAACTTACAAGTCCACTCTACTCTTGTCAATCAGATCAAAGCAGCTCAAGCAAATGATGCCAAGCTACAAAAGATCCGAGAACAAGTAGAAAGTAGACTTCGAACTGACATCATCATCCATAAAGATGGACCCTTGCAATATGGAAGTCGATTGTGTGTACCAAACGGCCCAGTTCGAGAAGAGTTGATGAAAAAAGCTCATGGCTCTCCTTATTCTGTACACCCCGGTGGTACGAAAATGTACAAGGATCTACGACAATACTACTGGTGGCATGGAATGAAGCATGAAATAACCAGAAGCGTAGCCAAGTGTTTGGTGTGTCAGCAAGTGAAGGCTGAACATCACAGATCTGATGGTCTATTTCAGCCGTTACCAATCCCAGAATGGAAATGGCGGCACATTACCATTGACTTCGTGACTGCCCTTCCTCGCAGCACGAAGGGTAACGACACGGTATAGGTTTTTGTGGATCGAATCACCAAGTCGGCTCACTTTATTACATTCAGAGTTGGCCAGTCAACTGAGACGTTAGCAAAGAAGTACATGGAGGTGAGCATGAATCTAAAGTAAGATTTAACTCTTCAAAATGTACTATATTGATACCCATGAACACATGCAGGAGATTGTGAGGTTACATGGAGTATCAGTTTGTATAGTCTCCGATCGTGATACAAGATTCCGATCACAGTTTTGGCAGAGTCTGCAAGTTAGCCTGGGAACGAGTCTGAACTTCAGCACGGCATACCATCTACAAACGGGCGGACAGTCTGAGCGAACAATTCAGATTCTGGAGGACATGCTAAGAGCTTGTATGTTAGACTTCGAAGGTTTGTGGGAAGATCACCTACACCTTGTTGAGTTCTCATACAACAACAGCTATCAGGCGAGTATTGGAATGGCACCATTTGCAGCACTCTACGGAAGGAAGTGTCATTCACCACTAAGTTGGGACGACATCGGAGATCGTGAACTCCTTGGACCAGAGTTGATCGTGGCAACTATGGACATAGTATGCACAATCAGGGAAAGAATGCGCATAGCCCTAGACCGACAGAAGTATTGGGCTGATGCAAAGCGTCGACATCTGGAGTTCCAACCTGGAGACCATGTTTTCTTAAAAATCTCTCCAAACCGAGGAGTGATCCGTTTTGGCAAGAGGGGTATGCTCAGTCTGAGATACATAGGACCGTTCGATATACTCGAACGAGTTGGAGAAGTGGCATACCATTTGGAACTGCCACCCTAAGTGGATGGAGTGCACAACATGTTCTACATATCCCGGTTACGAAGATATATGAGAGACCCCAGCCACATCCTTGATCACTCAGAGCTCACAGTCCAGACTGGCCTAACTTGTGAGCAACAACCCGTTGAGATCCTAGATCGAAAAGTGAAGACATTACGGAACAACAAAGTAAACATGGTCCGAGTGATGTGGAGAAAAGATTCGCCAGGAGAATCAACGTGGGAACGAGAAGAAGACATGCATGCAAGATACCCTCACTTATTTGTAAAGTAGTCCCTATGTAAATATAAATTTCGAGGACGAAATTTTTATAAGGAGGGTAGAATGTAACGACTCTGAATTTACTATACGGAATTTTTCAGTTTAATGTACAGAAATGAGTTATACAGCCTGAGATTGAGTTATAAGTAAATTTTGTTAAATAACAGCAAGAAACTCCTTGTAGCTCACTGGTAAAACATTTGCACTGCTGTGACCTAGCCCCTATGTTCGATCCCCATCAGACACATTATTTTTTTCTGATTTTTCATTTTAATTTTTTGGAAGCCCAAAAGTTTACACGTGCAATACACAGAAAAATAAAAAGTCAGAAAAATCGAACATGTAGAAAATGGAGCAAATACTGAGATGTACATGTGGCACAAATCTAGAGCCCATATGCCCTAGATCGGCCGGTGGAAGTGAGGATTAGGCCGGTACCAACGGTTGAACCGAGCCCAATGAGGCCCGGGCTTTACATACAAACCCCTTCATCTACCCCTAACACCCCTGCAGTGTTTGATTTCGCTGCAATCAAACAAAGACCTTTCATTTCACCATTAAACCAAATTTTAATTCACATTTTTAATTCAAAAACTCTAATTCTACACTATAAATACCACTCCACACTTTAGCTCAGCATCATTCTGAAATTTCTAGCCAAAACTCTCAAAAAATTTCTCAGTACAAGTGGAGTAAAGAGGAGTTAGCAAGCGGTCAACTTCCGGCAAAGAATCGAAACTATTCCGGAGCTCTCGCGATACCATGAAATTCAACTCTCCTTCTCTATCTCTTCTTGACATAACCAAGTAGTTAGTCCCTTTCAATCTCTTTTCCTCTTCATTGAAATTTCATTTCAAAACTCATATCGGTAAGTAGAGTTAATACCGATATCATGTTTTCTAAACCCTAGAAACTTCTTATCTTCATTCTTTGATCAACTAAGCTTTTACACTATACTTGTAACCTTAAACCCTAATATTTAGAATCAAATTTTCATCAAAAATTCTCATGTGAAATAACAATAGTAACACTTTTTCAGTTAAATACCATAAACTTTAAATATCATTTTTTGGTTTTGTTTAAACAGTACTTTTAGAAAAACTTCACGGGATAATGACCTACCCCACACACACATATGGTTCCATAGCACGATACCTCTTTTGTGTGAATTTTTGTTACAAAGACATTATTACAAGAAAATAACACTTACTATAAAAACCGGATTTTTTTTTAAACTGTATTTTAAATTCCTTTGCGAATATACCTCTACAACTCTCTTTAGAGGACCCGCTATTGAGTGGTGTGGATTATCGCACATTCTTGGGCTAGAGAGCGAGATGCGGATCTCCTCATGGAGCATTCGGTCTCAAAAGGTTTTAAATACGGTTTTTAAGAAAATCGAATTTTTCTAATTAAATAAAATTAATTTTTAATAATTATATAAAATTAAAAAGTCCATATATTTTCAAAATATAATAAACTTACATTTTTTAAAATGAAAGAATTACAAGTTTCACTAAAATACCATCAAGATACCAATAAAAGACAAGTTTTACAATAAAATACCTTGAACTTTCCAAGCTAAGCTAAAACACCTCAAATCCTTAAAATTCATGTCCATGAAAATCCTAAATAATATAAATAAATTCTCGAGGTTTATTTTGAAATTTTATTAAAAATATTTTTCATAAAACCCCATCTAGTTATATAAAACAATATTTAAGAACTTTAGTAAATATAAGTTTAAGCGGGATCAATTCTCTTGAGCTCCAGGGAGCCGGAGAAAGTAAGTGTTTGCCTATTGAAGGTAGACAACATAACGGAGTTGTTTACCCCAATCAGAGCAAAGCTCTGTTCAAATTCCGAGGCGGGAGATGAAGCAACGCTTCATCTTCCCCCAATCAGAGCAAAGCTCTGCTTTGAAAAGTTAAAATTTAATAAATGAAACAACGCTTCAGATTCTTTGCGCTGCGCGCAACACGCCACATGTCAGGCGCAGATACATCAGCGCAGCGCCCAAGAAGGCGCGGCCAATCAGAGCAAAGCTCTATTTAAATGAAGCAACGCTTCAGCTGCGCAAGTACTGCGCTGCGCGACACGTGTCAGCGAAGATGCGCTGCCCTGTGCGCTGCGCGACACGTGTCAGCGCAGATGCGCTAGCGCAGCTGCGCTGCGCTGCGCGACACGTGTCACGCGCTGAGGCATCTGTGCCAAACAGAATTAAATTTCTAAGAAATCTTTTCTGTTCCTATTAAAACAAGAAGATTTTCTTCTGCAAAGCAGAGGCCCTTGGATCAAAGATCCAACGGTGGGGAAAATTCCCCAAATCACTCAGAGAAAGATCTCTTTAACAAATTTAACTAATTTATGGGCACTATAAAAAGGACCCCAGACCCCAATTAAAAAGCATCAACATCTTTCTAAAAAAAAGAGAGAAAAAGGACTCTGAAGAACTCCTCAAGAACAAAAAAGGTAAAAACCTTTGAAAGAAGAGAAAATTCTCTTATGAACAGATCAGTGATCTAAAAAACAAGATCATTGATCTTTAAACATAACTAAATAAAATGAATAAATAAAAATAAAAATAGTGCTTTGCACTTTTTCATGAACCTTTGGTTCTTTAAGATAAGAAAAAAAAAACTTATCTTTTCCTTTGATCTAAATTAGATCAAGAAATCCAATAGTGCTTTGCACTTCTGTTTTTGAATCTAAAAGATTCTTAGTGCTCTGCACTTGCAAACTGCGCTGTTGCGCTCTTAAGAAGGCGCCACGTGTCAACTACAGAATCACTTGCGCTACACGCTCTTGAAATAGAGCTTTGCTCTCTGGAATTGGCGCAACTCACCAGAGCACGCCACGTGTCAGCAGCGCAACAGCGCAGCGCACTGCGCTGTTGCGCTTGCGCTCACTAGAGCATGACACGTGTCCTAACCACAAGCGCTTGCGCTCAGTAATTGGCGCAAAGCGCCTGACAAATGCAATGCATTTCTTTTCCTGAAGGGCCAGGCCTAATTAAAATACCAAACAGGCCTAATTAAATTGATGCTCTGCATCATTTATAAATGGGCAGAGCCCAAACAAAATAATAAAATGCTCTGCAGATGCCTTGCAAAGTCCAAAATAAATCGATGCTCTGCATCTTTTATGGGCAGAGCCCAAACAAAAAAAAAGAAAATAATGCAATGCATTATTTAAAAATAGGCCAAGCCTCAACACAGGTCTAACAGACCAAGAACAAATAAAAAGCGTTGAATACTTTGGACTTAGTCCAATCATGGCCGTAAGTCCTCAAATTAAATTGACTGAGCGATATTGCTCCCTTAAATCAATTTATATCCGGTTCGAGGGTACATCTCCGAACTCCTCTGACACTCGTCGTTGTAATCCTTCAACGACGTCAGAGAGGTGACGGGTCCCGACGACCATACACGAATATTGGACCGAAACGTCCTTAAACTAATATTGGACCGAAACGTCCTTAAACTAATATTGGACCGAGACGTCCTTAAACTAATATTGGACCGAAACGTCCTTAAACTAATGTCGGACCACCACGTCCCTAAACTGGAATATGGACCACCACGTCCCTAAACTGGCACAATAGATCCCAAATGCTCTTTTGTCGGATCTAAACGGTCCCGTTGAGTTGATCTTAGTCTCAAACTGGACTAACGTATCCTTAACAAACGTTTGAGTCGATCTTAGCCTCAAAAATGGCTAACGTATCCTCCAAACAGACTTTAGTCCCAAATTGGACTATGAATCTCCCAAACTGGAACAATAGAGCCCAAACGCTCTTCTGTCGGATCTAAACGATCACGTTAAGTCGAACTTAGTCTCAAACAGGACTATCGTATCCTTAACGAACGTTTAAGTTGATCTTAGCCGCAACGCGACTAATGCATCCTTAAACTAAAAACACCAAACCCAAATCTAAGTAAATACGGATTTGGACTAATCCACGTCCTACGAGCGACGGCATCGCTCAGTCTCCGTATACAATCCACGGGCAACCACGAACAAAACAAACACCCACGACACGAAGTGAAATTCTGGAGAAGGAGAAAGTTGTTACCGCGACGCGGTAGCGTAATTAACTGCAGGGGCTTGCGCCTGCAGGGAAGAGCGTCCCCACAATCAAAAACCCCTCAAGCGAGGGGGAATCTGACGAAGTCTGCTACATCGGCCGCATCCGTCTAAACCTCCGATACAAGGTGCCATAAATCAACTTGGTATCTTCGGAGAGGTAGACGGATAAAACCATATAGCATCTGCCCCGAATCTCAGGCGAGAAGCGTAAGTCTAGGCCGCCGTTCGGAGGGGAACAAATTCTGGCACGCCCGGTGGGACCTCTTCCTCTTTCCACTCCACACTTCGTGTGTCGTGTTCGCGAACAAATCGCGGTTTGCTGTGATTGCCTGTGGATTCAAGGTACTAAGATTTGGTGTCTTGCTCTATGCAGAAAAGAGAAAATCGATGGCTTCGAACTGCACCGTCCGCAGCGATAACTCTCGCTCCGTCATTGCTGGAGGAGTGACTTATGGGCCCCAAGCTGCCTCCCTTTTCAAAATGCCGATGGGGCAGGTGGCTCAAGCCACCACTGGACTATTTTTTGGGACCATGCTCCCACCAATGAGCTTCAACGCACCAAAGAAGTCGGTCTTCGATCGACTTACCACTGTCGCGACCCCTCTCAACGGGTCGTCCAACTCCATTGCTTCAGTTTTTAACGGACTAAGCCAGAGCTCTAACATGCTCATGAAGAAGCCTGCCATACCAGAAGGCGTTATCCCGAAGCGGATAGCTATTCCAACTCCCGTTCCTGGCAAAATCACCAAGGTTGCTCCCCATGTTCAGAAGTCCACTTCTGACAAGTTGGCCGTCCCCGTTCAACGGACGTCGATCTTTAAAAAGCTGGTACCAGTATATTCTGACCAACAAAGGGGGCATGAGGAGGTCGCCCCTATAGCTGAAACAACTCCATCAGCACGACATGCCCGACGTCGCTACTGGCGCCGAGTGAGGAAGGCTGGGGGCAACTCCCCCTCTGAGATAACTCCGTCATCTCCAACGGTGGGGATCGATGCTGCTGTTCCAACCGGGAACAGCTTTGAACTGCTCAACAAGGTGCGCAGAAACTCTCCTACTGCGATGTTGAAACGAACTCCTTCACCTGTGGAGAATACTCCAGAGAAGAAGTTAGAGCAACCCCCTCAACGGCTGTCCTCTAAAATTTACAAAGTCTGGCGACAGGTCCAAGAGTCGGTGATCGATCAAGACTGCCTCCGACGACAGAAAAAGATGAAGGTTCGGCAGGGGAAGGATTACTCTGTCAAACCACAAAAAGCAAAAGCTACTTGGGTGCCCACTACAACGGCTCCCTTAACTCCAATCACTCAAAAAAGGAGGCCACAAAAAGCCCCAGTGAACATGGCGAAGCATAAAACCGCTGAACACAAATGCCCCAAATCTGGGGGCATGGTGGTGCACACTGTTTATATGGCTTCTGGAAAGGAGGAAAGCCATGCTTCGACAGGTCACCGACCGCTCACTCGATCCGTGACAAAAGCCCAGGAGCAACAACAGAAGCTTCAGGAAATGATGACTGCAATGGCCGCACTTACCGGGCCAAAAGAAAGCCCGGAGGCATCATCAGAGCAGCGTCATGAACAAGAAACTGCCGCTGAGTACCTACGCAGAGTCCTCAAAAAGAAGGACAAAGAAGCTGCAGAGCAAGCGGCTAACATAAAACAGATGGCGCTCCTCTTCCAAAATATGGTAGGGATGATGTTACAACCGGACCCTCCTGCTGAAGATCCTCCGATCGTCCTTGAAGACGACAGGGGAGAAACGTCAAATCCTCCACCGGCTCTATCAACAGCCAAGGAGGAGGCAATCTCCAAAGTCGACCTAGACGAATATATAGCTCAGCAGATCCGGGTTCATCAGGCGAATGAAGCGGCTGGGAAAATTGTTAGAACCGGACGACCGTATCCGAGCTGGTATGACCAAATCAATTACCCGCCAGGATATACGATCCCTAAATTCCACGTATATAAAGGGACAGGGAATCCGCATCAGCATGTCGCTCAATTCAGGGCCTTATGCGGCAATACTGGAGGCGATGACAAATTGTTGCTACGTCAATTCGTCGGCAGCTTAGCAGAAACAGCCTTTGAATGGTATTCGAAGCTACCTAACGACTCTGTCAAAACATTTGCGGAGATGGAACTGCTGTTTACACAAAGATTTGCAAGTGCTAGTGAACGCACCCCGATTACAGCACTGATAAATGCCAGGATAAGGCCCGGCGAAACGTGGGTCCAATACGCAACACGATGGCGAAACCTATGGTCGAAATGCGAACAACGCATAGAAGAGGCACCTGCGGTAGGCATGTTTGTAGGCACTCTCGATCCGCAGGAGACCATCTCGCAATTCATGATGTTCTTCAGGCCGACCACCTTCCAGGCCTTGATCGACAAATTAGCCTAAATGGACCAGATGGGCCATAGACCGTCTCCTCCAAGACCCGATCCCCGAAATGAGAAAGGAAAAGAGATCATCGTCGCCAACGCTCAGCAACAGTCGAGCAACTCAAAGCCGGTCGCTCGCCAAAACAACGTGCATCCACGCCCATCTCTCGAAGAGAGGCTAGGACGTCATTACTCGTTTCCTCAGAATAAAACGAGAAGACTGTTCGAGCTGGCAGTGTGCAACAGACTCATTAATCTGCCGAATCCAAAACGTCCGTTGCAGCCAGGCGATCTTAATAATCCCAATTATTGCCCTTACCACCAAACGGTAAGTCACCCGATTGAGGATTGTTTCGTCTTTAAGGGATGGATCGAGGATCAATACCTGCAAGGCAAGTTCACGCTGTCTGAAAGCTGGAAGGTAAACCCCCCACAGCCGCACTCTCCAAAGAAGACGGACACGCCGGGGGCAACTTGTTCTTTCGTCGAGGATGAAAACGATGGAGAAAACTTATTGGATGAATCCGAAGACTACGTAGCGACTTGTCATGTGATTTCTCATTCACTGACTGATGATGAGGAGGATCCTTGCGCTGAGAAATCAATGGCGGACCCTGAAACAAAAATTCCGCGGCCGTCAGACAAGTTGATCGATTCCTTCCTAAATGAAATTCGTCTGAAAGCAAAAGCCAATCAAGAGCATGAAATGGCCATACTGGAAAGAACCAAGGTATTCCCGTCAAATCAAAAGCCATACACTGCGGGTAAAAACAAATTCAAGATGAGGAAACGGTTCGCCAAAGCTCTATCAGTAGGAATGAAGCTACCGCCCTCTGAAGAAAATTCTTTCTCTGAGGTAGAGATGCACCCTAACTTCTGTTTATATCATCAGAAGATCATACATCCTACCGAAGACTGCGAATCCTTTAACTGTTGGTGGCAAGGGTATGTCGCTCAAAAGAGACACTTAGACAAGACAAAGTGTGAAGCTTGTGGACATCGGAAAAATGCGATAGATGAGCGCAAAAGAGCCGCCGCCGACTGTCATATAGCCGACTTCAAGGAATCACAAATTATCACCTTTGGAAGCGACTCTGACGAAGAAGCTACCCCCAACTCTTCCCTCGGGGAATCTATTTCAAAAATAAAGGAATTGAGAAGCTGCGAGAACGTTCAACCGTGCAATCGCATGCTACTCGGAAAAAATCTCGACCCCGTAAACAAAGGATCGAGCAAAAAGAATAAAGGAAAAGGAAAAAAGGCCCTCGTCGCCAGCGCTCAACAACAATCAGGTGACCCTAGGCCGGTTGCTCTCCAAAGCAACAAGCGGCAGCCCCTCCAGGAAAAGTTGAAACGTCATTACTCGTTTTCGCAAGATAAAACAAGGGGACTGTTCGAGCTGGCAGTGTGCGACAGACTCATCAATCTGCCGAGTCCAAAACGTCCGTTGCGGCCAGGCGATATTAATAATCCTAATTATTGCCCTTACCACCAAACGGTAGGTCATCTGATCGAGGATTGCTACGTCTTCAAAAACTGGGTTGAAGACCAATACCAACATGGCAAGTTTGCGCTGTCTGAGAACTGGAAGGTAAGTCCGCCACAACCGCACGCTCCGAAAAAGATGGATACGCCGGGGGCATCATGTTCATTCATGGAGAAGGACTCATAGACCGAAAAGTCAATAAACTAGATATTCGCCTCAAATACGGCGACGGCGGACCGAAATGTCCTTAAACTAATGATGGACCGCAATGTCCTAAAACTTGCAAATGACCGAAATGTCTTTAAACTACTACCGCAGCATTCTTAGGCTGACGAGATAAAAAAAATATAGAATATATATATATATATAAAAGAAATAAAAAAAAGTAAAAAAGTAAAAAATGGTATGTCCATAAGCAAAATGGGCACGGATGAAAACCCGAAAGGGTTCCGTGAGTAAAAACAGCAGGACTACCGGCGAGTGTTCGTGAAAACCCGAAAGGGCGCGACCTCGTAAATAATAAATAAAAAAAAACGGTACGTCCACAAGCAAAATGGGCACGGATGAAAACCCAAAAAGGGCTCCGTGGGTAAAAACAGCAGGGCTACCGGCGAGTGTTCGTGAAAACCCGAAAGGGCGCGACCTCGTTTAAAAAAAAAGAGGAATAAAATAAAAAATAAAAAGAACGGTATGTCCATAAGCAAAGTGGGCACGGATGAAAACCCGAAAGGGCTCCGTGAGTAAAAACAGCAGGGCTACCGGCTAGTGTTTGTGAAAACCCGAAAGGGCGCAACCTCGTTAAAAGACACTTATAAGGCCTTCTCGACCCTGTAAGGAGAAACCACCCGCGTGAGATCCTTACGACTCACAAGGGAGCAACACACTTAGGGATTCTCACGATTCCTAAAGAGAAATTACACTTACGAGATCCTCACGACTCGTAAGGAGAACTCTCTTATGGGACTCTCACGGCTCATAAGATTTGAAAGTCTTAAGTTACAGAAAGCTTAACATGTTCTTAAGCAACCCCCATAACCTTCGATATTGCCCTACAAGTGGCTCATATTGACCCTTGTATACAATCCACGGGCACGAATAAATATTTCCCCAACAAAGTCCCATCCGTGACTAGGGATATGCTTGTACAACAAACAACACTTGTAAGTCCTCTCGACTTATAAGGAGAAAACCCTTTTGTAAGATCCTTACGACTTACAAGAGAACATGCACTTAGGAATCCTCACGATTCCCAAGGAGAAAACACACCTACAAGACCCTCACGACTTGTAGGGAGAAATACCTTTGTGAGACCCTTACGGCTCGTGATTTCAAAAGCCTTAGTCAACAGGACCCTTAACCCTGTTTACTAAGCCACCTTTGTTCAACATCGACAGAGGCAAATGATGATTCGCTCCTAGCAATATCCCAGTTGCAGCGATGCTGATGCCTAAACCGGTATCAAATTCCATGTCCTTTCAAGGCAAATGATGATTCGCTCCTGGCAATATCCCAGTTGTAGCGGTGCTGATGCCAAAATCGCTGTCCAATTTCGTGTTTACGGCGAAAAGCCAGTAGGCCGCACATGCATACGAAATAGCCGAAATGATGGGGCAACTTGTAATAAAAAAGCAGCAAGTAAAAATGTGTGCATGCAAAAAGCCGAAATGATTGGGCAACTCGCAATAAAAAGCAGCGAGTAAAAAAAATAGCCGAAATGATTGGGCAATCACGACCTTCGCGATATAAAAGCTGAAATGATAGAGCATCGCGGAAAGAATAAAAAAATGAAAGAATGAAATTTTTTGCCCTACAGGTGAAATCACATCGATCCCTGTATACAATCCAGGGGTACAGATAAAAAGGGAACAATACCTTCCCAACAGGCTCCACCAGAAAGCGAAGCCAAATCTCGACGGTTCATAGATAACTTAGAAACCATCTCGACATTTATCGCAATATTACAGACACGATGTCAACAAATGAAGCAAAGGAAGGTCCCTAACTTCAGGGTCTCGACGTCAATATCGACAACTTAGAGATCACCAACGGCATTTCTCCTCACTCCAACCAGATGCAGACGTGACATCAACAACCGACCCCAGAGTCGCAACGAAACGGAACCATGACAAAGTCCCTAGTTCCAAATCTCAATGGCCACATCTACAGCCTGGAGACCAACAATGGTGTGCCTCCTCATTCCAACAGGACACAGATGTTACACCATCAAGCGGAGCGATGGCACAATCCCAACTCCATCTCAGCATTCGTCTCGTTACAGCAGACGAGATGTCAACGGCGACGTTCCTCCGCAGTCCAGCAGGATGCAGATGCAACGTCAACGAAAGCCCCCATAGTCAACAAAGCGGAGTGATGGAAAAATCCCAGCTCCACCTCAGCATTCGTCTCAATACACCAGACGCAGTGTGAGCAAATGAAGCGAAGGCCAAATTCCTAGCTTCAACGTCTTTACGGTAACTCACATAAAACCGGAAAGACAATCGGAGATCATCTCGCACCAGCACAGAGTGGTCACCACCTTGACGTTCGTCTCGATACAGCAGACGAAATGTCAACCTCAGCATTCTTCCTCCAGCAGGGATTCGGACGTGACAAAGCAAATGAAGCGAAGGCTACATTCCTAGCTTCAACGTCTTTACGGCAACTCACGTAAAACCGGAAAGACAATCGGAGATCATCTCGCATCAGCACAGAGTGGTCACCACCTTGACGTTCGTCTCGATACAGCAGACGAAATGTCGACCCCAGCGTTCTTCCTCCAGCAGGGATTCGGACGTGACAAAGCAAGCGAAGCGAAGGCCACATTCCTAGCTTCAACGTCTTTACGGTAACTCACATAAAACCGGAAAGACAATCGGAGATCATCTCGCATCAGCACAGAGTGGTCACCATCTTGACGTTCGTCTCGATACAGTAGACGAGATGTCACCCCAACGTTCGTCTCGACACAGCAGGCGCAACGTCATTAAACGAATGGAGCCATAGCAAAATCCCTAGTTCCAAACCTCGACGGTTCACCAGCAACCTAGAGACAACCTCGACGTCCGTCTCGATACAGTAGACGAGATGTCACCCCAACGTTCGTCTCGACACAGCAGGCGCAACGTCATTAAACGAATGGAGCCACGGCAAAATCCCTAGTTCCAAACCTCGGCGGTTCACCAGCAACCTAGAGACAACCTCGACGTCCGTCTCGATACAGTAGACGAGATATCACCCCAACGTTCGTCTCGACACAGCAGGCGCAACGTCATTAAACGAATGGAGCCACGGCAAAATCCCTAGTTCCAAACCTCGACGGTTCACCAGCAACTTAGAGACAACCTCGACGTCCGTCTCGATACAGTAGACGAGATGTCACCCCAACGTTCGTCTCGACACAGCAGACGCAACGTCATCAAACAAACGGAGCCACGGCAAAATCCCTAGTTCCCACCATGACATTCGTCTCGATACAGAGGACGCAATGCCAGCAAACGAAGCAAAGGCCAAATTCCTAGCTTCAGGGTCTTAATGGCAAGTCATATAAAGCCTGAAAGACTATCGGAGATCATCCCACACCAGCACGGAGTGGTTATGACTCATCGGGGCTCTCCAAAATGAGCCTAACCTCAAGTAAAAAGCGGCATGGCAAATTCCTAGCGCTTGCTCTTCCGACGGTCAAACTGCCAAGGAGGATTGCTTGAAGACGTCTTGTCCAGCCCCCGAAGGGATCAGAGACACGGCAGTCGCAGGGCTACTCGAACAGCACGATTGCCTATCGAGGACTATATCAGCTTATGCGACAGTACGATGGCCAAAACCCTAAGTACCACCAACCTTAACGGGCTTCTGTCGTAAAGAGCAGAGGTTAAATGCGACGTTAAGATGTTCTTGCGAGAAACGTTCGATTCGTCTCGACTTGTGAAAAATTGTCGAGGTGGCTCGACTCGTGAGATAAAGCCTTAGGCAGTGGGCATAAAAGAAGCCTGTTTCCTAAGCATTGGGACCCTGCAAGTTGGCCCAAAATGGTCTCTTGCATACCATCCACGGGTCTCACTCTCCAACGTCGAACTTCGACAAGGAAGGAAACAACCGCTTACAAGTCTTCTCGACTCGTAAGAGGGAAAAATTCTCTTGTAGGATCCTTACGACTTACAAGAGAAAACCACACTTAGGAACCCTCACGATTCCTAAGGAGAAAAACCCACCTGCGAGATCCTCTCGATCCGTAGGGAGAAAAGTCTCTATGAGACCCTCACGGCTCATAGGTTTGAAAAGTCTTAGGCAGCAGATCTGAACCTGCGGCCTAAGCCCTCGCTATCTCGTGAAGAATCAAGAAGCTTACTCTCTTACCTGCTAATTGTGACGACATGCTGAGAAAGAGGAAAAGCAACAGAAAGAGCACCCGATTTACGTTTGATCAAGCGTTCAAGACGTATTCATTCATTCATGGGCAAAAAGACCCAGGACAAAAGATACATAATAAAGACAAGCTGGGATTAAAAAAAAATTTCCATTAATATTGCCCAAAATTCTTACAATCATAAAAAGAAATGGAAGAAAAATATTATTACAATGGAATAACCTCAGATCCGGGGCACGGATTGAGGAATTCAAAAGTAAGGCCATCCAGAGTTCTTCTGGCCTTTCTAATTATTCTTATGCGCAGCCTCTCACGCTCCTCTGTGTCGATATCGTCGGCAAGCCCTTCCGGCCTTCGATAAGCAGCAACTATCGTCGTTTGCTGGAAGATTTGGTGTAGGATGTCAATGAGGCTGTCCCGCCGTTTCTTCGAGATCAGCCCCGTCAGGTACACTGAATGCACCTTGTCCTCGGCATCATCCAGCGCATTCAGTGGTAAGGCCTCGTGAAGACCCGGAAGTGCTCTCCATATTGCTCCCAGCACGACTTTCAAAAGAGCCGAACGACGGGGTAGCAGCCAACCACCGCTTGCGTTCAGACGACCCATGACCTCTGCACATTGAGCGTCTGTAAACTCCTGGTTTTGTTGACGACCCTGTGCGCGAATATCGTCATAGGTGATGAACTCGTGCAAACTGTATAGGTGCACCGCCATTATGCCTGGAGGAAATACCACAGGAAGATTAGCGATAGAAGAAAAATAATGTACATAGAGGGCTAAATTCCTAGAGAGCAAAGCTCAGTTCAGGGATTAAAACCCATGAACAAAAACTCAATGAAATCCCAATGAGGATCTCTTTAGATCAAAAGATCTGTGAGAGCAAACCTCTTTGATTGAGATTAATTTAAATTAATTTGATTTATATTAATTTTACCGAAAGTTTCTAACTTTGAAAATGAGCAAAGCTCTGCTAGTGAAACCCAATGGGGATCTCTTTAAATCAAAAGATCTATGAGAGCAAAGCTCTGCTAGTTAAGATTAATTAAAATTAATTTAATTTAAGAATCAATTTTACCTAAAGTTTTTTTCTAAAAACTTTGGAAAGAAGAGCAAAGCTCTAGAGTTCTTGAAGGCAAGAGCAAAGCTCTGAAGTTTTTTGAAAATAAGAATCTGAAAGATGATAAGCATCAGTGGGGGACCAAAGGTCCTATTTATAGGCCTCAAGTGCCTCTTCGACTTCCAAAAAGTTGTCACGGCGGTAGGAATTCTGCCACCGTCGTGCTCACGTTTGGGGCCACGTAAGCGCAACGGTGGGGGGGCATTTGTTTACCCCCAATCAGAGCAAAGCTCTGTTCAAATTCCGAGGTGGGAGATGAAGCAACGCTTCATCTTCCCCCAATCAGAGCAAAGCTCTGCTTTGAAAAGTTAAAATTTAATAAATGAAACAACGCTTCAGATTCTTTGCGCTGCGCGCAACACGCCACGTGTCAGGCGCAGATGCATCAGCACAGAGCCCAAGAAGGCGCACCCAATCAGAGCAAAGCTCTATTTAAATGAAGCAACGCTTCAGCTGCGCAAGTACTGCGCTGCGCGACACGTGTCAGCGCAGATGCGCTAGCGCAGTTGCGCTGCGCTTTGCGCTGCGTGACACATGTCAGCGCAGATGCACTGCGCTGTGCGCTGCGCGACACGTGTCAGCACAGATGCGCTAGCGCAGTTGCGCTGCGCGACACGTGTCAGCGCAGTTGCGCTAGCGCGACACGTGTCACGCGCTGAGGCATCTGCGCCAAACAGAATTAAATTTCTAAGAAATCTTTTCTGTTCTTGTTAAAACAAGAAGATTTTCTTCTGCAAAGCAGAAGCCCTTGGATCAAAGATCCAACGGTGGGGAAAATTCCCCAAATCACTCAGAGAAAGATCTCTTTAACAAATTTAACTAATTTATGGGCACTATAAAAAGGACCCCAGACCCCAATTAAAAAGCATCAACATCTTTCTAAAAAAAAAGAGAGAAAGAGGACTCTGAAGAACTCCTCAAGAACAAAAAAGGTAAAAACCTTTGAAAGAAGAGAAAATTCTCTTATGAACATATCAGTGATCTAAAAAACAAGATCATTGATCTTTAAACATAACTAAATAAAATGAATAAATAAAAATAAAAATAGTGCTTTGCACTTTTTCATGAACCTTTGGTTCTTTAAGATAAGAAAAAAAAACTTATCTTTTCTTTTGATCTAAATTAGATCAAGAAATCCAATAGTGCTTTGCACTTCTGTTTTTGAATCTAAAAGATTCTTAGTGCTCTGCACTTGCAAACTGCGCTGTTGCGCTCTTAAGAGGGCGCCACGTGTCAGCTACAGAACCACTTACGCTACGCGCTCTTGAAATAGAGCCTTGCTCTCTGGAATTGGCGCAACTCACCAGAGCGCGCCACGTGTCACCAGCGCAACAGCGCAGCGCACTAGCGCAGCGCACTGCGCTGTTGCGCTTGCGCTCACCAAAGCATGACACGTGTCCTAACCACAAGCGCTTGCGCTCAGTAATTGGCGCAAAGCGCCTGACAAATGCAATGCATTTCTTTTCCTGAAGGGCCAGGCCCAATTAAAAGACCAAACAGGCCTATTTAAATTGATGCTCTGCATCATTTATAAATGGGCAGAGCCCAAACAAAATAATAAAATGCTATGCAGATGCCTTGCAGAGTCCAAAATAAATCGATGCTCTGCATCTTTTATGGGCAGAGCCCAAACAAAAAAAAAAGAAAATAATGCAATGTATTATTTAAAAATAGGCCAAGCCTCAACACAGGTCTAACAGACCAAGAAAAAATAAAAAGCGTTGAATACTTTGGACTTAGCCCAATCATGGCCGTAAGTCCTCAAATTAAATTGACTGAGCGATATTGCTCCCTTAAATCAATTTATATCCGGTTCGAGGGTACATCTCCGAACTCCTCTGACACTCGTCGTTGTAATCCTTCAACGACGTCAGAGAGGTGACGGGTCCCGACGACCACACACGAATATTGGACCGAAACGTCCTTAAACTAATATTGGACCGAAACGTCCTTAAACTAATATTGGACCGAGACGTCCTTAAACTAATGTCGGACCACCACGTCCCTAAACTCGCACAATAGAGCCCAAATGCTCTTTTGTCGGATCTAAACAGTCCCGTTGAGTTGATCTTAGTCTCAAACTGGACTAACGTATCCTTAACAAACGTTTGAGTCGATCTTAGCCTCAAAAATGGCTAACGTATCCTCCAAACAGACTTTAGTCCCAAATTGGACTATGAATTTCCCAAACTGGAACAATAGAGCCCAAACGCTCTTTTGTCGGATATAAACGATCATGTTAAGTCGATCTTAGTCTCAAACAGAACTATCGTATCCTTAACGAACGTTTAAGTTGATCTTAGCCGCAACGCGACTAATGCATCCTTAAACTAAAAACACCAAACCCAAATCTAAGTAAATACGGATTTGGACTAATCCACGTCCTACGGGCGACGGCATCGCTCAGTCTCCGTATACAATCCACGGGCAACCACGAACAAAACAAACACCCACGACACGAAGTGAAATTCTGGAGAAGGAGAAAGTTGTTACCGCGACGCGGTAGCGTAATTAACTGCAGGGGCTTGCGCCTGCAGGGAAGAGCGTCCCCACAATCAAAAACCCCTCAAGCGAGGGGGAATCTGACGAAGTCTGCTACATCGGCCGCATCCATCTAAACCTCCGATACAAGGTGCCATAAATCAACTTGGTATCTTCGGAGAGGTAGACGGATAAAACCATATAGCATCTGCCCCGAATCTCAGGCGAGACGCGTAAGTCTAGGCCGCCGTTCGGAGGGGAACAGGAGTTATCAATAGTAATTGCCTTGAAAGATCCTATCGTCCATGCAGCAATTACCGATGACTCCCGAACGTAATTCAAGATCTAAATCAGTTTACAAGTGTTTGACTCAAGTCTGAGTCTATCTAATCCTGAATCTAAAATTAAACCTGAATACTTAAACCTAAACATGAATACTTGAATTCAAACATCAATATCCAACATGAATAATTGACTTGACAGAACCATGGTTATAACTTGACATGACTATTTGAATACATGATTACATTCTGAACCTGATTACTTGAATAATTTGAATCCATGGTCTCGGCAAGACTTGTAAACATGACCTATACAATACATTATGCGGGGATAACGGGGTAGATTGGTACGGAACGTATTAACGTGGCACGAGATGGTCACTTCAAAGACACCTACATGAACTCCCGTGCTGTTGTCCCATAGGTTTTGACGGGGCATTGTACTACATGTTATCATAGTCCACGGGATAAGATGGACTCCTCTCATATACACAAATACCTTATGTACTAAGCTACAAACAACTATGTTAGAATAACAAGTATATACATGTACAACTTACCAGTTTCATTTCACATTACTTGTTTTATTCCATTCCTTCTTTTGGAACTTACCGAGCGCTAGTTCGCTGACAACATTTCTATCTTTTCTTACTTTGGAATGTTCGTCAGGAGGACCGGACTCTAAGGAGATCGAGCCTGGCCAGGAGGACTTGGACCAGCTCACTGCCCAGCCGGACTTCTAGCTCTCCTTGTATTTACTTTCAGTTTGTATGCCACTGTTTAGGCACTGTTTATATCATTGTATATTTTCATTTTCAAACAGTTGTATGTAAAGTGAATGTAAATAAAAGTTGTTGTTTATATTTTTATCTCACTTTTCATTCTTGTGCATATTGCTTAATTACGCTTAACGTATTTATTTCTTAGTAAATACGTTGCGGCCCGTCACGTCACCAATTCCGTATACCGGAAAGTGGGGCATGACACTAATTCTCCACTATAAATACTACCCCACACTTTAGCTCGGCACCATTCTGAAAATTCTAGCCAAAACTCTATAAAAAGTTCCTAGTGCAAGTGAAGTAAAGAGGGGTTGGCGAGCAAGTTGGTTCCAGTGAAGATCGAAACCAATTCCAGAGCTCCCGCGACGCCACGACGATCATCCTCTATTCCTTACCCTTTTTTTGATCTTTCTAAACAGTAAGTCCCTCCCAAACTCCCTTTCTCTTCATTGGATTTCTTTTTTAAACAAAATCGGCAAAAATGGAGTTATTACCGATATCATCTTTTCTAAAACCGATAACTCCATTCTCCTTTATCATTTGGACAATCTAATTTTGCCACTTCATTTGTAATTTTAATAACAATGTTTAGAATAAATTTTACCCAAGAATCTCAT
The DNA here is from genome assembly GCA_030015575.1 of Agapanthus africanus. Taxonomy (NCBI): domain Eukaryota; kingdom Viridiplantae; phylum Streptophyta; class Magnoliopsida; order Asparagales; family Amaryllidaceae; genus Agapanthus; species Agapanthus africanus. The sequence continues at coordinate 882,171,521 of CM057337.1, read as the reverse complement.
ATAAAACAGCCATATTTGAACTTTTACATTAAAATACCTTGAACTTTGTTATCACAACTTTTCGACAAAATTGCTTAGCAATACCTTTATAAAAACTTCACGGGGTAATGACCTACCCCACACGCACACTTGGATTCATAGCACGATGTCTCTTTTGTATGAATTTTTGTTACGAAGAAAAATTTACAATAAAATACCACATAATTCTAAAACCGGATTTCTTTTAAAAGCGATATTTCATTTCCTTTGCAATTATGCATCTACAATCCTCTTTAGGGGACCCACTAACGGATGGTGTGGATTATCGCACATCCTTGGACTAGTAGGGCGAGATGCAGACCTTCTCACGGAGCATTCATTCTTGAAAAGATTTAAATACATTTTTAATAAATACGAATTTTCTACATAAAATAAAATTAAAATTATATAAATTTATAAATCCATAATTTCAAAATATAATAAATATATATTTTTCAAAAAATCAAAATATTAAAAAATGTTAATAAAATACTATCAAGATACCAAAAGAGCAAGTTTTTCAATAAAATACCATGAACTTTCTAAGCTAAGTAATTATCACTAAAATACCCCAATACTTAAAATCCAGGCTCATGAAAACCCTAAAGTAATACTAATTACCCTCTAGATTTACTTTTTAATCTATAATAAAATATTTTTCATAAATCCCCCTCGAGATATATAAAACACTATTTAAGGACTTTAGTAAATATAAGTTTAAGCGGGATCAATTCTCTTGAGCCCTAGGGAGCCGGAGAAAGTGAGTGCTTGCCTATTTAAGGTAGACAACCTAACGGAGTTATCAATAGTAATTGTCTTGGAAAAAGACACAAATCCTGCCGTCCATGTGCAGCAGTTACCGATGACTTCCGAACCTAATTCAAGAGCTAAATTTGTTACAAGTGTCTGACTCGGTATGGGTCCAATTCAAATCTGAATCCAAAATCAAACATGAAAACTTGATCATGAACATGAATACTCGAATCCAAACATCAATATCAAACATGTATACTTGACCTGACTTGACCGAACCATGGTTATAACTTGACATGACTACTTGAATACTTGACTACATCCTGATCATGAATATTTGAACAATTTGTATTCATGGTTTCGGCAAGACTTGTAAATATAATCGATACAATATATTACACGGGGATAAAGGGGTAGATTAGTACGGAACGTATATCGTGGCACGAGAGGTCACTTAAAAGACACCTATATGAATTCACGTGTCGTTGTCCCATGGGTTATGAGGGGGCCTTGTAATACATGTTACCATAGTACACGGGGTAAGATGGACTCCTCTTGTATACATGAATACCTTCTTTACCAAACTACAAACAACCACGTTATAATAACTATAATATATCAGTAATCAATCATACACAACTTACCTGTTCATTTCACATTACTTGCTATATTCACTTTCTTCTTTTGGGACTTACCGAGCGTTAGTTCGCTGACAACATTCTTTCTGTTTCTTTCTTTGGAATGTTTATCAGGAGGATCAGACTCTCAAGAGATCGAGCCTAGCCAGGAGGACTTAGACCAGCTTGTGACACAGTCTGACTTCTAGTTCCTTGTACTTACTTTCCTGTATGCCACTGTTTAGGCACTGCTTTACTCAATGTATCTTTTCTTTTCAAACAATTGTATGTAAAGATGAATGTAAATAAAGTTGTTGTTTATTTTATTACTCTTTTCATTCTTATTCATTTTATATATTGCTTAATTACGCTTAACGTATTTATTTCTTAGTAAATACGTTGTGGCCTGCCAAGTCATCATTTCCGTCTATTGGGAAGCGGGGCGTGACATCCTCTAATAGGATTTTGATAGCTTCCAGAAGTATCGTTTGCTCATTTATAGGAGCTGTAATGGTAGGTGGTGGTGGTAATGTAGACGGTGGAGTATTGCCATTGACGTTAGTGCTGGTGTTGTTCAGAGAGTCCATCGCCTTGATATAAAAGATAGGTTAGGATATTGTTCCCGCCAAAATCTTCGGCCAAGAGCTATTAGTTCATGTTTATGCCGGCTTAAGTTTCGTTTACAGATATGTATGAAACCAGGCTCATTCATATACGCACATGCACACATCAGAGGAAGAACAGGTGTTTAACAACAAAAACAAAGCATTTAATTGAACATTTTAATCTACAGGAAATATATCACCAAACATAGGATCGAAAGTACAGGGATTCACAAAACTATGGATAAAATTATCTAACTCACTCGCTGCCTTCTCCACCATGACAAAGCGGCGATCTTCACAAAGAGTAGCTACCCATCGGTCAGCACCGCACCCATCAGCAAAGGCAGACATGACGACCCACTGAGCCCGTATCTGGCTTAGCAGCCGGACAGAGCGATCCCTCAGAGCTGTGGTGATCAAAAGTGCCTCGTGGAAGCACTCGATCTTGTCTTCCGCGGCGTCAAGCATTGCCGGAGTCATCTCCGCCGGAGGAAGGGGAATATCATTGATCACAGACAAGAAAACCATCCGGAGCCAAATGGAGCCAATAGGGAGAGGAGATCCTATACGAGTCAAGAGCTCGTGCAGCACCGTGTCGCATTGGTCATCCGTAAGAGTAGGGTTCACCAAGCGTACAGCAAAACGAGAAATAATTTTCTCAATGGGCACTTCCCATGGCTGACGATGAGCATGTGGGCGATTACAAGCCATAGCGCTTCTCTATTAAAATGATTCTCTAAAAATGAGAGAGAAAAGAAGCATTGCTTCAAATTATGAAGGGAGACATTTAAATCTAGGCACAGAAAATACTGTGCATGATGGAACTATTTCCAAGCTCTGGGAAAGAGAAGCTTGACTCAGGAAAAGTGGAGAAGGAAGGTGAAAAGACACCTTCAGTAATGAGGCAGTGCCTCACGTGCAAAGCACGAGAGCGCTGAGTGCCAGTGCTAAAGAGTCAAAGACTCTGAGGCAGCACCTCACGTGCAAAGCACGAGAGCGCTGAGCGCCAGCGCTAAAGAGTCAAAGACTCTGAAGCAACGCTCACGTGCAAAACAAAAGAGCGCCAAGCGCCAGAACTAAATGTTCTCCACCGTTGGATCAAAGATCCAACGAAGATGATAAATCATCAAAATTCATAATAAAATTCTGTTAAGGAAATACTCGTCAAATCTTTCCAAACAGGAAAGATTGTGCTCTGTAAATCAAATCACCATTGGATCAATGATCCAATGGTGATTAAAAATCACCAAGATACAGAATAAACTCTGTATGGGAAAATATTTCCCAATATTGTTAAAAAAAACAAGAAGATTGCCTTCTGTAAAACAGAAGCCCTTGGATCAAAGATCCAATGGTGGGAAACATCCCCAAATCAATCAGAGGAAAGATTTTCTTAACTGATTCAACAAATCAGTCTCCCCTATATAAAGGACCGAAGACTTCAAGTCTTGCAGAGAGGAACCCCCTCCCCCCCCCCATAAACTTTGAGAAATTTCAAAGAGAAGAGCAAGCTCTCGGAAGAAGAAGATTTTTTTTCAAGGTAAATAAAATAGAGAGATAAAATCATCTCATAAGAGAAGAAGAACCTATTTCTTTTTCTAGATCATAGATCTATAAGACTAGGTCTTTCACAAAATAGATCATAACATCTCATCATAAAAAGAGGGAAGAAGAATTCAATTCTCTTAAGATCACAGATCCATAAAGGCAAAGCCTTTCACAAAAAATAAGAGATTGTAACATCTCCTATAAAAATAAGAACTTTGTTTTTAGACCTACGAGACAAAGTCTCTTATAAAAGAGAATTTAATTCTCAGAGCGCGGAACTGATCAAAGTTTCCTAAAAAGAGACTTAGCACTCTAAATTAAAAAGAAGCGCCTCAGCGCTCCAAGACTAGCGCATAGCGCCGCAGCTCTCCTAGCGCTCCAATTTAAAAAAACGCCTTAGCGCTCCAAGTCTGGCGCACAGCGCCCAGCGCTCCAAGCGCTATTTTAAAAGAAGCGCCCAACGCTTCAAGGTTTGCGCTCAGAGCCAAGCGCACCATGTGATCCTCACGTGTGCGCTCTTTCACAAGGAGCGCTCTGCACTCATTTACTGGCGCTCAGCGCCAAGCGCACCACGTGCTCCTCACGTGTGCGCTCTTTCACAAGGAGCGCTCTGTACTCATTGACTGACGCTCAGCGTCAAGCGCGCCATGTGCTCCTCACGTGTGCGCTATCTCACATGAAGCGCCTTAGCGCTCTAAATTTGGCGCTCAGCGCCAAGCGCGGCACGTGCTCCTCACGCGTGCATTGAGGGAACACAAAGTGTTCTTTAAATAAAATCTCCGGAGCTATGATGAGTACTCAACACTCAATAAAAGACAAAAAAGGTTGTCAAAACCCAAACCAATGCTCAGCATTGTTAAATGTTAAACATTTTAACTGAGTGGGCCGAGCCCAAGTTAGCCACAGACCCCTAATTTAGATTAATTGAGCCAATATGCTCATAAATCTTTTTAATAGATCTTAATCCCAAACTTGACTGCAGATCTCCCAACCAATATTGGTTCAAGAGTACATCTCTTCATACTTCTGATATATATCGTTGTAATTCTTCAACGTCTTCAGAGAGAAGAAGGGTCCCAATAACCAATAACTTTTAGTGCATCCCCAAACGGTTGAACCAAAACTACATAGGCTATGACGTCTTTAAACTGGACTATAATGTCCTTAATATTTACGAACTATGGGGTCCTTAAACTCATGAACTATGATGTCCTTAAACTTTACGGACTGTGGGGTCCTTAAACTCATAGACTATGATGTCTTTAAACTTTACAGTCTATGACGTCTTTAAATTGGACCGCAACGTCCCTAAACTAAAACAATAGAGTCCAAATGCTCTTTTGTTGGATCTAAATGATCCTGTTAAGTAGATCTTAGTCTAAAATTAGACTAACGTATCATTAACAAACGTTTAAGTTGATCTTAGTCTTAAATGAGATTAACGATCCTTAAACCCAATCCAAAACCAAATCTAAGAAAATAAGGATTTGGATTAATCCACGCTCTACGGACGACAACATAAATTAGTCTTCGTATACAATTCACGGGCAAACAAAAATAAAACAAACACACACGACACGAAGTGACCATCTGGAGAAGGAGAAAGTGGTTACCGCGATGCGGTAGCGTAATTAACTGTAGGGGCTTGCGCCTGCAGGGAAGAGCGTCCCCACAATCAAAAACCCCTCAAACGGGGGGGAATCTGACGAAGTCTGCTACATCAGCCACATCCGTCTAAACCTCCGATATACGGTGCCATAAATCAACATGGTATCTTCGGAGAGGTGGACGGATAAATCCAAATAGCATCTGCCCCTAAAATTCAGGCCAGACGTCCCAACGTCCCGGTCGCGTCTTTCGGCAGAGAACAGATTCTGGCACGCCCGGTAGGACCTTTTCCTCTTTCCACTCCACACTTCGTGTGTCATGTTTCGCGAACGAATCACAGTTTGCTATGGTTGCCCCTGGATTCAAGGTACTAAGATTTGGTGTCTTGCTCCGTGCAGAAAATAGAAGATCAATGGCTTTCAACTGCACAAACTGCAACAACTCCCACTCTGTCCTTGCTGGAGGAGTGACTTATGGGCCTCGAGCGGCCTCCGTTTTCAAGATGCCAGTGGAACAGGTGACGCAAGCCACCACTGGGCTGTTCTTTGGGACCATGCTCCTACCCATGAGCTTCAATACCCCACTGCCGTCGCAAGAAGCTCCGAAGAAGTTGGTCTTTGATCGGCTTACGACTGCCGCGGCCCCTCTCAACGGGTTGCCCAAATCCAACGCCTCGGTCTTTGACAGAGTGGGCCAAAACTTCAATGGGCCCATGAAGAAGCCCGCGATACCTAAAGGGGTTATCCCGAAATGGATAGCCATCCCTGCTCCAGTGAACGGAGTCATCAAAGAGGCTTCTCCTACTAAGGGGTCAGCATTCGCTAGATTGTCCGCTCCAACTCCCGCTTCAGGCGAAGTCACCAAGGCTGCTTCCCCTGCCAAAAGGTCGGTCTTTTCAAGATTGATCATTCCCTCTCAGCGGACGTCAGTCTTCAATAGGCTGGCACCAACAGCAACCCTTCACCAAGATAGGGGCATGATGAAGCCACCCCCGTAGTTGAGCCAACACCGTCTGCAAGGCATTCTTGACGTCACCACTGGCGCCGAGTGAGGAAAGCTGGGGACAATTCTCCTTCCGGACTGACTCCACCAGCTCCAATGGTGGAAGTTGATGTTGTTGTTCCAACTGGGAACAGCTTCGAACCACTCAAGAGGGTGCGCAAGAACACTCTGACAGCCGTGCTAAAAAGATCTCCTCCAGCTGTGGAGAACGTGACAAAGGCGAAGCTAGAGCAGCCCCCTCAGTGGCTGTCCTCTAAAATTCACAAGGTCTGGCGACAGGTTCAAGACTCGGTGATCAATCAAGTCTACTCCCGCCGATCAAAGAAGATGAAAGTTCGGCAAGAGTAGGACCATCCTGTCATACCAAAGAAGGTGTCGTCTACTTGGGTGCCCGCTGCAACGGCCCCCTCAACTTCGACCGCTCACAAAAGAAGAAGGTCAGAGAATGTCCCCGTGTCTGTGACAAATCTAAAGAGCGCTGAACCTAAACGCCCCAAGTCTGGGGGCATGGTGGTGCACACTGTTTATATGGCATCCGGGAAAGTGGATAGCCGTATCTCCACGGACCATCGACCTCTCACCATATCAGTGACAATGGCTCAGGAGCAACAAAAGCAAAAGCTCTAAGAGATGCTAACGAAGATGGCCGCACTCACTGGGCCAAAAGAAATCCCAGAGACGCGTCGGAGCAGCGACAAGAACATGAAACCGATGCCGAATTCCTCCGAAGAATGCTCAAGAGGAAAGACAAAGAGGCCACGGAACATGCGGTCAACATAAAACAAATGGCGCTTTTATTCCAAGATATGGTCGGAATGATGATACAGCCGGATCCTCCAGCTGAAGACCCTTCGATTGTCCTTGAAGACGACAAAGGGGAGACATCGAACCCTCTTCCGGCTCTATCAACGGACAAAGAGGAGACGATCTCCAAAGCCGCCCTGGATGACTATATAGCTCAACAGATATGAGCTCATCAGGCGAGCGAAGCGGCTAGCTAAATCGTTAAAACTGTACGACCCTATCCGAGTTGGTGCGATCAAATAAAGTACCCGCCAGGATATACGATTCCTAAATTCCACGTATATAAGGGGACGGGAAATCCACACCAGCACGTTGCTCAATTCAGAGCCTTGTGTGGTAATACTGGGGGTGTCGACAAACTGCTGCTTCGCCAATTTTTTTGGCAGCTTGTCAGAGACAGCGTTTGAATGGTATTCTGAGCTCCCGAACGACTCCGTTAAGACATTTGCAGAAATGGAGTTACTGTTTACACAGCGTTTCACGAGCGCTAGTGAGTGCACCCCAATAACGGTGTTGATCAATGCCAGGGTGAAGCCGGGAGAGACATGGGTGCAGTATGAAATTCGGTGGCGGAACCTATGGTCGAAATGCGAACAATGCATCGAAGAAGCTCCTGTAGTAGGAATGTTTATGGGAACCCTTGATCTGCAAGCGACCATATCCCAATTCATGATGTTCTTCAAGCCGACCACCTTTGAGGCCTTAATTGACAAGCTGGCCCAAATGGACCAGATGGGTCATAGGCCTTCCTCTTCAAAGACGGAGTTTCTAATTGAAAAGGGCAAAGGGAAAGCAACCTTCGTCGCCAACGCTCAACAACAACCAAGTAGCCCGAGACCGGTTGTTCGCCAAAACAACAAGTGGAGATCCCTCGATGAGAAGTTGAGCCGCCCTTACTCATTCCCTCGGGATAAAACAAGGAGACTGCTTGAACTGGCGGTGCACAACGGGCTCATTACCCTACCGGAGCCGAAACGCCTACTGCAGCCCAGTGACGTTAACAGTCTCAATTATTGCCCCTACCACCGAACATTGGGCCATTTAATCGAAGATTGCTATGTCTTCAAAAACTGGGTTGAAGACCAATACCAGCAAGGCAAATTCACGTTGTCTGAAAACTGGAAGGTGAACCTGCCACAACCACATGCTCCGGAAAAGATGGACATGCCAGGGGCATCTTGCTCATTCATAGAGGAAGCTCCATGGAAAGTTGTTCTTTCGGCAAAAACTAAAAGAATGCTGAAAGATCTTCAAACATGTCCGGCGATCAGGTGGAAAATACCGCAAGAGCTGGAGATCATCGATGGGATGCTGAAACCACGCCCAACATCAGGAGTTAGTAGCAATGGGCAAAACACCTAGGCCCAGCCGTCAAAGTCTTCGAAGAAAAAGAAGAAGACCAAAAAGACCGCGCAGTCTGACGACAAGCGCACGGTTCTGCAAAAGCATACTGACGCGCTGGAAGAATACAACCAGAAGGCGCGAACCCCAGTCACGCTTCAAGAGTTTCTCAATCACATCCTTGAAAGTGAAGATAATGACAATGATGAGGGAGATGACTCGTCAGAGGAACCCGAAGATTATGTGGCAAGTTGCCACATGATCTCTCATTCGTCGCTAAGTAACAAAGAAGCTCACTCGGCGTTAGAAGATAACGTAGATGAGCCGGGGACAGGAGCAGTGCCAAAATCTTTGGATTATATGACAAGGTCTATCAAGGAGAAACCCACTTGTTCATAGAGCATCCGGCAAAACTTCGCCTCAAAGCTACTACGGACCAAAACGTCCTTAAACTAACAATGGACCGCAATGTACTAAAACTAGCAACGGACTGAAACGTTCCTAAAACTACTACAAACCGCAGCATCCTCAGGCTGACGTGATAAAAAAACGGTACGTCCATAAGCAAAATGGGCACGGATGAAAACCCGAAAGGGCTCCGTGAGTAAAAACAGCAGGGCTACCAGCGAGTTTGTGAAAACCCGAAAGGGCGCAATCTCGTTAAAAGACACTAGTAAGGCCTTCTCGATCTTGTAAGGAGAAAACCACCTGCGTGAGATCCTTACGACTCATAAAGGAGCGATACACTTAGGAATCCTCACGATTCCTAAGGAGAAATTACACTTATGAAATCCTCACGACTCGTAAGGAGAACCCTCTTATGAGACCCTCACGGCTCATAAGATCCAAAAGCCTTAAGCTACAGGGATCTGAAACTGTTCTTAAGCTATCACCTTTCCCAGATTGCCCTACAAGCGGTTCAATGCTGGCCCTTGTATACAATCCACGGGCACGAATAAACATTTCCCCAACAAAGTCCCACCAGCAACAAGGAATATCCTCACATGGTGAACGACCCTTATAAGTCCTCTCGACTTATAAAGAGAAAACACTCTTGTAAGATCCTTATGATTTATAAGAGAACACACTTAGGAGTCCTCACGACCCCTAAGGAGAAAACGCACCTAAGTGATCCTCACGACTCGTAGGGAGAAACACTTTTATGAGACCCTTACGGCTCATGAAGCCAAAAACCTTAGTCGACAAGATCTTAACCCTGTTTGCTAAGCCACCTTTGTTCGAACTGACAAAGGCAGATGATGATTCGCTCCTGGCAATATCCCAGTTGTAGCAATACTGATGCCTAAATCGGTATCAAATTCCAAGTCCTTTCATGGCAAATGATGATTCGATCCTGGCAACATTCCAGTTACAGCGATACCGATGCAAGATTGGTATCAGACCATGAGTTCCATACTCGAGAAAAAATGCATATGAAATAGCCGAAATGTTTGGGTAACTCACAATAGAAATCAGCGAGTAAAATATATGCATACAAAAATAGCCGAAATGATTGGACAACTCTCAATAAAAAACAGCGAGTAAAAAGAAAAAAAACACCCGAAATGATTGGGCACCGTGAAAAAAATAGCCGAAATGATTGGGCAATCGCGACTTTCGCGATATAAAAAGCTGAAATGATAGAGTACCGCGGAAAGAAAACGAAAAATACATATGAAATAATGAAACTTTTGCCCTACAGGTAAGTCCATACTGACCCCTGTATATAATCCATGGGCATAAACGAAAGGGAACCATGTGTCCCAACAAACTCTATCAAAGGGAGAATCAGGTCTCAGCGGCAATATCTGCATCTCAGAAGACCGGCAATGGCGTTCCTCCTCATGCCAGCAGGACACGGACGCGACACTACCAAACGAAGCCACGGCAAAGTCCCCAGTTCCAAGACTCTACGGTTCACAGACAACCTAGCGTCATCCAATGACCCCATAGCGGAAACACGTCATCAAATGACCTCGTCTCGGATATACGTCAGCAAATGACCCCATCGCGGAAACACGTCATCAAATGAACCCATCTCGGAAATACGTCATCCAATGACTCTGTCTCGGAAACAAGTCAACCAACACAAGGGAAATCAATGTCCTTGACAAAACCTCTCGATTCAAGGAAATCAGCATCCTTGCCGAGAACCTTTCAATTCGCGTCGACCTACAAGGAAATCAGTGTCTTTAAAGGAATCTCTCAATTTGTCTTAACTCCGAGGAAATCAGTGTCCTTGGCAAAAACCTCGATTCAGGGAAATCAGCGTCCTTGATTAGAGCATCTCGATTCGCGTCGACCCGTAAGGAAATCAGTGTCTTTGCAGGAATCTCTCGATTCGTCTTAACTCCGAGGAAATCAGTGTCCTTGGCAAAAACCTAGATTCAGGGAAATTAGCGTCCTTGACAAGAGAATCTCGATTCACGTCGACCCGCAAGAATATCGGTGTTTTTGCAGGAATCTCTCGATTCGTCTCAACTCCGAAGAATCAGTGTCCTTGGCAAAAACTTCGATTCAAGGAAATCGGCATCCTTGGCGAGAACCTTTCGATTCGCGTCGACCCTCAAGGAAATCAGTGTCTTTGCAGAAATATCTCGATTCATTTTGACCCCAGGAAAATCAGTGTCCTTGGCAAATATCTCGATTCAGGGAAATCAGCATCTTGACGAGAACATCTCGATTCACGTCGACCCACAAAGAAATCAGTGTCTTTGCAGGAATATCTCGATTCATCTCAACCCCGGGGAAATCAGTGTCCTTGGTAAAAACCCCGATTCAGGGAAATCAGTGTCCTTGACGAGAGCATCTCGATTCGCGTCAACCTGCAGAGAAAGCAGTGTCTTTGCAGGAATACCTTGACTCATCTCGACCTCCAGGGAAATCAGTGTCCTTGGCAAAACCTCTCGATTCAGGGAAATTAGTGTCCTTGGAGAGAATCTCTCGATCCGTTTCGATCCGCAAGGAAATCATTGTCTTAAAGAGAATCTCTCGATTCGTCTCGACAGGCAGGGAAATTAGTGTCCCCGCACATGAAAAGAAAATTCTCTTATGAGATCCATACGATTCTCAAGAGACAGCGCACTTAGGAGTCCTGACGACCCCTAAGGAGAAAATACACCTACGAGATCCTCTCGACTCGTAGGGAGAAAAGTCTTTATGAAACCCCCATGGCTCATAAAGTTGAAAAGTCTTAGGCGGCAAATCCTAACCCTGTTTCCTAAGCCATCGCTGCCCTACAAGCAGGTCCAAACTGACTCTTATACATTATTCACGGGCCACACTCTCCCAAGTCGAATATCGACAAGGGGAAATAACCACTTACGAGTCCTCTCGACTTGTAAGGGAGAAAATTCTCTTGTGGGATCCTTACGACTCTCAAGAGAAAACGCACTTAGGAATCCTTACGAATCTTAAGGAGAAAATACACCTACGAGATCCTCACGACTTGTAGGGAGAAAAGTCTTTATGAGACCCTCACGGTTCATAAAGTTGGAAAGTCTTGGGCAATAGATCTTAACCCTGTTTCCTAAGCCATCGCTACCCTATAAAGAGTTCAAGATGAACTGTTATCTACCATCAATAGGCCACACTTGCTAAAGCTACATGCCACTGAAATGGAGAAGTTACTCATGAGCATATAAACTACTTCATGCCAGAGTAAGACATAAAGAAATAGAAGGGTGCGGCTCATGGGGCTGAGGGTTTGGAACTATATCCCTTAAGAGTCGAGATTTGAGTCAATGATAAATGATGACGCTCGTGTCCGCTCGTTATCTTCTCAGATCAAGATTCTGAAAGTTATATACCAACCCGAAACTAGTTATACGCTATGAATTACTCTGCACTACTTCACCCACGTATATAATTACGTGGGCAAAGTAGTGGGGGCATTTGTTCCCGCTAAAATCTTCGGCCAAGCGCTATTAGTTCTTGTTTATGCCGGCTTAAGTTTCGTTTACACATATGTGTGAAACCAGGCTCATTCATATACGCACATGCACACATCAGAGGAAGAACGGGTGTTCAATGACAAAAACAAAGTATTTAATTGAACATCTTATTCTACAGGAAATAGATCACCAAATATGGGATCGAAAGTACAGGGATTCACAAAACTATGGATAAAATCATCTAACTCCCTCTCTGCCTTCTCCACCATGACAAAGCGGCGATCTTCACGAAGAGTAGCTACCCATCGGTCAGCACCGCACCCAACAGCAAAGGCAGACATGATGACCCGCTGAGCCCGTATCTAGTTTAGCAGCCGGACAGAGCGATCCCTCAGAGTTGTGGTGATCAAAAGTGCCTTATGAAAGCACTCGATCTTGTCTTCCACGGCGTCGAGCATTGCCGGATTCATCTCCGCCGGAGGAGGGGGAATATCATTGATCACAGACAAGAAAACCATCTGGAGCCAAATGAAGCCGATGGGGAGAGGAGATCCTATATGAGTCAAGAGCTCATGCAGCACCGTGTCGTATTGGTCATCCGTAAGAGTAGGGTTCACCAAGCGCGCAGCAAAACGAGGAACAATTTCATCAATAGGCACCTCCCATGGCTGACGGCAAGCATGTGGGCGATTACAAGCCATAGCTCTTCTCTGTTAAAATGATTCTCTGAAAATGAGAGAGAAAAGAAGCATTGCTTCAGATTATGAAGGGAGACATTTAAGTCTAGGCACAAGAAATGCTGTGCATGATGGAACTATTTCCAAGCTCTGGGAAAGAGAAGCTAGACTTAGGAAAAGTGGAGAAGGAATGTGAAAAGACACTTTCAGTAATGAGGCAGCGCCTCATGTGCAAAGCATGAGAGCGCTGAGCGCCAGCGCTAAAGAGTCAAAGACTCTGAGGCAGCGCCTCACGTGCAAAGCACGAGAGCGCTAAGCGCCAGCGCTATAAGTCAAAGACTCTGAGGCAGCACCTCACGTGCAAAGCATGATAGCACTGAGCGCCAGCGCCACGAGTCAAAGACTCTGAGGCAAAGCGCTGAGCACCTTACGTGCAAAGCACGAAAGCACTGAGCGCCAACGCTAAAAAGTCGAAGACACTGAAGCAACGCTCACGTGCAAAGCACGAGAGCACCAAGCACCAGAACTAAATGTTCTCCAGCGATGGATCAAAATTCCAACGAAGATGATAAATCATCAAAATTCATAATAAAATTCTGTTAAGGAAACACTCCTCAAATCTTTCCAAACAGGAAAGATTGTGCTCTGTAAATCAGAGCACCATTGGATCAATGATCCAATGGTAATTAAAAATCACCAAGATACAGAATAAGCTCTGTATGGGAAAATATTTCCCAATCTCGTTAAAAAGACAAGAAGATTGCCTTCTATAAAACAGAAGCCCTTGGATCAAAGATCGAATGGTGGGAAACATCCCCAAATCAATCAGACGAAAGATTTCCTTAACTGATTCAACAAATCAGCCTCCCCTATATAAAGGACCGAAGACTTCAAGTCTTGCAGAGAGGAACCCCCAATAAACTTTGAGAAATTTCAAAGAGAAGAGCAAGCTCTCGGAAGAAGAAGAATTTCTTCAAAGGTAAATAAAATAGAGAGATAAAATCATCTCATAAGAGAAGAAGAACCTATTTCTTTTTCTAGATCATAGATCTATAAGACCGAGGTCTTTCACAAAAGAGATCATAACATCTCATTATAAAAAGGGGGAAGAAGAATTCAATTTGGCTCCATTTGGTGAAAGACCTCGGTCTTATAGATCTATGATCTAGAAAAAGAAATAGGTTCTTCTTCTCTTATGAGATGATTTTATCTCTCTATTTTATTTACCTTGAAGAAATTATTCTTCTTCCGAAAGCTTGCTCTTCTCTTTGAAATTTCACAAAGTTTATGGAGGGGTTCTTCTCTGCAAGACTTGATGTCTTCGATCCTTTATATAGGGGAGGCTGATTTGTTGAATCAATTAAGGAAATATTTCCTCTGATTAATTTGGTGATATTTCCTACCATTGGATCTTTGATCCAAGGGCTTCTGTTTTACAGAAGGCAATCTTCTTGTTTTTTTTAACAAGATTGGGAAATATTTTCCCATACAGAGCTTATTCTGTATCTTGGTGATTTTTAATCACCATTGGATCATTGATCCAATGGTGCTCTGATTTACATAGCACAATCTTTCCTGTTTGGAAAGATTTGAGGAGTATTTCCTTAACATAATTTTATTATGAATTTTGATGATTTATCATCTTCGTTGGATCTTTGATCCAACGGTGGAGAACATTTAGTTCTGGTGATTGGCGCTCTCGTGCTTTGCACATGAGCCTTGCTTCTGAGTCTTTGACTCTTTAGTGCTGGCGCTCAGCGCTCTCGTGCTGTGCACATGAGGCGCTGCTTCAAAGTCTTTGACTCGTGATGCTGGCGCTCAGCGCTCTCGTGCTTTGCACGTGAGGCGCTGCCTCAGAGGCTTTGACTCATGGCGCTCAGCGATCTCGTGCTTTTAACATGAGGCGTTGCCTCAGAGTCTTTGACTCTTTAGTGCTGGCGCTCAGCGCTCTCGTGCTTTGCACGTGAGGCGCTGCCTCATTACTGATGTGTCTTTTCACCTTCCTTCTCCACTTTTCCCGAGTCAAGCTTCTCTTTCCCAGAGCTTGGAAATATTTCCATCATGCACAGTATTTTCTATGCCTAGACTTAAATGTCTTCCTTCATAATCTGAAGCAATGATTCTTTTCTCTCTCATTTTCAGAGAATCGTTTTAACAGAGAAGAGCTATGGCTTGTAATCGCCCACATGCTCGCCGTCAGCCACGAGAGGTGCCTATTGAGGAAATTGTTCCTCGTTTTGCTGCGTGCTTGGTGAACCCTACTCTTACAGATGACCAATGCGACACGGTGCTGCACGAGCTCTTGACTCGTATAGGATCTTCTCTCCTCATCGGCTCCATTTGGCTCCGGATGGTTTTCTTGTCTGTGATCAATGATATTCCCCTCCTCCAGCGGAGATGACTCCGGCAATGCTCGACGCCGCGGAATTCAAGATCGAGTGCTTCCACGAGGCACTTTTGATCACCACAGCTCTGATGGATCGCTCTGTCCGGCTGCTAAGCCAGATACAGGCTCAGCGAGTCGTCATGTCTGCCTTTGCTGCTGGGTGTGGTGCTGATCGATGGGTAGCTACTCTTCATGAAGATCGTCTCTTTGTCATGGTGGAAAAGGCGGAGAGGGAGTTAGATAATTTTATCTATAGTTTTGTGAATCCCTGTACTTTCGATCCCATGTTTGGTGATCTGTTTCCTGTAGAATAAAATGTTTGATAAAATGCTTTGTTTTTGTCGTTGAACACATGTTCTTCCTCTGATGTGTGCATGTGCGTATATGAATGAGCCTGGTTTCACACATATCTGTAAACGAAACTTAAGCCGGCATAAACATGAACTAATAGCTCTTGGCTAAAGATTTTGGCGGGAACAAATACCCCCCACTACTTTGCCCACGTAAGTATATACGTGGGTGAAGTAGTGCAAAGTAATTCATAGTGTATGACCAGTTTATGGTTGGTATATAACTTTCAGAATCTTGATCTGAGAAGATAATGAGCGGACACAAGCGTCGTCATTTATCATTGACTCAAATCTCGACTCTTAAGGGATATAGTTCCAAACTCTCAGCCCCATGAGCCGCACCCTTCTATTTCTTTATGTCTTACTCTGGCGTGAAGTAGTTTATATGCTCATAAGTAACTTCTCCATTTCAGTGGCATGTAGCTTTGCCAAGTATGGCCCATAGATGGTAGATAACAGTTCATCTTGAACTCTTTATAGGATAGCGATGGCTTAGGAAACAGGGTTAGGATCTGTTGCCTAAGACTTTCCAACTTTATGAGCCATGAGGATCTCATAAAGACTTTTTTCCCTACGAGTCTTAAGGATCTTGTAAGTGTATTTTCTCCTTAGGAATCGTAAGGATTACTAAGTGCGTTTTCTCTTGAGAGTCGTAACGATCTCACAAGAGAATTTTCTCCTTTATAAGTTGAGAGGACTCATAAGTGGTTGATTCCCCCTTGTCGATATTTGACTTAGGAGAGTGTGGTCGTGAATAATGTACAAGAGTCAGTTTGGACCTGCTTTTAGGGCAGTGATGGCTTAGGAAACAGGGTTAGGATTTGCCGCCTTAGACTTTTCAACTTTATGAGCCGTAGGAGTCTCATAAAGACTTTTCTCCCTACAAGTCGAGAGGATCTCGTAGGTGTATTTTATCCGTAGGGGTCATGAGGACTCCTAAGTGCGCTGTCTCTTGAGAATCGTATGGATCTCACAAGAGAATTTTCTTTTGATGTACGGGGACACTAATTTCCCTGCTGGTCAAAATGAATCGAGAGATTCTCGCAAAGACACTGATTTCCTTGTGGATCGAAACGGATCGAGAGATTCTCGCCAAGGACACTGATTTTCCTGAATCGAAAGGTTTTTCCAAGGACACTGATTTCCCTGCAGGTCGAGACGAGTCGAGGTATTCCTGCAAAGACACTGATTTCTCTGCGGGTTGACGTGAATCGAGATGCTCTCGTCAAGGACGCTGATTTCCCTGAATCGAGGTTTTTGCCAAGGACTCTGATTTCACTGGGGTTGAGACGAATCGAGGTATTCCTGCAAAGAAACTGATTTCTCTGCGGGCCGACGTGAATCGAGATGTTCTCGTCAAGGACACTGATTTCCCTGAATCGAGATATTTGCCAAGGACACTGATTTCCCTGGGGTCAAAACGAATCGAGGTATTCCTGCAAAGACACTGATTTCCTTGCGGGTCGATGCGAATCGAAAGGTTCTCGCCAAGGATGCTGATTTCCCTGAATCGAGATTTTTGCCAAGGACACTGATTTCCTCGGAGTTGAGGTGAATCAAGAGATTCCTGCAAAAACACCGATTTCCTTCTGGGTCGACGCGAATCGAGATGCTCTCGTCAAGGAAGCTGATTTCCCTGAATCGAGGTTTTTGCCAAGGACACTGATTTCCTCGGAGTTGAGACAAATCGAGAGATTCCTGCAAAGACACTGATTTCCTTGTGGGTCGACGCGAATCGAGATGCTCTCGTCAAGGACGCTGATTTTCCTGAATCGAGGTTTTTTCCAAGGACACTGATTTCCTCAGAGTTAAGATGAATCGAGAGATTCCTGCAAAGACATTGATTTTCTTACGGGTCGACGCAGATCGAAAAGTTCTCGCCAAGGATGCTGATTTCCCTGAATCGAGAGGTTTTGCCAAGGACACTGATTTCCCTGGGGTTGGTTAACTTGTTTCCAAGATAGAGTCATTGGATGACGTATTTCCGAGACGGGGTCATTTGATGACGTATTTCTGCGACGGGGTCATTTGCTGACGTGTATCCGGGACGGGGTCATTTGATGACGTGTTTCCGTGACGGGGTCATTAGATGACGCTAGGTTGTCTGTGAACCGTAGAGTCTTGGAACTGGGGACTTTGCCGTGGCTCTGATTGGTAGTGTTGTGTCTGTGTCCTGTTGGCATGAGGAGGAACGTCGTTGCCGGTCTTCTGAGATCCAGATATTGCCGCTGAGACCTGATTCTCCCTTTAATAGAGTTTGTTGGGACACGTGGTTCCCTTTCGTTTATGCCCATGGATTGTATACAGGGGTCAGTACGGACTTACCTGCAAGACAAAAGTTTCATTATTTCATATGTAATTTTTTGTTTTCTTTCCTCGATGCTCTATCATTTCAGCTTTTTATATCGCGAAAGTTGCGATTGCCCAATCATTTCGGCTATTTTTTTCACGGTGCCCAATCATTTCGGCTGTTTTTTTTCTTTTTACTCGCTGTTTTTTATTGCGAATTGCCCAATCATTTCGGCTATTTTTGTATGCATATATTTTACTCGCTGATTTCTATTGCGAGTTGCCCAAACATTTCGGCTGTTTCATATGCATTTTTTCTCGAGTATGGAACTCATGGTCTGATACCAATCTTGCATCAGTATCGATGTGACTGGAATGTTGCCAGGAGCGAATCATCATTTGCCATGAAAGGACTTGGAATTTGATACCGATTTTAGCATCAGCATCGCTACAACTGGGATATTGCCAGGAGCGAATCATCATCTGCCTTTGTCGGCTCGAACAAAGGTGGCTTAGCAAACAGGGTTAAGATCCAGTCGACTAAGGCTTTTGACTTCATGAGCCGTAAGGGTCTCATAAAGGTGTTTCTCCCTACGAGTCGTGAGGATCTCGTAGGTGCGTTTTCTCCTTAGGGGTCATGAGGACTCCTAAGTGTGTGTTCTCTTATAAGTCGTAAGGATCTTATAAGAGTGTTTTCTCCTTATAAGTCGAGAGGACTTACAAGGGTCGTTCACCATGTGAGGATATTCCTTGTTGCTGGTGGGACTCTGTTAGGGAAATGTTTATTCGTGCCCATGGATTGTATACAAGGGTCAGCATTGAACCGCTTGTAGGGCAATCTGGAAAAGGTGATGGCTTAAGAACAGGTTCAGATCCCTGTAGCTTAAGGCTTTTGGATCTTATGTGCCGTGAGGGTCTCATAAGAGGGTTCTCCTTACGAGTCGTGAGGATTTCATAAATGTAATTTCTCCTTAGGAATCGTGAGGATTCCTAAGTGTATCGCTCCTTTATGAGTCGTAAGGATCTCACGCAGGTTGTTTTCTCCTTACAAGATCGAGAAGACCTTACTAGTGTCTTTTAACAAGATTGCGCCCTTTCGGGTTTTCACAAACTCGCTGGTAGGCCTGCTGTTTTTACTCACGGAGCCCTTTCGGGTTTTCATCCGTGCCCATTTTGCTTATGGACGTACCGTTTTTTTTATCACGTCAGCCTGATGATACTGCGGTTTGTAGTAGTTTTAGGAACGTTTCGGTCCGTTGCTAGTTTTAGGACATTGCGGTCCATTATTAGTTTAAGGACGTTTCGGTCCATAGTAGCTTTGAGGCAAAGTTTCGCCGGATGCTCTATAAACAAGTAGGTTTCCCCTTGATAGACCTTGTCACATAATCCAAGGATTTTGGCACTGCTACTGCCCCCGGCTCCTCTACGTAATCTTCTAACGCCGAGTGAGCTTCTTTGTTACTTAGCGACGAATGAGAGATAATGTGGCAACTTGCCACATAATCTTCAGCTTCCTCTGACGAGTCGTATCCCTCATCATTGTCATTATCTTCACTTTCAAGGATGTGATTGAGAAACTCTTGAAGCGTGACTGGGGTTCATGCCTTCTATTTGTATTCTTCCAGCGCGTCTATATGCTTTTGCAGATCCGTGCGCTTGTCGTCAGATTTCGCGGGCTTTTTGGTCTTCTTCTTTTTCTTCGAAGACTTTGACGGCTAGGCCTGGGTATTTTGCCCATTGCTACTAACTCCCGATATTAGGCGTGGTTTCAACATCCCATCGATGATCTCCGGCTCTTGCGGGCTTTTCCACCAGATCACCGGACATGTTTGAAGATCTTTCAGCATTCTTTAGTTTTTGCCGAAAGAACAACTTCCCATGGAGCTTCCTCTATGAATGAGCATGATGCCCCCGGCATGTCCATCTTTTCTGAAGCATGTGGTTGTGGCGGGTTCACCTTCCAGTTTTCAGACAACGTGAATTTGCCTTGCTGGTATTGGTCTCAACCCAGATTTTTAAGACATAGCAATCTTCGATTAAATGGCCTAATGTTCGGTGGTAGAAGCAATAATTGGGAGTGTTAACGTCACCGGCTGCAGTAGGCGTTTCGGCTCCGGCAGGGTAATGAGCCCGCTGCGCACCGCCAGTTCAAACAATCTCCTTGTTTTATCCTGAGGGAATGAGTAAGGGCGGCTCAACTTCTCATCGAGGGATCGCCACTTGTTGTTTTGGCGAACAACCGGTCTCAGACTACTCGAATGTTGTTGAGCGTTGGCGACGAAAGTTGCTTTCCCTTTGCCGTTTTCATTTCGAAATTCCGTCTTTGAAGAGGAAGGCCTATGACCCATCTAGTCCATTTGGGCCAGCTTGTCAATTAAGGCCTGAAAGGTGGTCGGCTTGAAGAACATCATGAATTGGGATATGGTCGCTTTCGGATCAAGGGTTCCCACAAACATACCTACTGCAAAAGCTTCTTCGATGCAGTGTTCGCATTTCGACCATAGGTTCCGCCACCGGATTGCATACTGCACCCATGTCTCTCCCGGCTTCACCCTGGCATTGATCAACGTCGTGATTGGGGTACGCTCGCTGGCGCTCGGCGCTCTCGTGCTTTGCACGTGAGGCGCTGCCTCAGAGTCTTTGACTCATTGCACTGGCGCTCAGCGCTCTTGTGCTTTGCACATGAGGCGCTGTCTCAGAGCCTTTGACTCTTTAGCGCTGGCGCTCAGCGCTCTCGTGCTTTGCACGTGAGGCACTACCTTATTACTGAAAGTGTCTTTTCACCTTCCTTCTCCATTTTTCCTGAGTCAAGCTTCTCTTTCCCAGAGCTTGGAAATAGTTCCATCATGCACAGCATTTTCTGTGCCTAGACTTAAATGTCTCCCTTCATAATCTGAAGCAAAGCTTCTTTTCTCTTTCATTTTCAGAGAATCATTTTAACAGAGAAGAGATATGGCTTGTAATCGCCTACATGCTCGCCGTCAGCCATGGGAGGTGCCCATTGATGAAATTGTTCCTCGTTTTGCTGCACGCTTGGTGAACCCTACTCTTACGGATGACCAATGCGACACGGTGCTGCTCGAACTCTTGACTCGTATAGGATCTCCTCTCCCCATCGGCTCCATTTGGCTCCAGATGGTTTTCTTGTCTGTGATCAATGATATTCCCCCTCCTCCGGTGGAGATGAATCCGGCAATGCTCGACGCCGCGGAAGACAAGATCGGGTGCTTCCATACAGCACTTTTGATCACCACAGCTCTGAGGAATCACTCTGCCCGACTGCTAAGCCAGATACGGGCTCAGCGGGTCGTCATGTCTGCCTTTGCTGATAGATGCGGTGCTGACCGATGGGTAACTACTCTTTATGAAGATCGCCGCTTTGTCATGGTGGAGAAGGCAGAGAGGGAGTTAGATAATTTTATCCATAGTTTTGTGAATCCATGTACTTTCGATCCCATGTTTAGTGATCTATTTCCTGGAGAATAAAATATTCAATTAAATGCTTTGTCTTTGTCGTTGAACACATGTTCTTCCTCTGATGTGTGCATGTGCGTATATGAATGAGCCTGGTTTCACACATATCTGTAAACGAAACTTAAGCCGGCATAAACAGGAACTAGTAGCTCTTGGCCGAAGATTTTAGCGGGAACAAATGCCCCCACTACTTTGCCCACGTAAGTATATACGTGGGTGAAGTAGTGCAGAGTAATTCATAGCGTATGACCAGTTTTGGGTTAGTATATAACTTTCAGAATCTTGATCTGAGAAGATAACGAGCGGACACAAGCGTCGTCATTTATCATTGACTCAAATCTCGACTCTTAAGGGATATAGTTCCAAACCCTCAGCCCCATGAGCCACACCCTTCTATTTCTTTATGTCTTACTCTGGCATGAAGTAGTTTATATGCTCATGAGTAACTTCTCCATTTCAGTGGCATGTAGCTTTGGCAAGTGTGGCCCATAGATGGTAGATAACAGTTCATCTTGAACTCTTTATAGGGTAGCGATGACTTAGGAAACAGGGTTAAGATCTATTGCCTAAGATTTTCCAACTTTATGGGCCGTGAGGGTCTTAAAAATACTTTTCTCCCTACGAGTCGTAAGGATCTCATAGGTGTATTTTCTCCTTAGGAATCGTAAGGATTCCTAAGTGTGTTTTCTCTTGAGAGTCGTAAGGATCTCACAAGAGAATTTTCTCCCTTACAATTCGAGAGGACTCGTAAGTGGTTATTTCCCCCCTTGTCGATATTCGACTTGGATGAGTATGGCCCGTGAATAATGTACAAGAGTCAGTTTGGACCTGCTTGTAGGGCAGCGATAGCTTAGGAAACAGGGTTAAGATCCAGTCGACTAAGGCTTTTGACTTCATGAGCCGTAAGGGTCTCATAAAGGTGTTTCTCCCTACGAGTCGTGAGGATCTCATAGGTGCGTTTTCTCCTTAGGGATCGTGAGGACTCCTAAGTGTGTGTTCTCTTATAAGTCGTAAGGATCTTACAAGAGTGTTTTCTCCTTATAAGTCGAGAGGACTTACAAGGGCCGTTCACCATGTGAGGATATTCCTTGTTGCTGGTAGGACTCTGTTGGGGAAATGTTTATTCGTGCCCGTGGATTGTATACAAGGGTCAGCATTGAACCGCTTGTAGGGCAATCTGGGAAAGGTGATGGCTTAAGACCAGGTTTAGATCCCTGTAGCTTAAGGCTTTTGGATCTTATGAGCCGTGAGGGTCTTAAAAGAGGGTTCTCCTTACGAGTCGTGAGGATCTCGTAAGTGTAATTTCTCCATAGGAATCGTGAGGATTCCTATGTGTATAGCTCCTTTATGAGTCATAAGGATCTCACGCAGGTAGTTTTCTCCTTACAAGGTCGAGAAGACCTTGCAAGTGTCTTTTAACGAGATTGCGCCCTTTCGGGTTTTCACAAACTCGCCGGTAGCCCTGCTGTTTTTACTCGCGGAGCTCTTTCGGGTTTTCATCCGTGCCCATTTTGCTTATGGACGTACCATTTTTTATCACGTCAGCCTAAGGATGCTGCGGTTTGTAGTAGTTTTAGGGACGTTTCGGTCCATTGCTAGTTTTAGGACATTGCGGTCCATTGTTAGTTTAAGGACGTTTCGGTCCGTAGTATCTTTGAGGAGAAGTTTCGCCGTATGCTCTATGAACAAGTAGGTTTCCCTTTGATAGACCTTGTCACATAATCCAAGGATTTTGGCACTGCTCCTGCCCCCGGCTCCTTTTCGTTATCTTCTAACGCCGAGTGAGCTTCTTTGTTACTTAGCGATGAATGAGAGATCATGTGGCAACTTGCCACATAATCTTCGGGTTCCTCTGACGAGTCATCTCCCTCATCATTGTCGTTATCTTCACTTTCAAGGATGTGATTGAGAAACTCTTGAAGCGTGACTGGGGTTCGCACCTTCTATTTGTATTCTTCCAGCGCGTCAATATGCTTTTGCAGATCCGTGCGCTTGTCGTCAGACTGTGCGGGCTTTTTGGTCTTCTTCTTTTTCTTCGAAGACTTTGACGGCTAGGCCTGGGTATTTTGCCCATTGCTACTAACTCCCGATATTGGGCGTGGTTTCAACATCCCATTGATGATCTCCGGCTCTTGTGGGCTTTTCCACCTGATCGCCGGACATGTTTGAAGATCTTTCAGCATTCTTTTAGTTTTTTCCGAAAGAACAACTTCCCATGGATTTTCCTCTATTGTAACAACTCCAATTTTGTATACCAAAAATTTGCTTTAAAAATAGTGTACAATTGGAGTATTGTTGTTGCTGGAAACAACTTAAATATTTAATTCCTTACAATAATTATAAGAAGGAGCTTGTAGCTCATTGGTAATACCTTGCACTGCTGAATGAAGCCACCAGAGTTCGAATCCCATGCCCCACATTATTTTTAATATGGATTTTTTTTAAAAAACCTTTAGAATACCAAGAGTTTACACGTGTATATCTCACAAAAACCCCACTACACCCAAAGATGTAACACTTGCAGAGGGTAGATGAACCGTCGGGGGAGATCCAGGTCACCGGAATCGGTCGGGAATCGGCCAACTCGGCCTTGACTCGGCCGACTCAGTGATCCGACCGAGTCACGGCCGAGTCACCCCCGATTCGGCCGATTCCGGCGAGGGTCACAACATGAAAGTTGTGTCTTTTGGTATTCCCTACGCACCTGCAAAGTTTCAGCCTCATACCACTTCCAGAGCTCTTTAAAACCCCCAATTACTCCACTTTTAATACATTTTTATTACATTTTATCATATTTTTATTTTTAACTTTTCATCTACCCTAACCCTAGCCTAGCCCTATATAAAGGCCCCTACCCTCTACCTTTTCCCCTCACAACTCTAAGCATACTCTCTAAAACTCTTGAGAACTTGGTGCAAAGAGCGAGAAGCGAAGCGCTGCCGAAACCGACGACGAATTCCGGCGACCGGATCAAGACCGACGTGACGTTTCCGACGAATCGGCAACCACCACACCTTTTAGAACGCTTAGCTTGTCCAAACCCGTAAGTCCCAACCTTCTATCTTTCTTTTCTATAATTGTAAAATACGACTTTTTGGAACCGACGGAAATCGGACAAACCGATTCCCGATCCGGTTTTTCTTTAAAATTCCACTTGTCACCTAATACATATTATCAACCCTATTGCATGTTGACTATTAATCACCCTTAAATCAAATTTAATCACACTTTTCCACATGAAATGATAATTTCTTTACAAAACCGTATTTCTTGCATAAAAATACCATCAAGTTCAATTTTAATGTTCTAATTAGATCCCTCACTCTTAATCATGTTTATTTTGATAACAAAACTTGTTTCATTCAATTTGGATGAAATTTCACACATGAAATGATAACGTTTATGAATACCGTATTCTTGCACCTTAATACCCTTAAGTTTAACATAGCTTATTTCACCTTGAAACTTCACCAAAACTTAATATAAGTCACGGGGTAATGACCTACCCTTACACACACTCATTATAACCCTAATTGATAAATAACAAAAATACAGAATACGATATTATAGGACTTTTTCACTAAAATACCATAACCTTTATAACTTTTAGTTTAACCTTTAAATTGTAAACTTTTCTAAATAAAACTTATATAAAATAAAAGCACGATTGGTCATGGACATCGATCGTTTATCTAAACTGTCTTGTGGGTCTAGGCAAGTGTGTCTAAGGCTAGTGGTTTTTAATTAGGCCCACGACTGTGGTTCCTTCCCACTTACCTGGCACTTACCTGGCTGCATTCGACGGTGAAGAGGCGATTTGAGACTTCTAATGACTCATCGTTTAGACCATAGAATATAGGTTAGATGGTCTAGGAAACCCTAACAACTAAAATATGGAGAACTATATACTTTTACAAATAAATACCCTATATTTAGAAAACCTTTTCCCTAAATTAAAAGTATTTATAAAAACCTGAGCAAAGTGCCATTACAACCCATCTTTGGGGAACCTGTTAGGGATAGCACGGTTCATCGTGCACCCGCAGGCTAGTAGTGCGAGATTCAGACCTCCGCAAGGAGCATTCGGTCTCGAAAGGTTTAAAATACGATATTTAAAGAAAGTGATATTTTTGTAAATAAAATATTCATTTAAAAATTATTTATGTGTTTAATTATATATAATTATCATTTAAACATTTATTTTGTTATAATATAAAATTTCCACTTTTTCCTAAAATTCAAAGATTAAAAGTTACATTAAAATAACACGAATTTTAAATAAACAATTAATACTTTTATTAGGATATATTCACTAGAATAACACAAATAAAATTCACATTCATTATAACAATAAAGACGATTATTAAATACATGAGGTGTATCTGGAAAACTATACAAAAGTATTTTTACATAAAACCCCCTCAAGTTTCACAAATTACAATAAGGCCCCTAGCTAATATTGAACTTCAAATTATATTTCTTTTAGTCGGATTCGGGTTAGAGTCTGACTAATTCTGACTTGAATATATTTCAAGTCAATCTATATTTCAATTATATTCCAACACAACTTGAATACATGAATCCCAGAATCAGTTAACAATCTGTCTGACTGAACCGAACCATGGATATTCTTTTTACAAGTTTCCAGTATTCCATTTACATGACTCTACGGTTATAACCGTTTCCTGATATCATGGTTTCGGTAAGTCAATCAGTTAATCAAGTCAATCAAGCAATCATTACAAGTTTACAAGATAACAATACAAACATGACATCGCGGGGTTTAAAGGGGTAGATTGGTACGGAAGATGTTAAAAGTGGAATGAGGTGGTCAGATTAAGACACCTAACTTATATTCCGTTGCTGTTGTACCGTGGCATAAACGGTTCCTTGTACTATACGTGCCCTTAGTCTCTGGCATATAGAGACTCCCCTCGTATACACTGGCATCCTCCTGTACCAAGCTACAAACAATTACGTTAAACAATATTTCATAATATTCTACAATACAATACTTTAGAAAATACTATACTCTGTCACTCTCATTCTTCATTCTTCTTTGGGACTTACCGAGCGACCTGTTCGCTGACGACATTCTATTTCTCTCTTCTTTGAATGTCGTCAGGTGCGTTGGACCAAGTTGAGACCGAGCCTACAAGTGAAGATTTGGAGAAATTCCAAGAAGACCCAGAGCTCTAGACTTTGTACTTGTTCTTCCCAGTACTTCCTTTTATTATTATTATGCCACTGTTTAGGCATTGCTTTTTCATTCCAGTTGTATTTTCATTTCATGCATTGTACAAAAAATGTTATTAATAAAAGTTGCTGTTATTTCAATTTCATTTGTCTCTTGTGATTATTTTATATTGCTTAGTTACGCTTAGCGTATGTACGTTTGAGTACATACGTAGCGGGCCTCGTCACGTCCACTTCGCCGTACACTGGGAAGCGGGGCGTGACAGGTTTTGTTGGTGGCCCATGCAGGTCAGAGCTGTATGAATCCCTGTCATGCAGTTCTGGTCTGCGTGAACAACCTAAGCAATATAACACAAGAAACAGCAACTAAAACATTCTTTACAATTCATGTTCTTTGAATCTTACAAGTCTTTATTCCTTGAATCTTATCATTTCATTTGAATCTGTCTTAATCCAAATTTTCTTCAGGATTATGGATTCCCCAAACAATTCCCCGAACAACACCAGCACCAATGTCAACAATACCCCTTCAGCACTACCTCTCACTCCAGTTGTTCCCGCACCATCCACTGAGCAAACCATGTTATTCGATGCGATCCGCAGTCTGCTAGAGGGACAACAACAACTTTTGAGCCGTCCTGAGACAGATGCACCGGGAATAAAACAGTTCAGAGCTTTACACCCAAAGCAATTCTCGGGTAAAGGAAGCCCTCTCGAAGCAGAAGAATGGGCGCAAAGTATTGAAGATGATCTGGCAGCAGCTCAAGTGCCAGATAATGCTTGGGTCCGTGTAGCGAAGCTACAGCTCACGGACAACGCTCGAAATTGGTGGAAGGCGGAAGAAACCCGCCTGGCCCAGCCGATTGAATGGAAAACATTTCGCGAGAAGTTCGACGCGAAATATTTCCCTGTGACCACCAGGTTCGCTATGGAACAGCAATTTATTCACCTACAGCAAGGATCAATGTGGGAGAAATCTGTAGATGAATATGATGCTGAGTTTACTATGTTGAGCCGGTAAGATCTGTCACAGTAGTTCAATTTTTAATATCATATACTACACAGCTAACACAATCTTTAAACAGATTCGCGGCACACCTAATACCGACGGACGAGATCAGAGCCCGTCGTTTTCAGCAAGGTTTGGACACCGAGATCAAGGCTGCTCTAGCCACCGGGAAGTTTTTGACTCATGAGGAAGCCCTTGAAGCTGCCCGCAGTTACGAGGCAGTGATAAAAGAGAGGGGAAGACCTCACTCTGTAGGAGTCAAGCGTCCTGCCAACCAGATGGCAGGTGGAGCCACGTCCAGACCACCCTTCGTGCCGAGGCGACCCGGAGTACCAACTCATCGTCCTAGCCCAGCTTTTTGCAACTACTGCAAGAGATCTGGGCATATGGTGAAGGATTGCCATCGAGCCAACCGCCTTTGTTTGATCTGCGGTTCAGCCACTCATGACATTGGATCTTGTCCTCAAAGGCAGAACTCAGTTGCTGCAAACCGGCCAGCAAACAACTATCAGCAGCGACCAGCTCTTCCAGCACCTGCTACCAGACTTGCACTGCCTGCTCCACCTAGAGGACCACAAGCTGCACCACCTCCTCGACAGTTCCATCAAGCCCAAAGGAACGTTCAGAGGAATGCTCCTCAGGCCAGGAGGAATGTGCCGAAGCGCCAGGCTTTCATGATGTCTGTTGAAGAAGCTGAGGCCACTGGCCAAGTCATTACTGGTAAATTTCCTTCCTAAATTTAACTTCTAGTTTTGGTTACCTACACACTTTCCCTATAACTAAAACCTATCCCATATACCTTAGGTACAATTCTAGTAGCTTCACTACCTGCACTTGCACTGTTTGATACTGGAGCATCCCACTGCTTTATGTCGCAACGGTTTGTCCGAACCCATGCGATTCCAGTCTCACCGCTTGTATCCTGCTGGAACGTCAGTTCTGGAAATGGTGTTCTAAAGGCAACTATGGGATACAGCATGTGTCCGGTCATCGTCTGCAGTCAAGAATTTTACGCTGACTTCAAGGTACTGGACATACCGAACTTTGATGTGGTTCTAGGAATGGACTGGCTTGGAACCTTTTATGCTACCATCGACTGTCGTCAAAGGAGGGTAGTATTTGAGATCCCAGATCATCCGATCTTTTACTTCAAGAGTGGAGACCGTACATTGGAGCCAAGCATTTACAAAGCAAAGCCAAAGGAAGCAATAGTTGCAGCAGCTCATGCAGAAGAAGAAGAAAGACCGGAGGTAGTTCGAGAGTTCGATGACGTATTCCCTGACGATATATCAGGTTTGCCTCCTGATCGAGCTCTTGAATTCAGTATTGACTTAGTACCAGGAGCACAACCAGTAATCAAAGCACCATATAGACTAAGTCCAGAAGGTTTGAAGGAAGTACGAACACAGTTGGACGAATTACTGGCGAAAGGATGGATTCGTCCCAGCACTTCAAGTTGGGGAGCACCTGTGCTACTGGTGAAGAAGAAGGAAGGTTCATATAGGATGTGCATCGACTATAGAGCCTTGAACGAAGTTACTATTAAGAACAAATATCCACTTCCGCGCATCGACGATTTATTCGATCAGCTAAGTGGATCTTGTGTCTTCTCTAAACTAGATCTTCGTTCAGGTTATCATCAAGTGAAGGTCAAGGAAGCTGATATTCACAAAACAGCTTTCAGAACTCGTTATGGACATTATGAATTTTTAGTAATGCCATTCGGAGTGACCAATGCACCAGCAATCTTTATGAATCTTATGAACCAAGTTTTCCGGGAGTATTTAGACAGGTTCGTTGTCATCTTCATCGACGACATCCTGGTATATTCTAAGAATCGGAAAGAGCATGCGGAGCACTTACGAATGGTCCTGGAAACCCTTCGACAACATAAGCTTTATGCCAAATACAGCAAGTGCGAGTTTTGGCTAAAACAGGTTGGTTTTCTTGGACATATCGTATCAGGAGAAGGAATTTCTGTGGATCCAACAAAAGTCTCAGCAGTCAGCGAATGGCCTACACCAAAGTCTGTGAAGGATATTCGGAGTTTCTTGGGTTTAGCTGGATATTACAGAAGATTCATTGAAGGCTTTTCGAAGATAGCAACACCCCTGACCAAGCTCACACGAAAAGATGAAGAATTTGTGTGGTCAGAAGCATGCGAGCAAGCTTTCGTAGAACTTAAGTCGAGACTGACTTCTGCACCTATTCTTGTAATACCGGATCAATCTGGAGGATTTGAAGTGCATTGCGATGCATCCGGTAAGGGATTAGGATGTGTTCTACATCAGCACGGTAAGGTTGTGGCTTATGCTTCAAGACAACTGAAGACTCATGAGCGCAATTACCCGACGCATGATCTAGAGTTGGCAGCCGTTATTTTTGCTCTCAAGATTTGGCGCCACTACTTACTTGGCGAACGAGTGAACATCTACACAGATCACAAAAGTCTGAAGTATGTGTTTACTCAGAAGGAGTTGAATATGCGGCAGAGAAGATGGTTAGAACTTATGGCGGACTTCGACATCAATTTGCAATATCATCCAGGAAAGGTGAACGTAGTACCTGATGCTCTTAGTCGCCAACCATTAGCAATGAATCTCACCACCCAGTGGAAGCTTCAGCAAGACCTACATCAAATGGAGATCGAACTAGTCATGCCAGGTGATGTTTCAAATTTGATGAATCTACAAGTTCAATCAACTATTGTTAATCGGATCAAAGCAGCTCAAGCCAGCAATGCTAAGTTGCAAAAGATCAGAGAACAAGTGGAGAATGGACTCAGAACAGATTTCATTATCCATGAAGACAGATCTTTGAGATACGGCAGCAGATTATGTGTACCAAAGGGTCCTGTTCGGGAAGAGTTAATGAGAGAAGCTCACAGCTCTCCCTATTCGGTACATCCTGGTGGTACTAAAATGTACAAAGATCTACGTCAGAATTATTGGTGGCATGGTATGAAGCGTGAAGTAGCCAGAAGCGTCGCAAAATGTTTGGTGTGTCAGCAAGTAAAGGCTGAACACCACAGGACTGCTGGATTACTTCAACCGTTACCAATCCCAGAATGGAAGTGGCAGCATATTACGATGGACTTTGTAACTGCTCTTCCTCGCAGCACAAAAGGTAACGATGCGATTTGGGTCATCGTGGATCGACTCACAAAGTTGGCTCACTTCATCCCATTTCGAGTTGGCCAATCAACTGAGACATTAGCGAAGAAGTACATGGAGGAAATCGTGAGACTTCATGGAGTACCGGTCTGCATTGTCTCCGATCGTGACACCAGGTTCCGATCACAATTTTGGCAAAGTCTGCAAGCTAGTTTGGGAACAAGTCTGAATTTCAGCACGGCTTATCATCCACAAACAGATGGTCAGTCGGAAAGAACCATTCAGATCTTGGAAGATATGCTCAGAGCATGTATGCTCGACTTCAAAGGATCGTGGGAAGATCACCTACATTTTGTGGAGTTTGCGTACAACAACAGCTACCAAGCAAGTATAGGAATGGCACCTTTTGCAGCTTTATATGGAAGGAAGTGTCGATCGCCATTAAGTTGGGACGACATCGGAGATAGGGAACTCCTTGGACCAGAAATGATAGTAGCAACCGTCGATGTGGTTCGTACTATCAGGGAAAGAATGCGCATAGCCCAAGATAGACAGAAACATTGGGCTGATGCGAAAAGACGACACTTGGAGTTCCAGCCAGGAGAGCATGTATTTTTGAAGATATCTCCGAACCGCGGAGTGATCAGATTTGGGAGACGGGGAAAGTTGAGTCCGAGATACATTGGACCGTTCGATATACTCGAACGAGTCGGTGAAGTGGCATACCGATTAGCGCTTCCACCTTCATTGGAAGGAGTGCATAACGTGTTCCACATATCTCAACTTAGAAGGTATGTGAGTGACCCCAGCCATGTATTTGATCATTCAGAGCTCACGATACAGCCCGATTTATCTTGTGAGCAGCAACCTGTGGAGATCCTGGACAGAAAAGTGAAGACACTTCGGAACAAAGAAGTTAATCTGGTCCGAGTAATGTGGAGAAAAGACACTCCAGGAGAATCCACGTGGGAAAGGGAAGATGAGATGCGTGCAAGATATCCGCACCTTTTTGTAAACTAGTCCTCAAATAAAAGTTGTAAATTTCGAGGACGAAATTTTTGTAAGGAGGGTAGATTGTAACAACTCCAATTTTGTATACCAAAAATTTGCTTTAAAAATAGTGTACAATTGGAGTATTGTTGTTGCTGGAAACAACTTAAATATTTAATTCCTTACAATAATTATAAGAAGGAGCTTGTAGCTCATTGGTAATACCTTGCACTGCTGAATGAAGCCACCAGAGTTCGAATCCCATGCCCCACATTATTTTTAATATGGATTTTTTTTAAAAAACCTTTAGAATACCAAGAGTTTACACGTGTATATCTCACAAAAACCCCCACTACACCCAAAGATGTAACACTTGCAGAGGGTAGATGAACCGTCGGGGGAGATCCAGGTCACCGGAATCGGTCGGGAATCGGCCAATTCGGCCTTGACTCGGCCGACTCAGTGATCCGACCGAGTCACGGCCGAGTCACCCCCGATTCGGCCGATTCCGGCGAGGGTCACAACATGAAAGTTGTGTCTTTTGGTATTCCCTACGCACCTGCAAAGTTTCAGCCTCATACCACTTCCAGAGCTCTTTAAAACCCCCAATTACTCCACTTTTGATACATTTTTATTACATTTTATCATATTTTTATTTTTAACTTTTCATCTACCCTAACCCTAGCCTAGCCCTATATAAAGGCCCCTACCCTCTACCTTTTCCCCTCACAACTCTAAGCATACTCTCTAAAACTCTTGAGAACTTGGTGCAAAGAGCGAGAAGCGAAGCGCTGCCGAAACCGACGACGGATTCCGGCGACCGAATCAAGACCGACGAATCGGCAACCACCACACCTTTTAGAACGCTTAGCTTGTCCAAACCCGTAAGTCCCAACCTTCTATCTTTCTTTTCTATAATTGTAAAATACGACTTTTTGGAACCGACGGAAATCGGACAAACCGATTCCCGATCCGGTTTTTCTTTAAAATTCCACTTGTCACCTAATACATATTATCAACCCTATTGCATGTTGACTATTAATCACCCTTAAATCAAATTTAATCACACTTTTCCACATGAAATGATAATTTCTTTACAAAACCGTATTTCTTGCATAAAAATACCATCAAGTTCAATTTTAATGTTCTAATTAGATCCCTCACTCTTAATCATGTTTATTTTGATAACAAAACTTGTTTCATTCAATTTGGATGAAATTTCACACATGAAATGATAACGTTTATGAATACCGTATTCTTGCACCTTAATACCCTTAAGTTTAACATAGCTTATTTCACCTTGAAACTTCACCAAAACTTAATATAAGTCACGGGGTAATGACCTACCCTTACACACACTCATTATAACCCTAATTGATAAATAACAAAAATACAGAATACGATATTATAGGACTTTTTCACTAAAATACCATAACCTTTATAACTTTTAGTTTAACCTTTAAATTGTAAACTTTTCTAAATAAAACTTATATAAAATGAAAGCACGATTGGTCATGGACATCGATCGTTTATCTAAACTGTCTTGTGGGTCTAGGCAAGTGTGTCTAAGGCTAGTGGTTTTTAATTAGGCCCACGACTGTGGTTCCTTCCCACTTACCTGGCACTTACCTGGCTGCATTCGACGGTGAAGAGGCGATTTGAGGCTTCTAATGACTCATCGTTTAGACCATAGAATATAGGTTAGATGGTCTAGGAAACCCTAACAACTAAAATATGGAGAACTATATACTTTTACAAATAAATACCCTATATTTAGAAAACCTTTTCCCTAAATTAAAAGTATTTATAAAAACCTGAGCAAAGTGCCATTACAACCCATCTTTGGGGAACCTGTTAGGGATAGCACGGTTCATCGTGCACCCGCAGGCTAGTAGTGCGAGATTCAGACCTCCGCAAGGAGCATTCGGTCTCGAAAGGTTTAAAATACGATATTTAAAGAAAGTGATATTTTTGTAAATAAAATATTCATTTAAAAATTATTTATGTGTTTAATTATATATAATTATCATTTAAACATTTATTTTGTTATAATATAAAATTTCCACTTTTTCCTAAAATTCAAAGATTAAAAGTTACATTAAAATAACACGAATTTCAAATAAACAATTAATACTTTTATTAGGATATATTCACTAGAATAACACAAATAAAATTCACATTCATTATAACAATAAAGACGATTATTAAATACATGAGGTGTATCTGGAAAACTATACAAAAGTATTTTTACATAAAACCCCCTCAAGTTTCACAAATTACAATAAGGCCCCTAGCTAATATTGAACTTCAAATTATATTTCTTTTAGTCGGACTCGGGTTAGAGTCTGACTAATTCTGACTTGAATATATTTCAAGTCAATCTATATTTCAATTATATTCCAACACAACTTGAATACATGAATCCCAGAATCAGTTAACAATCTGTCTGACTGAACCGAACCATGGATATTCTTTTTACAAGTTTCCAGTATTCCATTTACATGACTCTACGGTTATAACCGTTTCCTGATATCATGGTTTCGGTAAGTCAATCAGTTAATCAAGTCAATCAAGCAATCATTACAAGTTTACAAGATAACAATACAAACATGACATCGCGGGGTTTAAAGGGGTAGATTGGTACGGAAGATGTTAAAAGTGGAATGAGGTGGTCAGATTAAGACACCTAACTTATATTCCGTTGCTGTTGTACCGTGGCATAAATGGTTCCTTGTACTATACGTGCCCTTAGTCTCTGGCATATAGAGACTCCCCTCGTATACACTGGCATCCTCCTGTACCAAGCTACAAACAATTACGTTAAACAATATTTCATAATATTCTACAATACAATACTTTAGAAAATACTATACTCTGTCACTCTCATTCTTCATTCTTCTTTGGGACTTACCGAGCGACCTGTTCGCTGACGACATTCTATTTCTCTCTTCTTTGAATGTCGTCAGGTGCGTTGGACCAAGTTGAGACCGAGCCTACAAGTGAAGATTTGGAGAAATTCCAAGAAGACCCAGAGCTCTAGACTTTGTACTTGTTCTTCCCAGTACTTCCTTTTATTATTATTATGCCACTGTTTAGGCATTGCTTTTTCATTCCAGTTGTATTTTCATTTCATGCATTGTACAAAGAATGTTATTAATAAAAGTTGCTGTTATTTCAATTTCATTTGTCTCTTGTGATTATTTTATATTGCTTAGTTACGCTTAGCATATGTACGTTTGAGTACATACGTAGCGGGCCTCGTCACGTCCACTTCGCCGTACACTGGGAAGCGGGGCGTGACATCTATGAATGAGCATGATGCCCCCGGCATGTCCATCTTTTCCGAAGCATGTAATTGTGGCGAGTTCACCTTTCAGTTTTCAGACAACGTGAATCTGCCTTGCTGGTATTGGTCTTCAACCCAGTTTTTGAAGACATGTCAATCTTCGATTAAATGGCCCAATGTTCGGTGGTAGGAGTAATAATTAGGACTGTTAACGTCACCGGGCTGCAGTAGGCATTTCGGCTCCGGCAGTTTGTCGTCACCCCCAGTATTACTGCATAAGGCTCTGAATTGAGCAACGTGCTGGTGTGGATTTCCCGTCCCCTTATATACGTGGAATTTAGGGATCGTATATCCTGGCGGGTACTTTATTTGATCGTACTAACCCGGATAGGGTCGTCCAGTTTTAACGATTTAGCTAGCCGCTTCGCTTGCCTGATGAGCTCGTATCTATTGGTTGAGCTATATAGTCATCCAGGGCAGATTTGGAAATCGTCTCCTCTTTGGCCATTGATAGATCCGGAAGAGGGTTCGATGTCTCCCCTCTGTCGTTTTCAAGGACAATCGGAGGGTCTTCAGCTGGAGGATCCGGCTATATCATCATTCCGACCATATCTTGGAATAAAAGCGCCATTTATTTTATGTTGGCCGCTTGTTCCGCGGCCTCTTTGTCTTTCCTCTTGAGGATTCTTCGGATGAATTCGGCATCAGTTTCCTGTTCTTGTCGCTGCTCCGACGACGTCTCTGGGCTTTCTTTTGGCCCAGTGAGTGCAGCCATCTTCGTTAACATCTCTTGGAGTTTTTGCTGTTGTTGCTCCTGAGCCTTTGTCACTAATCTGGTGAGAGGTCGATGGACCATGGAGATACGACTATCCTCTTTCCCGGATGCCATATAAACAGTGTGCACCACCATGCCCCCAGACTTGGGGCATTTAGGTTCAGTGCTCTTTAGATTCATCGCAGACACAGGGATTTTCTCCGACCTTCTTCTTTTGTGAGAGGTCGAAGTTGAGGGGGCCGTTGCAGCGAGCACCCAAGTAGATGACACCTTCTGTAGTACATCAGGGTGGTCCTTCTTTTACCGAACTTTCATCTTCTTCAGTCGGCGGGAGTAGTCTTGGTTGATCACCGAGTCTTAGACCTGTCGCCATACCTTGTGAATTTTAGAGGACAGCCGCTGAGGGGGCTGCTCTAGCTTCGCCTTTGTCACGTTCTCCACAGGAGGAGGAGATCTTTTTAGCACGGATGTCGGAGAGTTCTTGCACACCCTCCTGAGTGGTTCGAAGCTGTTCGCAGTTAGAACAGCAGGATCAACTTCCACCATTGGAGCTGGTGGAGTCAGTCCGGAAGGGGAATTGTCCCCAGATTTCCTCACTCGGCGCCAGTGGCGACGTCGAGCATGCCTTGCAGATGGTGTTGGCTCAACTACGGGGGTGGCTTCATCATGCCCCCTGTCCTGGTGAAGGGTTGCTGTTGGTGCCAGCCTATCGAAGACCGACGTCCGCTGAGAGAGAATGATCAATCTTGAAAAGACCAACCTTTTGGCAGGGGAAGCAGCCTTGGTGACTTCACCTGAAGCGGGAGTTGGAGCGGACAGTCTAGCGAAAACTGATCCCTTAGCAGGAGAAGCCTCTCTGATGATTTCGTTCACTGGAGCAGGGATGGTTATCCGTTTCGGGATAACCCCTTAAGTATCGCGGGCTTCTTCACGGGCCCATTGGAGTTTTGGCCCAGTCTGTCAAAGACCGAGGCGTTGGATTTGGGCGACCCGTTGAGAGGGGCCGTGGTAGTCGTAAGCCGATCAAAGACCGACTTCTTCGGAGCTTCTTGCGACGGCAGTGGGGCTTTGAAGCTCATGGGTGGGAGCATAGTCCCGAAGAACAGCCCAGTGGTGGCTTGCGTCATCTGTTCTACTGGCATCTTGAAAACGGAGGCCGCTTGAGGCCCATAAGTCACTCCTCCAGTAAGGACAGAGTGGGAGTTGTTGCAGTTTGTGCAGTTGAAAGCCATCGATCTTCTGTTTTCTGCACGGAGCAAGACACCAAATCTTAGTATCTCGAATCCAGGGGCAACCATAGCAAACCGCAATTCATTCGCGAAACACGGCACACGAAGTGTGGAGTGGAAAGAGGAAAAGGTTCCACCGGGCGTGCCAGAATATGTTCTCCGCCGAAAGAACCGACCGGGACGTTGGGACGTCTGGCCTGAATTTTGGGGGCAGATGCTATTTGGATTTATCCGTCCACCTCTCCGAAGATGCCAAGTTAATTTATGGCACCGTATATCAGAGGTTTAGACGGATGCGGCTGATGTTGCAGACTTCGTCAGATTCCCCCTCGTTTGAGGGGTTTTTGATTGTGGGGACGCTCTTCCCTGCATGCGCAAATCTGCAGTTAATTACGCTACCGCATCGCGGTAACCACTTTCTCCTTCTCCAGATGGTCACTTCATGTCGTGTGTGTTTGTTTTATTTTTTGTTGCCCGTGGATTGTATACGGAGACTAATTTATGTTGTCAACCGTAGGGCGTAGATTAGTCCAAATCCGTATTTTCTTAGATTGGGTTTAAGGATCGTTAATCTCATTTGAGACTAAGATTAACTTAAACGTTTGTTAAGGATACGTTAGTCTAATTTTAGACTAAGATCTACTTAACAGGATCATTTAGATCCAACAAAAGAGCATTTAGACTCTATTGTATTAGTTTAAGAACGTTGCGGTCCAATTTAAAGACTTCATAGTCTGTAAAGTTTAAATACATCATAGTCTATGAGTTTAAGGACCCCACAGTCCATAAAGTTTAAGAACATCATAGTCCATGAGTTTAAGGACCACAGTCCGTAAAGTTTAAGGACATCATAGTCCATGAGTTTAAGGACCACAGTCCGTAAAGTTTAAGGACATCATAGTCCATGAGTTTAAGGACTCCACAGTCCGTAAAGTTTAAGAACATCATAGTCCAGTTTAAAGACGTCATAGTCTATGTGGTTTTGGTTTAACCGTTTGAGGATGCACCAAAAGTTAATGGTTATTGGAACCCTCCATCTCTATGAAGATGTTGAAGAATTATAATGACATATATCAGAGGTATGAAGAGATATACCTTTGAACCAATATTGGCTGGGAGATCAGCAGTCAAGTTTGTGTAACAACTCCAATTTTTGTGTACATAAATTTGATTTAAAATTTAAGTATACTTGGAGTATTTAATGTTGCTGATATCACTTTAAGTATCTATTCTCTTACAATAATTACAAGAAGGAGCTTGTAGCTCACTGGTAATATCTTGCACTGCTGAACCAAGCCACCAGAGTTCGAATCCCATGCCCCACATTATTTTTAGATTATTTTTCTTTTAAAATTCTTGGAAGCCCAACAGTCCACAGGCTATAACTCCCAAATGTTGAACTGAACCCAAAAAACGGAGTATGCCAAAGTCTTAATCAGAGAACCCCGCACCCGACCGTCGCCGGACTCGGCCGAAACGGCCGGCGCCGCCGGCCGGACTCGGTCGGACGGCCGAGGTCCCAAAACAGAAAATGCGGCTTTTCGTCTCCCATAACCCCCTGTTAACTCCTTTTTATTATATCAGTTCCAGAATTCTTAATACACCCTAATTACTACAAAATTTTAATGTTTTTCTTTAAATTTTTACAAATTTTTTTAATAAACAAAACCTTTCACCTACCCTACCCTAGCTACCCTATAAATAGACCCCTACCCTCTACCCTCTCATCCCAAAACCCTAGGTTTACTCTCTCAAAATTTCTACAAGAAAGGTGTGCTTTGAAACCGAGTTCACGACGAAGCGCTGACGGATTTCCGGCGACGTTCTTTGAAGCAACCGGCGACGAAACAACATCTCGGCCATTTCCCTTGTTCCTCTATACACTTTAGAAGAGTTTGAAACCCGTAAGTCCCGTTCTTCTCTCTTTTCTACTTCTTAAAAATACGACTTTTTAAAACCCGACGGAAATCGGAACAAACCGATTTCTGATTCGGTTTTTCTACAAAATCTCACTTGTCACCCATACCATAATACCTAAACATGTTCATGATGACCATTAATTACATAACAATTAATTTGGACAAAGTTTCTCACATGAAATGATAACTTTCTTGTAATATCATATTCTTTTCACAATAATGCCATAATGTTTATTTTTCTTCTTCTAATCAATTCCATCATTCCTAAACATGTTCATCTTGATCACTAAACTTGTAAAAATCAATTTGAATGAGTTTTCACACATGAAATGATAACTTTTGCAAATACCGTATTCTTTCACTTAAATACCCTCATGTTTAATTTATCATGTTTAACCCCTAAACATCACAATACCTTAAAATAAATCACGAGATAATGACCTACCTCCACACACACGCAAATACAACCTTAATTGATATCATCAAAATTTAGAATACGAAAATACAAGAGTTTACATTAAAATACCATAATCTTCATAAAACCATTCTTAAAGATTTTAGATTTGTTACACTTTTTAGTAAATAGTTCTTACTAGGAAAATACGATAAGTTGTGGACATCGATCGTTTATCTAAACTGACTTTGTAGTGTCTAAGCTAAGCAAGTGAGCTTAGGTAACTTTAAAAGGCCCGCCTCACGATTCGTGAGCGGATCCCTCCCTCCTCACTTGTACTTACCTGGCCACAATTGACGGTGAAGAGGCGATTTGAGCCTTCTATCGACTTGTCATTTAGACCATTTAGAAATAGGCTGGTTGGCTTA
This sequence comes from Agapanthus africanus, assembly GCA_030015575.1. Classification (NCBI taxonomy): domain Eukaryota; kingdom Viridiplantae; phylum Streptophyta; class Magnoliopsida; order Asparagales; family Amaryllidaceae; genus Agapanthus; species Agapanthus africanus. The sequence continues at coordinate 882,131,817 of CM057337.1, read as the reverse complement.
GGAAACCCTAGAACCTAAAATACGGAAAATTACACTTTTCAAATAAATACCTTTTAATTTATAAAACCATTTTCTAAAAGATTAGTATTTTACAATCTTTGCAAAGCGCCGCTACAACCCATCTTTGGGGAACCCGTTCGGGATCGTGCGGTTTATCGCGCACCCTCGGGCTAGTAGTGCGAGATTCAGACATGAAATCACTTTTGCAAATACCGTATTCTTTCACTTAAATACCCTCATGTTTAATTTATCATGTTTAACCCCTAAACATCACAATACCTTAAAATAAGTCACGAGATAATGACCTGCCTCCACACACACCCAAATACAACCTTAATTGATATCATCAAAATTTAGAATACGAAAATACAAGAGTTTACATTAAAATACCATAATCTTCATAAAACCATTCTTAAAGATTTTAGATTTGTTACACTTTTTAGTAAATAGTTCTTACTAGGAAAATACGATAAGTTGTGGACATCGATCGTTTATCTAAACTGACTTTGTGGTGTTTAAGCTAGGCAAGTGAGCTTGGGTAACTTTAAAAGGCCCGCCTCACGATTCGTGAGCGGATCCCTCCCTCCTCACTTGTATTTATCTGGCCACAATTGACGGTGAAGAGGCGATTTGAGCCTTCTAACGACTTGTCATTTAGACCATTTAGAAATAGGCTAGTTGGCTTCGGAAACCCTAGAACCTAAAATACGGAAAATTACACTTTTCAAATAAATACCTTTTAATTTATAAAACCGTTTTCTAAAAGATTAGTATTTTACAATCTTTGCAAAGCGCCGCTACAACCTATCTTTGGGGAACCCGTTCGGGATCGTGCGGTTTATCGCGCACCCTCGGGCTAGTAGTGCGAGATTCAGACCTCCGCAAGGAGCATTCGGTCTCGAAAGGTTTAAAATACGACATCATAAGAAAATGAGATTTTTGAAATATAAAATATTTATTAAAATTATTTTTGTATAAACATATGTATAAATATCTTTTAAATACCTATTTTTATTATAATATAAATATTCCATTTTTCTAAAATCATAATAATAAATTTTACACTAAAATACCATGAATTTAAAATAAATCAATATTATAAATTAATACTTTTATTAGGATATATTCACTAGAATAACACAAATAAAATTTACCCTCATTACAACCCTAAAGACGAATAATAAATACTTGAGATGTATTTTGAAAACTATACAATAGTACTTTTTATATAAAACCCCCTCAAGTTTTATAATTTACAATAAGGACCCTAACAATTATAGAACTTCAATTACATTTCTTTTAGTCTGACTCGGGTTAGAGCCTGACTAATTCTGACTTGAATATGATTCAAGTCAATCTATATTCTTAATAATCCAACTCAATATGAACACATGAATCCATGAATACAATTACCAGTTTATACAATCTGGCTGAACCGAACCATGGATATATTCCTTCTACATGATTTCCAGTATTCCATTTACATGACACTACGGTTATAACCATTTCCTGATATCATGGTTTCGGTCAGTAAGCCAATCAATCATACAACCAACACAATTTACAATATAACAATACAAACAAGACATCGCGGGGTTTAAAGGGGTAGATTGGTACGGAAGGTGTTAAAGGTGGCACGAGGTGGTCAGATCAAGACACCTAACCTATATTCCATTGCTGTTGTACCGTGGCTTAACGGTTCCTTATACTTTCCGTTTGCCCTGGTCTCTAGCATATAGAGACCCCCCTCGTATACACTGGCATCCTTCTGTACCAAGCTACAAACAACAGCGCTAACATAACATAACAACAATAGTTTATACTTTAAAATGTAACTTCTTATTTTGTCTTCTCTACTTCCCTCTTACCTTTGGGACTTACCGAGCGATCTGTTCGCTGACGACATTCTGTTTCTCTCTTCTTTGAATGTCGTCAGGTGACTTGGACCCGGCAGAAGTTGAGCCATCACAGGAAGACTTGGAGCAATTTGCCGAAGACCCTGCAGTATAATTTCATTGTACACTTTTCTTTTCAGCACTTTTTCATTTCCTGTCATACCACTGTTTAGGCATCTTTATTTCAGTTGTATTTCCTTTTCATGTATTGTACAAAAAATGTTAATAAATAAAAGTTGTTATTCTTTTTATACTCTTATCTCTTGTGTAATTATTTCTATATTGCTTAGCTACGCTTAGCTTATGTACTTCTGAGTACATACGTAGCGGACCTCGTCGCGTCCCCTTCGTCGTACACTGGGAAGCGGGGCGTGACAGGTTTTATTGGTGGCCCATGCAGGTCAGAGCTGTATGAATCCCTGTCATGCAGTTCTGGGCTGCGTGAACAACCTAAGCAATATAACACAAGAACCAGCAACTAAAACATTCTTTACAATTCATGTTCCTTGAATCTTGCAAATTTCTATTCCTTGAATCTTATCATTTCATGTATTTGAATCTGTCCTAACCCGAATTTTTCTTCAAGGTTATGGATTCCCCGAACAACACCAGCACCAACGTCAACAACATCCCTTCAGCACTACCTCTTACACCAGCTGTTCCTGCACCACCCACTGAGTAAACAATGCTATTTGAGGCGATTCGCAGTCTTCTCGAGGGAAAACAACAACTTCTGAACCGTTCCGAGACTGACGCACCGGGAGTAAAGCAATTCAGGGCTTTACATCCCAAGCAGTTCTCTGGTAAAGGAAGCCCTCTTGAAGCGGAAGAATGGGCACAAAGCATCGAAGACGATCTGGCAGCAGCTCAAGTGCCAGACAATGCTTGGGTCCGTGTAGCAAAACTATAGCTCACGGATAATGCTCGCAACTGGTGGAAGGCGAAAGAAAGCTGTCTAGTACAGCCGATTGAATGGAAGACCTTTCGTGAGAAGTTCGACGCGAAATATTTTCCTGTGACTGCCAGGTTTGCAATGGAGCAGCAGTTTATTCATCTACAACAGGGTTCAATGTGGGATAAATCAATAGATGAATACGATGCTGAATTCACCATGTTAAGCCGGTAAGATATGTCACAATAGTTCACATTTTAATTATCACACACTACACAGCTAACACAATCTTTAAACAGATTCGCGGCACACTTGATACCGACGGACGATATCAGAGCCCGTCGCTTTCAACAAGGTTTGGACACAGAGATTAAGGCTGCTCTAGCCACATGAAAGTTCTTGACTCATGAGGATGCTCTAGAAGCTGCCCGCGGTTATGAGGCAGTGATAAAAGAGAGGGGCAGACCCCAGTCTGCAGGAGTCAAACATCCTGCCAACCAGATGGCAAGTGGAGCCTCATCCAGACCACCTTTCGTGCCAAGGCGACCCGGAGTACCAACCCATCGTCCTAGCCCATTCTTTTGCACCTACTGCAAGAGAACTAGACATATGATGAAGGACTGCCGTCGAGCCAACCGCCTTTGCTTAGTCTGCGGCTCAGCTACTCACGATATTGGGTCTTGTCCTCAAAGACAGAACCCAGTTGCTGTACCCAGGCCAGCAATTACCTATCCACAGCGACCAGCTCTTCAGGCACCTGCTCCCAGACTTGCACTGCCTGCACCACCCAGGGGACCACAAGCTGCACCACCTCCTCGACAGTTCTATCAAGCTCAAAGGAACGTTCAGAGGAATGCTCCTCAGGCCAGGAGGAATGTGCCAAAGCGCTAGGCTTTCATAATGTCTGTGGAAGAAGCTGAGGCCACTGGCCAAGTCATTACTGGTAAACTTCCTTCTCAAACTTATCTTTTAGTCTTGTTTACCTACACACTTTCCCTATACCTAAAACCTATCCCATATACCTTAGGTACAATCCTAGTAGCTTCACTACCTGCACTTGCACTGTTTGATACTGGAGCATCTCACTGCTTTATGTCGCAACGGTTTGTCCGAACCCATGTGATTCCAGTCTCACCGCTTGTATCCAGCTGGAATGTCAGTTCCAGAAATGGCGTTCTAAAGGCAACTATGGGATACAGCTTGTGTCCAGTCGTCGTCTGCAGTCGAGAGTTTTATGCTGACTTCAAAGTACTGGACATACCGAACTTCGATGTGGTTCTAGGAATGGATTGGCTTAGAACCTTTTATGCTACCATCGACTGTCATCAAAGGAGGGTAGTATTCGAGATTCCAGATCATCCGGTCTTCTATTTCAAGAGTGGAGATCGTACCCTGGAGCCAAGTACCCACAAAGCGAAGCCAAGAGAAGCAGTAGTTGCGGCAACTCAAGCAGAGGAAGAATAAAGACCAGGGGTAGTTCGAGAGTTCAACGATGTATTTCCTAACGATATATCAGGTTTGCCTCCCGATCGAGCTCTTGAATTCAATATTGACTTAGTACCAGGAGCACAACCGGTGATCAAAGCACCTTATAGACTAAGTCCGGAAGGTTTGAAGGAAGTTCAAACACAGTTGGACGAATTATTGGCGAAAGGATGAATTCGTCCCAGCACTTCAAGTTGGGGAGCACCTGTGCTACTGGTGAAGAAGAAGGAAGGTTCATACAGAATGTGCATCGATTATAGGGCCTTGAACGAAGTCACTATAAAGAACAAGTATCCACTTCCGCGCATCGATGATTTATTCGATCAGCTAAGTGGATCTTGTGTTTTCTCTAAATTGGATCTTCGTTCTGGTTATCATCAGGTGAAGGTCAAGGAAGCTGATATTCACAAAACAGCTTTCAGAACTCGCTATGAACATTACGAATTTCTAGTGATGCCATTTGGAGTGACCAATGCACCAGCAATATTCATGAACCTAATGAACCAAGTTTTCCGGGAGTATTTAGACAGGTTTGTTGTCATCTTCATCGACGACATCCTGGTATATTCTAAGAATCGGAAAGAGCATGCAGAGCATCTACGAATTATCCTGGAAACTCTTCGACAACATAAGCTTTATGCCAAGTACAGCAAGTGCAAGTTTTGGCTAAATCAAGTTGGTTTTCTTGGACATATCGTATCAGGAGAAGGAATTTCTGTGGATCCAGCAAAAGTTTCAGCAGTCAGCGAATGGCCTACACCAAAGTCAGTGAAGGATATTCGAAGTTTCTTGGGTTTAGCTGGATATTACAGAAGGTTTATTGAAGGCTTTTCGAAAATAGCAACACCCCTGACCAAGCTCACACGAAAAGATGAAGAATTTGTGTGGTCAGAAGCATGCGAGCAAGCTTTCGTAGAACTCAAGTCAAGACTGACATCTGCACCTATTCTCGTCATACCGGATCAATCTGGAGGATTCGAAGTGCATTGTGATGCATCCGGTAAGAGATTAGGATGTGTTCTATATCAGCACGGTAAGGTTGTGGCTTATGCTTCAAGACAACTGAAGACTCATGAGCGCAATTATCCGACGCATGATCTGGAGTTGGCAGCCGTAATCTTTGCCCTCAAGATTTGGCGCCATTACCTACTTAGTGAGCGAGTGGACATCTACACAGATCATAAAAGTCTGAAGTATGTGTTTACTCAGAAGGAGTTGAATATGCGGCAGAGAAGATGGTTAGAACTCATGGCGGACTTTGACATCAACTTGCAATATCACCCAGGAAAGGCGAACGTAGTACCTGATGCTCTTAGTCGCCAACCATTATCAATGAATCCCACCGCTCAGTGGAAGATTCAGCAAGACTTACATCAGATGGAGATTGAAGTAGTCATGCCAGGTGATGCTTCAAGTTTGATGAATCTACAAGTTCAATCAACCATTGTCAATCAGATCAAAGCAGTTCAAGCCAACGATGCTAAGTTGCAAAAGATCAAAGAACAAGTGGAGAATGGACTCAGAAAAGATTTCATCATCCATGAAGACGGATCTTTGAGATGCGGCAGCAGATTGTGTGTACCAAAAGGTCCTGTTTGGGAAGAGTTAATGAAAGAAGCTCACAGCTCTCCCTATTCAATACACCCTGGAGATACCAAAATGTACAAAGATCTACGTCAGAACTATTGGTGGCATGGAATGAAGCGTGAAGTAGCCAGAAGCATCGCAAAATGTTTGGTGTGTCAGCAAGTAAACGCTGAACATCACAGGACAGCTGGACTACTTCAACCATTACCAATTCCAGAATGGAAGTGGCAGCACATCACGATGGACTTTGTAACTGCTCTTCCTCGCAGCACAAAGGGTAACGATGCGATATGGGTCATTATGGATCGACTCACAAAGTCGGCTCACTTCATCCCATTTCGAGTTGGACAATCAACTGAGACACTAGCAAAGAAGTACATGGAGGTAATAATCTAATTAAGATTTAAACACTTCATAATGTACTATCTCTGATACCCATGAACTCATACAGGAAATTGTGAGACTTCATGGAGTACCGGTCTGCATTTTCTACGATCGTGACACCAGGTTCCGATCGCAATTTTGGCAGAGTTTGCAAGCTAGCTTGGGAACAAGTCTGAACTTCAGCACGGCTTATCATCCACAAACAGATGGTCAGTCAGAACGAACTATTCAGATCTTGGAAGATATGCTCAAAGCATGTATGCTCGACTTCAAAAGATCGTGGGAAGATCACCTGCATCTTGTGGAGTTCGCATACAACAACAGTTACCAAGCAAGCATAGGAATGGCACCTTTTGCAGCATTGTATGGAAGAAAGTGTCGATCACCATTAAGTTAGGACGACATCGGAGATAGGAAACTTCTTGGACCAGAGATAATAGTAGCGACTGTTGATGTGGTTCGTACTATCAGGGAAAGGATGCGCATAGCCCAAGATCGACAAAAACACTGGGCTGATGCAAAGAGACGACACTTGGAGTTCCATCCGGGAGATCACGTATTCCTGAAAATATCTCCGAACCGCGGAGTGATCCGATTTGGAAGACGGGGTAAGCTAAGTCCGAGATACATTGGACCGTTCGACATACTCGAACGAGTCGGTGAAGTGGCATACCAATTAGCGCTTCCACCCTCATTGGAAGGAGTGCATAACGTGTTTCACATATCCCAACTCAGAAGGTATGTGAGTGACCCCAGCTATGTACTTGATCATTCTGAGCTCACTATACAGCCCGACTTGTCTTGTGAGCAACAACCTGTGGAAATCCTGGACAGGAAAGTGAAGACACTTCGGAACAAGGAAGTTAACTTGGTCCGGGTAATGTAGAGGAAAGACACTCCAGGAGAATCCACATGGGAAAGGGAAGATGAAATGCGTGCAAGATATCCGCACCTTTTTGTAAACTGGTCCTCAAATAAAAGTTGTAAATTTCGATGACGAAATTTTTGTAAGGAGGATAGATTGTAACAACTCCAATTTTTGTGTACATAAATTTGATTTAAAATTTAAGTATACTTGGAGTATTTAATGTTGCTGATATCACTTTAAGTATCTATTCTCCTACAATAATTACAAGAAGGAGCTTGTAGCTCACTGGTAATACCTTGCACTGCTGAACCAAGCCACCAGAGTTCGAATCCAATGCCCAACATTAATTTTAGATTATTTTTCTTTTAAAATTCTTGGAAGCCCAACAATCCACAGGCCATAACTCCCAAATGTTGAACTGAACCCAAAAAACGGAGTATGCCAAAGTCTTAATCAGAGAACCCCGCACCCGACCGTCGCCGGACTCGGTCGGACGGCCGAGGTCCCAAAACAGAAAATGCGGCTTTTCGTCTCCCATAACCCCCTGTTAACTCCTTTTATTATATCAGTTCCAGAATTCTTAATACACCCTAATTACTACAAAATTTTAATGTTTTTCTTTAAATTTTTACAAATTTTTTTAATAAACAAAACCTTTCACCTACCCTACCCTAGCTACCCTATAAATAGACCCCTACCCTCTACCCTCTCATCCCAAAACCCTAGGTTTACTCTCTCAAAATTTCTACAAGAAAGGTGTGCTTTGAAACCAAGTTCACGGCGAAGCGCTGACGGATTTCCGGTGACGTTCTTTGAAGCAACCGGTGACGAAACAACATCTCGGTCATTTCCCTTGTTCCTCTATACACTTTAGAAGAGTTTGAAACCCGTAAGTCCCGTTCTTCTCTCTTTTCTACTTCTTAAAAATACGACTTTTTAAAACCCGACGGAAATTAGAACAAACCGATTTCCGATTCGGTTTTTCTACAAAATCTCACTTGTCACCCATACCATAATACCTAAACATGTTCATGATGACCATTAATCATATAACAATTAATTTGGACAAAGTTTCTCACATGAAATGATAGCTTTCTTGTAATATCGTATTCTTTTCACAATAATACCATAATGTTTATTTTTCTTCTTCTAATCAATTCCATCATTCCTAAACATGTTCATCTTGATCACTAAACTTGTAAAATTCAATTTGAATGAGTTTTCACACATGAAATGATAACTTTTGCAAATACCGTATTCTTTCACTTAAATACCCTCATGTTTAATTTATCATGTTTAACCCCTAAACATCACAATACCTTAAAATAAGTCACGAGATAATGACCTTCCTCCACACACACTCAAATACAACCTTAATTGATATCATCAAAATTTAGAATACGAAAATACAAGAGTTTACATTAAAATACCATAATCTTCATAAAACCATTCTTAAAGATTTTAGATTTGTTACACTTTTTAGTAAATAGTTCTTACTAGGAAAATACGATAAGTTGTGGACATCGATCGTTTATCTAAACTGATTTTATGGTGTCTAAGCTAGGCAAGTGAGCTTGGGTAACTTTAAAAGGCCCGCCTCACGATTCGTGAGCGGATCCCTCCCTCCTCACTTGTACTTACCTGACCACAATTGATGGTGAAGAGGAGATTTGAGGCTTCTAACGACTTGTCGTTTAGACCATTTAGAAATAGACTAGTTGGCTTAGGAAACCCTAGAACCTAAAATACGGAAAATTACACTTTTCAAATAAATACCTTTTAATTTATAAAACCATTTTCTAAAAGATTAGTATTTTACAATCTTTGCAAAGCGCCGCTACAACCCATCTTTGGGGAACCCGTTCGGGATCGTGCGGTTTATCGCGCACCCTCGGGCTAGTAGTGCGAGATTCAGACCTCCGCAAGGAGCATTCGGTCTCGAAAGGTTTAAAATACGACATCATAAGAAAATGAGATTTTTGAAATATAAAATATTTATTAAAATTATTTTTGTATAAACATATGTATAAATATCTTTTAAATACCTATTTTTATTATAATATAAATATTCCATTTTTTCTAAAATCATAATAATAAATTTTACACTAAAATACCATGAATTTCAAATAAATCAATATTATAAATTAATACTTTTATTAGGATATATTCACTAGAAAAACACAAATAAAATTTACCCTCATTACAACCCTAAAGACGAATAATAAATACTTGAGGTGTATTTTGAAAACTATACAATAGTACTTTTTACATAAAACCCCCTCAAGTTTTATAATTTACAATAAGGACCCTAACAATTATAGAACTTTAATTACATTTCTTTTAGTCTGACTCGGGTTAGAGTCTGACTAATTCTGACTTGAATATGATTCAAGTCAATCTATATTCTTAATAATCCAACTCAATATGAACACATGAATCCATGAATACAATTACCAGTTTATACAATCTGGCTGAACCGAACCATGAATATATTCCTTCTACATGATTTCCAGTATTCCATTTACATGACACTACGGTTATAACCATTTCCTGATATCATGGTTTCGGTCAGTCAGCCAATCAATCATACAACCAACACAATTTACAATATAACAATACAAACAAGACATCGCGGGGTTTAAAGGGGTAGATTGGTACGGAAGGTGTTAAAGGTGGCACGAGGTGATTAGATCAAGACACCTAACCTATATTCCATTGCTGTTATACCGTGGCTTAACGGTTCCTTATACTTTCCGTTTGCCCTGGTCTCTAGCATATAGAGACCCCCCTCGTATACACTGGCATCCTTCTATACCAAGCTACAAACAACAGCGTTAACATAACATAACAACAATAGTTTATACTTTAAAATGTAACTTCTTATTCTTTCTTCTCTACTTCCCTCTTACCTTTGGGACTTACCGAGCGATCTGTTCGCTGACGACATTCTGTTTCTCTCTTCCTTGAATGTCGTCAGGTGACTTGGACCCGGCAGAAGTTGAGCCATCACAGGAAGATTTGGAGCAATTTGCCGAAGACCCTGCAGCATAATTTCATTGTACACTTATCTTTTCGGCACTTTTTCATTTCTTGTTATGCCACTGTTTAGGCATCTTTATTTCAGTTGTATTTCCTTTTCATGTATTGTACAAAAAATGTTAATAAATAAAAGTTGTTGTACTTTTTATACTCTTGTCTCTTGTGTAATTATTTCTATATTGCTTAGCTACGCTTAGCGTATGTACTTCTGAGTACATACGTAGCGGACCCCGTCGCGTCCCCTTCGCCGTACACTGGAAAGCGGGGCGTGACAGTTTGGGACTAAAATATGTTAAAAAGATTTATGAGCATATGGGCTCAATTAATTTAAATTAGGGGTCTGTGGCTAATTTGGGCTCGGCCCACTCAGTTAAAATGTTGAACATTTAACAATGCTGAGCATTGGTTTAGGTTCTGACAATCTTTTTGTCTTTTATTGAGTGTTGAGTACTCATCATAGCTCTGGGGCTTTTATTTAAAGAACACTTTGTGTTCCCTCGACGCACACATGAGGAGCACGTAGCGCGCTTGGCGCTGAGCGCCAAATTTAGAGCGCTAAGACGCTTCCTGTGCGATAGCGCACACGTGAGGAGCACTTGGCGCTGAGTGCCAATCAATGAGTGCAGAGTGCTCCTTGTGAAAGAGCGCACACATAAGGAGCACGTGGTGCGCTTGGCGCTGAGCTCTAGTAAATGAGTGCAGAGCGTTCCTTGTGAAAGAGCGCATATGTAAGGAGCACGTAGTGCGCTTGGCGCTGAGCGCCAGTAAATGAGTGCAGAGCGCTCCTTGTAAAAGAGCGCACATATGAGAAGCACATAGTGCGCTTGGCGCTGAGCGCCAGTAAATGAGTGCAGAGCGCTCCTTGTGAAAGAACGCACATGTGAGGAGCACGTGGTGCGCTTGGAGCTGAGCACCAACCTTGAAGCGTTAGGCGCTTCTTTTAAAATAGCGCTTAGAGCACTGGGCGCTGAGCGCCAAACTTGAAGCGCTAAAGCGCTTCTTTAAATTGGAGCTCTAGGAGCGTTGCAGCGCTATGCGCCAGTCTTGGAGCGCTGAGGCACTTCTTTTTAATTTGGAGCGCTAAGTCTCTTTTTAGGCAACTTTGATCAGTTCTGCACTCTGAGAATTAAATTCTCTTTTATAAGAGATTTTGTCTCGTAGGTCTAAGAAAAAAGTTCTTATTTTTATAGGAGATGTTACAATCTCTTATTTTTTGTGAAAGGCTTTGCCTTTATGAATCTGTGATCTTAAAAGAATTGAATTCTTCTCCCCCCTTTTTATGATGAGATGTTATGATCTCTTTTTTGAAAGACCTCGGTCTTCTAGATTTATGATCTAGAAAAAGAAATAGGTTCTTCTTCTCTTATGAGATGATTTTATCTCTCTATTTTATTTACCTTGAAGAAATTCTTCTTCTTCCAAGAGCTTGCTCTTCTCTTTGAAATTTCTCAAAGTTTATGGGGGGGTTCCTCTCTGCAAGACTTGAAGTCTTCGGTCCTTTATATAGGGGAGGCTGATTTGTTGAATCAGTTAAAGAAATCTTTACTCTGATTGATTTGGGGATGTTTCCCACCATTGGATTTTTGATCCAAGGGCTTCTATTTTACAGAAAGCAATCTTCTTGTTTTTTTAACAAGATTGGGAAATATTTTCCCATACAGAGCTTATTCTGTATCTTGGTAATTTTTAATCGCCATTAGATCATTGATCCAATGGTGCTCTGATTTACATAGCACAATCTTTCCTGTTTGGAAAGATTTGAGGAGTATTTCCTTAACAGAATTTTATTATGAATTTTGATGATTTATCATCTTCGTTGGATCATTGATCCAATGGTGGAGAACATCTAGTTCTGGCGCTTGGCGCTCTCGTACTTTTCACGTGAGCGCTGCTTCAGAGTCTTTGACTCTTTGGCGCTGGCGCTCAGCGCTCTCATGCTTTGCACATGAGACGCTGCCTCAGTGTCTTTGACTCATGGCGCTGGCGGTCAGCGCTCTCGTTCTTTGCACATGAGGTGCTGCCTCAGAGTCTTTGACTCTTTAGCACTGGCGCTCAGCGCTCTCGTGCTTTGCACGTGAGGCGCTGCCTCATTACTGAAGATGTCTTTTCACCTTCCTTCTCCACTTTTCCCGAGTCAAGCTTCTCTTTACCAGAGCTTAGAAATAGTTCCATCATGCACAGCATTTTCTGTGCCTAGACTTAAATGTCTCCCTTCATAATCTGAAGCAATGCTTCTTTTCTCTCTCATTTTCAGAAAATCATTTTAACAGAGAAGAGCTATAGCTTGTAATCGCCCACATGCTCGCCGTCAGCCATGGGAGGTGCCCATTGAGGAAATTGTTCCTCATTTTGCTGCATTCTTGGTGAACCCTACTCTTACGGATGACCAATGCGACACGGTGCTGCACGAGCTCTTGACTCGTATAGGATCTCCTCTCCCCATCGGCTCCATTTGGCTCCGGATGGTTTTCTTGTCTGTGATCAATGATATTCCCCCTCCTTCAGTAGAGATGACTCCGGCAATGCTCGACGCCGTGGAAGACAAAATCGAGTGCTTCCACGAGGCACTTTTGATCACCATGGCTCTGAGGGATCGCTCTGTCCGGCTGCTAAGCCAGATACGGGCTCAGCGGGTCGTCATGTCTGCCTTTGTTGATGGGTGCGGTTCTGACCGATGGGTAGCTACTCTTCGTGAAGATCGCCGCTTTGTCATGGTGGAGAAGGCAGAGAGGGAGTTAGATAATTTTATCCATAGTTTTGTGAATCCCTGTACTTTCGATCCTATATTTAGTGATCTATTTCCTGTAGAATAAAATGTTCAATTAAATGTTTTGTTTTTGTCGTTGAACACATGTTCTTTCTCTGATGTGTGCATGTGCGTATATGAATGAGCCTGGTTTCACACATATCTATAAACGAAATTTAAGCCGGCATAAACAGGAACTAATAGCTCTTGGCCGATGTAGCGTAATTAACTGCAGGGGCTTGCGCCTGTAGGGAAGAGCGTCCCCACAATCAAAAATCTCTCAAACGATGGGGGATCTGACGAAGTCTGCTACATCGGCCATATCCGTCTAAACCTCCGATATGCGGTGCCATAATCAACTTGGCATCTTAGGAGAAATGGACGGATAAATCCAAATAGCATCTGCCCCCAAAATTCAGGCCAGACGTCCCAACGTCCCGGTCGCGTCTTTCGGCGAAGAACATATATATTCAAGGAATTCAAAATGCAAAGAATGTAAATGTTTGTTGAATTCATTAATTCTTGTAGTATATTGTTTACGACTTTATGCAGAACTGACCTGCATAGGCCACCAACAAAACCTGCCTCGCTTTCCAGCAGTCGGAATCGATGACGTCGCAAGCCCGCGACATATTTATCCAGAGAAGGTCATTCCCTAAATAAATATACTCAGCATATTGAAACAATAATACACTATGCAAGAATAAATGAAGACTGTAAAATTTTTCTACAAATATCTTTATTTACATTCAACTTCAAATATTTACAAGCACATGAGTTTCAGCTGGAAAGTAAATACAATAAAAGAAAATGCATAAACATGTGGCATACATAAACTGAAGAAAAGTGAAGCTGAGCTAATCCTGAGTAGCGATCCGGTTGTGGTCCTCCTCTGTGGCCTCTATTTCTTCCGTCTCAACCCTATTTGACAAACATTCTAGGAGAAGAAAAGTAGGTGGAATGCCCGTCAGCAAACTAGCACTCGGTAATTCCCAAGGATAAGTAAGAGTAAAGAAAAATGACAATTGTAGAATATATATGACGAGTAAGAGTATATGTTCATGGGTAAGTATATACTATAGGTCTCTATGTGGTCACTATGTTAACGTTAAGTTCCAAGTGTGAATGTCAACGCAGCCATAAAAGTATTCACAAGCTCAAGAGTAGGGGCCTAGGAACAAGGAAACACGGGCCCATTTCATGTGTTAGCATCGGGGCTCTAAGCTGTGGATGAGTCGACCTGACTGATATTCGAGTAAAATAAAAAAGAGCTTAATACGGGACTTCTGAAGCTCCGTTGGAGTCACACAAGAAACTATCACAAACACCCCAAGTATAAATAGTTATAGCTGTATAGTATACTTAATTCAATTGATGGATTGGTTATAACATGTCTCGAGCGAAACCATAGATTGCAAAAGGTGTAGAATGAAGTTGAGTGAGTCAAGTAATATGCGAGTCGTGACAATTGCAATCTTGGCTCGAGTCAAGTTAGTTCGAGTAGATTGGTTTCGAGTTCATGTTCGAGTTTAGATTCGATTTTCGAGTTTGAGGTTTGAGTTCGAGTTTAGATTCAAGTTTAGAATGAATTTTGGATTCGAGTTCAGGTATTTTCATACGGATTGATTTAATTATTGAAAATCTTAAGTTCGGGAGAAATCAAACAACTGATGTACATGGACAGCAGAATTTGTGTATTTTTCCAAGACAATTTTCATTGATAACTTCGTTAGGTTGTCTAACCTAAATAGGCAAGCACTCACTTTCTCAGGCTCTCCAGAGTTGAAGAGAATGGATCCCGCTTAAACCTATATTAATTTAGAGTCCTTAAGTATTGTTTGCATATCTCGAAGGGGTTTTATAAAAAATATGTTAATATAGTTTAAAAATAAACCTCGATGGTGATTTGTAATATTTAAGGTTTTTATGAACATGTATTTTAATTGTTGTGGTGTTTTGGTGATAAAATCTAGCTTTTAAAAAATTACGGTATTTTTATGAAAACTAGCTTTTTTGGAAACTTGTTGGTATTTTATTAAAAATTCTAATCTTTCATTAAAAATATAGTTTCAAAATTTATTTTTATTAAAAATACGAATTCATAGTTTTATATAATTTCCAAAGTTTAGTTTTTATTTAGAAAAATCGTATTTCTTAAAAAACCGTATTTTTATTTCCTTTCGAGACCGAATACTCCGTAAGGAGTTCTGCATCTCGCTCTACTGTCTCAAGGATGTGCGATAATCCACACCATCCATTAGCAGATCCCCTAACAAGGGTTATAGAGGCGTAATTGCCAAGGATTTAAAATATCGATTCAAAAGAAATCCGTTTTGAAAGTGTGGTATTTTAATGTAAAACTTATTCTTTGGACCAAACACACACACACACACACTCCATGCTATGAAACCATAGTGTGCGTGTGGGGTAGGTCGTTACCCCGTGAAGTTTTCCTAAAAATATTTTTAACAATTATTGAAAAACGGTTATATTAAAGTTCATGGTATTTTTCTGAAAAATTCGTTTATATGATTATTGAACAAGAAATTTTGGTTACGTCAAAAGGCAATAGATGTGAATTTTGTTTTAAAAAGATATTAGGATGATTATGTGACATATAGTCCTATCAAGCATGATAAAATATTTAAAAGAGAAGATTGTTACATGTTAACTCCAATCTGTCGTTATGATTTTAAAATATGATTTTAGTTGAAAAGAAGGAGAGGGGGAAGGGGCTTACTAGCTTAGATCGTTAACAAGAATGAAGGGAAGCCTTCGGGTGTCATAGTGTCATCGGAAAGGCTTCGGTTATCGAGCTTGGCTTGCTACTCCACTTGGGTGCTTAACTCCAATTGGTACTTAGAGAGTTTGAGAGAATTTTTGATAGAATTTTCAGAATGGTAGAGAGCTAGGGGATAATGTGGTATTTATAGTAAAATTTGATAGTATGGGAATTAAAAAAGTGAATTAAAATGAATCTAAATGATATTAATGGGGGATTTGAAAAGTGTCTGATCAATTGCAGAGAAATCAAACACTACAGGGGAGTAGTGGGGAGTCAAAGAGACGCACGGGAAAAGAATGGATGCGATTGGGGCTACTTGGACCGTCGGTGGCGGCCAAAACGAGGATTTGGACGGTTGGATTTACTCCATCTGCCTCGAGATTCGTGCTACGTATTATATTCTGTGTTTACTCCTCATTGCACCTGTTTGATTTTTCTAAAACCTTTCGATTCTCCGTGAACTGCACGTGCAACTCTTGGGCTTCCAAAAAATTAAAAAGAAAAATCTTTAAAATAATTGGGACTGAAGGGATTCGAACACATAGGCTATGTCACAGCAGTTTAGAGGCTTTACCAGTGAGCTACAAGTTGATTCTTGCTTTTATTAAACAAATTTAACTTATAACTTTACAGCAGGCTGAAATACCCTTTTTATTCAATAAACAAGTATTTTTTTGTACAGGGGTTTCAAAGTCGTTACAACATTTTTATGCAAAATCTTGACATCGTAAATAACATATTTTTATCAAAAACATGTTCGAGTTTTTTTGACAAATTAAAAACCCTCGAGAATTTTTAAATGGAATTTTTATATAAATACCCTAGAAATCAAAAAAAATAGTCTATGTTAAGTGTTTAGCTTGCAGATTGATTTAAATGGCATCTTCTCTTGTCAGTGCCTCGGGGTTGCTGAAGAAAACGATGCACCACTTGCCTCTCCCTAAATATAGATTGTAATCTTGGAGTGGAATTATCAATGGCAATCGTCTTTCAAAAAGACACAAATACTGTCGTCCATGTGCAGTGGTTATCGATATTTCCCAAACTTAAAATCTCGAAAAGTTAAATCTATTAATAAGATATGACTAGAACCTGAACCTAAATTTGAACTCGACTTAAACTCAAACCCAAACTCGAACTTGAACTTAAATATTCGAACTCGACTTAAACTCGAACCCAATATTTAACTTGAACTTGAATATTCGAACTCAACTTAAACTCGAACCTAAACTCGAACCAAACATTTAACTTGAACTTGAATATTCGAACTTGAAACCTGAACATTTGAACTTGACTTGACTTAACCGAACCATGAATATAACTTGACATGAACTTGACATGATACTTGAATACGACTTGAACCTGAACTTGTCTTTATATTTATAGATTCAGGCAAGACCTGTAAATTTGAACTATACAATAAAATACGGGGGGATATAAGGTAGGTTGGTAAGGAACGTATGACGTGGCACGAGAGGTCACTTTAAAAGATACCTAACCCGAATACCGAGTGTCGTCCCATAGGTTATGATGGGGCCTTGTACTTCCTGTTACCTAGGTCCATGGGGTAACCTGGACCCCTCTCGTATACACGCATACCTTTTCTTATCAACCTACAAACAACTACATTAGAATAATTAACCTTATACATATGAATGACATGCTTTAGGTATTTTTACATACAACTTTACCTGTCCATTACTACAGGGTATTCTGGTCATTTTACATACCTTCAGCCATCATTACTTATATTCTTTTAGAGGCTTACCGAGCGATAGTTCGCCAAATATATTTCTCTCCGTTTCTTTTCCTTGGAATGTTCATCAAGAGAACAGGATTCTGAGGAGATCGAGCCTAGCCAGAAGGACGTCAATCAGCTCACCACTCACTCTGATTACTAGTTTCCATTCTGCAGTTATTTTAGTATGCCATCATTTATGCATCTTTTCAGTTACTGTATCTTTTATTTCAGACATCCGTATTTAAGTTTGAATGTAAATAAAGTTGCTGTTGAATTTTAATTACTCTTGTTAATTTTTGTATATTGTTATATTGCTTTCATATGCTAAACGTATTTATTAAGGAAAATAACCTTCTCCTAATAAATAAGCTGCGAGTCTCGTCACGTGCCGTCACCGTCTTCTGGGAAGTGGGATGTGACAAGTGATCTAAGAAACACTCCGAGAAGGTGCGCCACTCGATGGGCCCCTCGAGTCGACTCTCCTCAACAGTCCACCAAGTGCGGGGTTCATCTCTGGTTGGATCTTCACAACATTCACTTTATCTTCCTCTAGGATCCGAGCAGCCAAGATTCTCCACGTTGATCAGTCACTGCTCGGGCTCAAGTGGGTCCACTAAACCCATGAACATGGCCAGACAAAGCCACCGGAAATCCGATACAGTATCGGCCCTAGCGTGAACCTTGTTAGCTATAGTGCCCTTGTTCCCTCTAAAAGAGAGAAAAAGGGAGAA
The DNA here is from genome assembly GCA_030015575.1 of Agapanthus africanus. Classification (NCBI taxonomy): domain Eukaryota; kingdom Viridiplantae; phylum Streptophyta; class Magnoliopsida; order Asparagales; family Amaryllidaceae; genus Agapanthus; species Agapanthus africanus. The sequence goes on along the minus strand of CM057337.1, from coordinate 882,113,664 downwards.
AACTCCTCACTACTCAAGTCCCACATGTTAAACACGTGAGCGCCTATATGCAAAGCATATAGGCGCTGTAGTTAAAACGACTCATGGGCTAAATAAACCCCATGTGTTAAACACGTGAGCGCCTATATGCAAAGCATATAGGCGCTGTAATCAAAACACCTAATGGGCTAAATAAACCTCACGTGTTAAACACGTGAGCGCTTATATGCAAAGCATTTAGGCACTGCAATCAAACAATTGATAGGCTAAACAGGCCTTACGTATTAAACACGTGAGCGCTCATATGCATACCATATGAGCGCTGAAAATAAACTGGCCAAAAGCCACACTAAGGGTCGCGTGTTAAACACATGAATCCTCCTGCCACATTCTTTGGTAGCGCTAACCTGCAAAGCATGTGAGCACCCCAATCTTAAAATACTCACATCTGATTCTGTGTGATAGAATTAAAATTCTATATGGGAAATATTTCCCTAATCTTTCTCAAACTAGAAAGATCTCTGTTAAACAGAGGACCGTTGGATCAAAGATCCAACGGTGATTATAAATCACCCACCGATCATCTGATAGAATGAAATTCTATCTTAGGGAAAATATTTCCTAATCTTGTTAAACAAACAAGAAAACTTTTCTGTTAAACAGAGAGCCTTTAGATTAAAAATCCAACGGTGAATAAAATTCACCAATTGATCTAAAAAGATCATTTTGGATTGATTATGAAATCAATCATGATCTCTCAATCAGATATTTTCTTAACAAGTTGATCTTTTCTCTACTTCTATAAATAGGAGCAAAGAGATAAAGAAAAAAGAGGGGGGACACAAGGAGAGAAAAGAGAGAGAATATACAGAGAGAACTTCCCACAAACTTTTAAAGAATACAGTGAGTCATTGATAGAAAAGAGAATTTAATTCTTAAAGAAGACTTACCTCGTTGAAACCCTAGGTAAAGAAACACAGAGATCATATTATCACTCATTTACCTCTCTGAGGGTGTAACCTTTCATATAAGAACTCGGTTCTTTCTCTGGTTGAGATTTACAGAAGCAGGTCTCCCACAAGTTGAGAATTTAATTCTCATCAGGGAGATTCTGTTCTATAGATTCAAAACTTAGGAGAAAAGAACTAAGTTAAAAAGAAAGAACGAGAATATATGGGAATTTAATTCCTCCAAAAATTAGGGTTTAACCCTACATAAAGAACTTGGTTCTTAGAAAAGTGAAAAAGAACTTAGTTCTTCAATACAAACGATAATGATGGTCCAAGATCTTCAAAACTGAAATCTTGATAATCATGAATGACTAAAAATATTATTAACAGAGATCAATATTTCTAAGAAAACACAAGAACAACTTGGTGACTTGATTGGTACTTAGCACTATTTTGAAGCCTCACGTGTTTCCCACGAGAAGCGCTTAAAAAACAAACAAAAAGAACAGCCAAAGCTGCCTCACATGTTTCTCACATGGACGCCTAAAGAGCAAAGAAAAAACTTCTTTGTCAATTAGGCAGCCGCCCCAAAAGGAAGCAGTCACGTGAAATGCACGTGAGCTCTATCCAAGTGCTTAGCATTTCTGTAAAAAGAGAGAAACGAACAAATAAAGCCCAAAGCCCAGCACTCGCGTGCTTCCTACGTGAGTATCATGCAGAGTGCTCAGCACTCCATGATTAGTTAAAAATGATTAAAAACGCTCACATCTGAATGCCTCACGTGTTTTACACGTGAGTACTACAGGACTCTAGTGCTTAGCACTAATCCAGCACCCCACGTGTTTCACATGTGAGCGCTGTATGTCTGAATGCTTAGCACTGTTGGGTAATTATAGAAACTCAATCTCAACCTAAAATTGGCTACCTCCTTCTTTTTAAATCAATCGAGTCCATATGCTCTTGATTTCCAAGGTCTCAACTATAACCAAAATTAGGTAAGTTTCCTGAGGTTAAACCTCCTTCTTGTTCACTTTGTCACGTAACAAATACAGTGCGCGTAAGATGAATAATGGACCGAGATGTTCTTAAACTAAAACTTCGCCTCAAAACGGTGATAGTGGACCGAGATGTCCTTAAACTAAAACTTTGCCTCAAAAAACGGTGACAGTGGACCAAGATGTCCTTAAATTAAAACTTCGCTTCAAAACGACGACAATGGACGGAAATGTCCTTAAACTAATACTCGCCCCAAACATGGCGACAATGGACCGAAATGTCCCTAAACTAATATTGGCGTCAAAAACGGCGATAACTGACCGTGACGTTCTTAGACTAAAATAAGTCGAGCCCCAAAATACTCACATACATTTAAGTCGATTTTAATCTCAAACTAGATTAACGGTCCTTAAATAAAATAAACTCAAATCTAAAACATACGAATTTGGACTAATCCACGCCCTACAGGCGACGACATAAACTAGTCTCCGTATCAATCCACGGGAAACCAAAACAAACAAAAACACACACGACACGAAGTGAACTGCTAGAGAAAGAGAAAGTGGTTATCGTATTGCGGTAACGTAATTAATTGCAGGGGCTTGCTCCTGCAGGGAAGAGCGTCCACATAATCAAAAACCCCTCACAAACGAGGGGGATCTGATAAAGTCACGCTACAACGGCCGCATCCGTCCAAACCTATGATATACGGTGCCATAAATCAACTTGGCATCTTCGGAGAGGTGGACGGATAAATCCAAATAGCATCTGCCGCCAGATTCAGGCAAGACGACCCCATCCCGGTTCGTCTCTGTTTCCGGCGGTAAACAGATTCTGGCACGTACGAGTTCGCTTCCATTCTTAGTGTCCTTAAACTAATATTCACCCCAAACATGGCGACAATGGACCTAAATATCCCTAAACTAATATTCGCCTAAAAACGGCGACATCTGACCTTGATGTCCTTAAACTAAAATAAGTTAAGCCCCAAATGCTCACATACATTTAAGTCGATCTTAATCTCAAACTAGATTAATGATCCTTAAATAAAAAAAAAACCCAAATCTTAAACATATGGATTTGGACTAATCCATGCCCTACGGGCGACGACATAAACTAGTCTCCGTATACAATCCATAGGCAACCAAAACAAACAAAAACACATACGACACAAAGTTAACTGCTAGAGAAGGAGAAAGTGGTTATCGCATTGCGGTAACGTAATTAACTGCAGGGGCTTGCGCCTGCAGGAAAGAGCGTCCCCACAATCAAAAACCTCTCACAAACGAGGGGCTCTCACAAACGAGGGGGAATCTGATAAAGTCATGCTACAATGGCCGCATCCGTCCAAACCTTTGATATATGGTGCCATAAATCGACTTGGCATCTTCGGAGAGGTGGACGGATAAATCCAAATAGCATCTGCCCCTAGATTCAGGCAAGACGACCCATCCCGGTTCGTCTCTGTTTCCGGCGATGAATAGATTCTGGCACGCCCGGTGGGACCTTTTCCTCTTTATACTCTACACTTTGTGTATCGTGTTTTGCGAACAAAATCGTGGTTCGCTATAGTTGCCCTTGGATTCGAGGTACTAAGATTTTGTGTCTTGCTCCTGTGTAGAAGAGAACATCAATGGCTTCCAAATGTACAACCTCCAACAGCAACTCTCGCTTTGTCCCAACTGGAGGAGTGACTTACGGGCCTAATGCGGCCTCCATATTTTCAATGCCGGTGGGGCAAGTAACTCAACCTACTACCAGATTGTTCTTCGGGACCATGCTCCCACCAACGAGTTTCAGCGCCCCAGCGCCGCAAAACGAAACTCCTAAGAAGTCGATCTTCGATCGACTTGCAACCACGACGGCTCCTCTCACGGGTCCTCTAAATCTGATGTCTCAGTCTTCAATAGGCTGAGCCGAAGCTCAGACGTCTTAGTCTTCAACAGGCTGAGCCAGAACCAAAACGGGCTCGTAAAGAGGCTCGTCGTATCTGAAGGGGCTGCCCAAAAACGGATAGCCCTCCCAACTCCTCCTACAGGTGAAGTCATCAAAAGTGATTCCCCTACCAGATGATTAGTCTTCGGAAGATTGGTCATTCCTTCGCAAACTCTGCCAAGGACGTCAGTCTTCAACAGGCTGGCACCAGCAACAGTCCCTCACCAAAGCCAGGGACATGAAGAAGCCACTTCCAAAACTGAGGCGGTCCCGTCTGCAAGACAGGCTTGACATCGCCACTTGCGCCGAGTGAGAAAAGATGGGGGTAACTCCCCCTCTAGACTTACCCCCACCAGTTCCGATGGTAGAAATTGACGCTGCTGTTCCAACCGGAAACAGCTTTGATCTACTCAGGAGAGTTCGTAAGGACTCTCCAACGGCGGTACTAAAGAAATCGCCCCCATCTGCAGAGGTCACAGTGCAGGCAAAGCCGGAGCGCCCCCATCAACGGCTCTCCTCCTAAATTCACAGAGTCTGGAGAAAAGTCCAGGACTCTGTAATCAACAAAGATTACTCTCTTCGACCGAAAAAAATTGAAGGCTCGGCAAGAGAAAGACCATCTCTCCACCATACAGCGAGGGACTTCTTCCATACGGGTGCCTGTTACAATGGCTCCTTCTATTAGGAATATGTATGCCCTAGAGGCCATTATTGTACATGTGATGTATATTATAGTGGATGCTTGGACATATATATAGAGGACTTTCTTGCTCGATATGATAGTATACTATCTGGTTACTCTTTATCTTAACATGTTGACTGGTATTCTTTACTGTCTTGCTCTCACATGTTGATAAAGCCCTTAGGATATGTACTTGACTGCCAGGATTATGATGAGATCATACTAGTGGGGACAGGGTGGTCCAAAAGTACATCCATTAATCAGTTCCTAATCGTCGGAATATTGAGACCAGGGTATCGATATTCCAGTGTAGACTAGTGTGTACGTTTCTTGTCCCTTAGAGGGCGATGGTTAATCCCACAACCATTGGTGTGTGACATCAAAGATTGTACACAGGTGCTCATTGGAGAATGGGTACACTGAGCAGGACTCGCGGAGAACTCCTAGGTGGTAGTATACCTATCGTCAGATAGCAGTCCTCTGGTGACACTGGTATAGGTTAGTCTGTAGACCCGAGATCGTCATAGAGTTTTGTGTGGCTCCCACTGTGCTTTGATTTCCTCCCTACCACGGCTCAAAGGAGTCGTGCAAACAGATGGATTTTGGGTACAGTCCTAAGTCACATGGAGGAAATGAGCGATAGGAGGGGTTTCGTCTCTCCCGGTATTAGGGGTTGATGTTGCGCTATGCTCGATTGGCTATAACTGGAAGTCTGTGGCCAGGGCTGCTGATGAGATTTACTGATAAAAGTTATCAGTAGTTTCTTGAACCGTTATAGGCCAGACATCGGCATGACTTATCACGTTACTAGGGTCTGACACTTACCACCTCTAGACATGATATGCGACATATCAGATGAAAAGACCGGAATGTACGGTAGTGTTACTGATAGCTTCATGGAGAGTATAGACGAGCTTGCTTGTTGATCTTTATATCGCTCAATACCCGGGTAGCCGTTACGTCCAGCTAGTACCGCTAACGGCTTGTAGATGACTGATGTGATCATCACCTACTGCTGGCGTATTGACGAGTCTTTAGAATCCCACACAAAAGTTTCCTGGTTCAAGCGAAACGAAGTAGGACACATATGTGATATGTGTGTAGGCCTGATTAAATACGAGTATGTGATACTGTATTGTAATCCGGCAGTTATCTGTTATCAGTTAGATTATATGTGATATAACCAGATTATCAAATCAATTGTTGATTTGATAATGTGATAAACAGATAAATGATATTAGTCGGTCATATGTGATATAACCGGATTATTAGATCAAGTGTTGATTTAATAATGTGATATATATTATATGTGATATAATTATATCTTAACTAATATTATTAGCTCACTAATTGCTTCATTGAAGTATGTATGTGTGTGTATGTGTGTGTGTGTATTAATGTGTGTGTGTGTGTGTGTATGTATATGTATATATATATATGTGTGTGTGTCTGTGTGTGTGTGTGTGTGTGTGTGTGTGTGTGTGTATTATATGAAGCATGGCATATGGTTTCTATTTTTGTGAAAAATAGAAATGAGGTGGAAAATAAGGAGACTTTGTGAAGCATGGTGAGGCATGGCTTTTATTGTTTGTTTATTCATCTTGACTCACTATTCAACCATGGTTGCAATTTTATATTGCAATAATTCCATGCTTGAATGAGTGGGGTCAAGGCTAGCCATTGAACTTAATTCATTCTTCACTTGTGATATTTTCTAGAGTTGCTCTCTTGAGTTGAGCTCTTGCTCACTCTTGATCTCCACAATTTTCTTCACCTCACCTCTAAGTTCAAACCCTTACATGTGATGTGAATCATTGATCAAACCCCTACTTCATCATCTCACATTAGATTAGCCATTTGATGCGGTGTGTTGCCTTCACTAATAAGATTAGTGAAGGGTTAGCTTGAGCTAGTGGACTTCGGGTGGATCGTCTTTGACGTGAAGATCACGAAGGAGGTTCTTTCATCTTGAAGAGGAGCCTAGTGGAGTCGTGTGGACCACAACCCGGAGCTATTGAAGAGATGGACTCGATCTACAAGGGTATAACTTTCTTTCCTTCTCTCTAGTTGTATATGTTAAACTTCAAACCCTAATCAACTAGTTAAAGATCTTGTTTAGTCTAGCTTAGCACCTATAAAAATTTGAATTTGGCATGCTTGATGTCACTTGGACCTCATGGTGGTGCTAGGGTAGACTTTCACCTTCAACTTCGACCTCCCACAAAAGGACGAGGCCGAAGAAAATCCCACCGCTGCGGCAAATTCCAAAGGCGATGAACCCAAACGTCCCAAGTCTGGGGGCATGATCATACACACGGTTTACATGGCTTCCGGAAAAGAGGAAAGCCGTGCTTCCGTGGCTCATCGACCGCAAACTCGGTCGTTAACAAAAGCTCAGGAGAAATAACAAAAGCTCCAGGAAATGCTGACCAAAATGGCAGCACTCACCGGACAGAAAAAAGTCCAGAACCAGCATCTGAGCAGCGCCAAAGGCAGGAGACCGATATAGAGTTCCTGCAAAGGGTGCTTGAAAGAAAGGACAAGGAAGCTACTAAGTAGGCTGCCAACATAAAGCATATAGCTCTTTTGTTTTAGGATATGGTTGAAATGATGATCCAGCCAGAACCCCCAGCTGAAGATCCGCCGATAGTTATCGAAGATGATAGAGGGGAAATATCAACCCTCTTTCGGCTTTATCAACAGCTAAGGAGGAAATGATCTCCAAGGATGCTCTTGATGATTATATCACTCAACAAATACGAGCTCATCAAGAAAATGAAGTGGCCGGTCAAATTGTCAGAAATGGGCTACCATATCCAGGCCGGTATGACTAAATTAAGTACCCGCCGAGATATATGATCCCCAAGTTCCATGTGTACAAGGGGAAAGGCAACCCACACCAGCACGTCGCGCAGTTCAGAGCTCTGTGAGGCAACACTGGAGGTGACGACAAACTGTTGCTTCACCAGTTCGTTGGCAGCCTATCAGAGACAGCCTTTGAATGGTACTCGGAGCTCCCAAATGACTCCGTGAAGACATTCACAAAGATGGAGCTGATGTTCACACAGCGGTTTTCCAGTGCAAGTGAGCACACCCTGATCACAGCATTAATCAATGCCAGGGTAAAGTCGGGAGAAACCTGGGTCCAATACGCGATCCAGTGGCGGAACCTATGGTCTAAGTGCGAACAATGCATCGAAGAATCACCCGCTGTGGGCATGTTCATCGGGACCCTAGATCATCAGACGACTGTGTCCCAGTTCATGACGTTCTTCAAGCCGACCACCTTCCAGGCTCTAATCGACAAACTGGCCTAAATGGACCAGATGGGCCATGGGCCTTCCTCCTCAGATAAGGACCCTCGAAATGCCAAGGATAAAGGGAAAGTGGCCTTCATTTCCAACATGCAATAGCAACCGAGTGGTCCAAATCCAGAAGCTAGCCAAAACAACGTGCGACCGCACCTATCCCTGGAAGAAAGGCTAGTACGCGCTTACTCGTTTTCCCATGACAAGACGAGGAGACTTTTCAAGTTGGCAGTGCGCAACGAACTCATCATACTGCCAGACCCACGACGTCCACCGCAACCTGGTGACGTCAACAACCCAAACTACTGCTCCTATCACAGAATGGTGAGCCACCCAATTGAGGATTGCTACGTCTTCAAGAACTGGGTCGAGGATCAGTATCAACAAGGGAAGTTCGCGCTGTCTGAGAACTGGAGGGTGAACTCGCCTCAGAAGCACACTCCCAAAAAGGTGGATGCGCCGGGGGAATCATGCTCACTCGTGGAAGAAACTCCATAGGAAGTCGTTCTTTCAGCTAAAACCAAAAGAATGATGAAGGATCTACAGGCATGTCCGGCAGTCAGGTGGAGAAGCCCACTTGAGCCCGAAATCATCAAAGGGATGTTGAAACCACGTCCCGTACCGAAAATTGTTGAGAAAGGGCAAAATCCCTAAGTCAAGCCTTCAAAGTCTTCGATAAAAAAGAAGAAGACTAAGAAACCTGTGCAGCCTGTCGAGTATGAAGACAAGCGCACAGACCTACAAAGGTACATTAACGTGCTAGAGGAGTACAACTAGAAGGTGCGGATACCAGTCACCCTCGAAGAGTTCCTCAAGCATATTCTTGAGAACGAAGATCGTGACAACGATAAGGAAAACAACTCATCAGAAGAAACCGAAGACTATGTAGCAAGCTTCCATATGGTTTCCCATTCATCATTAAATGGTGAAGGAGCTTCCTCAGTGTCAGAAAACCAAGTAGAGGAACTGGGGGCAGGATCGGCACTAAAATCGCCGGAACTGTCAGAAGACTCGATCAATAGGCTATTAAACGAAGCCTTTCGGAAAAGCAAAGCTGACCGAGAATGCAAAATAGCTATATACGAAAAGGCTAAGCGTCAGCATCAGAATGAAGAAGCTGCGGCGAGGATGAGTCGTAAAGTACTCCAACCAAACCGAATCACACCTGCTACAAATAAGAGCAGGGTCAAAGCAGAGAAGTGGTTCGCCAAAGCCCTGTCAAGGGGAATGAAGCTGCCACCTCTCGTAGGAATCTCCCGGGGTCATATGCCTCGACGGAGAGGATTCACATCCAAACTACTACTTATATCATCGGAGGGTTACTCATCCCACCAAAGAATACAGTGCCTTCAAGAAGTGGTGGTAAGGAAATGTTGCCCATCAAAAACACTTCAAGACAATGAAGCTCGAAGCTCGTCGACAGCAAAAAAGTTCGACAAGTGCGCGTGATAAAATGACTGGCAACTGTCTTATGGTTGATACCAGTTCGGAAGGGGATAAACCCCAAGTTCTTACCTTCGGGAGCGATTCTGAGGACGAAATGACCCTTAGCCCTCTCTTCAAAGTCTCTACCTCCAAAAAAGAAGAGTGAGAGAAGAACTGTGTGAACATTCAGCCGCGTAACCGTACGTTGCCTAAAAAGAACCTCGGACCTACAAACAAAGGTTCGAGCCAAAGAGAAAAAGAGAAAGAAAAAATCTCTGGGGAAATCATCCTCGATGATGGAGTCGTCAAAGAGCTCGCAGTCAAGGATCCGTCTAAGAAAAACAAGGTGGATTACAATGTCTTAGCACATCTGAGGAAAATGCCCTCACAACTGAGCATACTGGATGCTCTCCTCCTGTCCAAAGAGGCACGAGATCTTTTGATCAAGGCATTACAAGAGCCTGATTAGTTACAAGCTTTCCTCACAGAAGAGAAGATGAAGGACGAGCTAGCAGAGGTTTACACAGCTGATATTACATTCAGCGATGAAGATCTCCTCCTCGGAACGTGCGAGCATAATCGCCCGTTATACGTCACTGGGTACTGCCACGACATCAAGATAGGCAAAATCCTTGTCGACAACGAATCCTCCGTCAATCTTCTCAACATGAAAATTCTGAAGGAGATTTGCATGAACGTTCAGCACTTGGCCCGAGACAAAATTACCATCTCCGGGTTCGACTCACAGTCGTCACGAACGCTTGGGTCCGTAATACTGACGTTACGCTTTGGGCTGCTCGTCACTGACATCAAATTTCATGTCATTGACGCCAAAACTTGTTATAATACTCTGCTCGGTATGCCTTGGTTACATGAGTACAATGTCATCCCTTCTACACAACATCAGTATATGAAGTATTTCAAAGAAGACTTGGAATACACCGTCACGGGAGAGCTAAAGCTATTCTCCGTAAACAAGGTCCGAAAATATGAAGACGCAAAGTACTTCTTACCAGACTTCGAAGATACGGAAAGGTGTCATAAGTCGGAGGATAAACAGAAGTCCGTTGCCACCATCCCGATTTTTGGGAGCGATACCGAGAAAGATGAAGAAATAGTCTACTCGGGGCAACCCCAAGACAACAGGCCCAGACCATCTACTCGTATTCCGGTTTTTGGCTGCGACTCTAAAGACGAAGCTAACGCCATTTTCTCTATCCGCCTATCGGTGCAAATCCTAGCCAGAGCGGATCAGAGCCTGCAAATTACAATGGCTCCCCCTCGGCATTATAAAGAACTTGATGCGCTCGATACATATAGCGTACAGGAACAACAGACTTTCTACGTGCCTCCCAAGCGAAGAGGTGAAAAGGCGATACTCTTCTACCAATTTACGGAGACCAGAATAGAGAAAGAAGTCTGGCACGGTGCCGATTTTACACTTGATAGGATTCAACCAATTCGTCTGCCAAGATACTACACGGATGGATTGAAAAAGCTATTAAGATGCCAAGGTGTACCCTTCGAACAAACTGTTTGACAAGACCACTTCTACAAAAAGATTTGGGATATCCCTGGGACCCAGCGAAAGATGCACAACGGGAAGATGGAAACAACCGGGCTCGGATACGTTCGATCCAAGAAACATAAACGATTCTACAACTGCCGCGTCATAAATAGCTCTGGTGAAGAAGAGAACGCTCTTCCAAATAGCCGTGACATTGAAACGGAACGAGATCCCGCCCTAAGAACGTTAAGCCCATCGTTCGAAGAACAAGTTGACAAGCTAATAAGAAAAGCCTGTCAAAGATTCGGGATAACCACAGTCGCGAAATGGTTATTTATGAAAAGGCCATGACGCAACGTCTCAACCAGCAATCCGCGGAGAAAGAAGACTACAATGCCCTTCATCCTCAGCCAGCTGTACGTTCTCGCCTCGAAGGAAAATCCCGAAATAGAGGCAAAAAAGCAAGGCGAAGAAAGCAAACAACGCTCGAAAACAGCAAAACAGATCCAAGAAGCCGTACGATCGAGAAAAAGCCAGCTGGAACCCGTCCTTTATGAAGAAGATGGGTCGGGAATACTCTTTCTCTTAAGACAAGACAAGGAAAATATTCAGCATTGTCATAAAGCATCAAATGATGACGTTCCCAGAGTCTCGGCACCCCGAACAAATAAGCGAGGTCCATCACCCAGATTATTGCTCCTACCATCGAGCAATAGGGTATTCCCTTGAAGACCGCTTCACCTTCAAAGACTGAGTAGAAGATCAGTATCAATGAGAAGTTCGCTTTATCTAACAGCTGGAAGGTAACCCCGCCGCAAAAACATGAGCCAAAAAGGGCCTATACCGTGAGGATGGGACCAACTCAACACCAAGAGTGGAAGCAAACTCATACCTGCCACGTGATAACACTCTCAAAGGAGGGAGGGCATGAGACTATGGATGACCTCTTCAAGAACTTCGCAAATGAAGATGAGGACAAGATGATCTCAGAGTTTCCACCAGCACTAAAAGAGCTGGAAGACGGGATACACACTACGGCGGACGACCTAAGAAAAATTAACTTAGGGACGAAAAACGATCCAAGGCCAACGTTTGTCAAGGAGCTGCTATCTAAAAAATAGGTAGCCACGTTAAAAGACGTGCTCATGCAGTATAAAGACTGCTTTGCATGGAACTATTCCGAAATGCCAGGTCTAGATCTAAAGGTAGCAGTACATGAACTAGCTATATCGCCAGACATAAAGTCAGTCAAACAGGCGCTAAGAAGAATGCGGCTCGAACTTAAGATGAGTATAAATACTGAGGTCAAGAAACTAATCAACTCCGGTTTCATCCAAGAAGTTCAATATCCTGACTGGATCGCTAACATCGTTCCAGTGATGAAGAAAAATGGAACGGTGCGCATCTGTATGGACTTTCGGGATATCAACAAAGCTTGCCTGAATGATGACTTTCCAGTACCTGTTACCGAGCTGATGATCGATAACACGTCTACCCTTGAAGTCTTCTCCTTCATGGATGGATCTTTAGGATACAACCAAATAAAAATGCATCCTAAAGACCAAAAACATATCGCCTTTCGGACTCTGCTAGGCATATTCTGCTATAAGGTGATGTCTTTCGGTTTAAAGAATGCTGGCGCTACCTACCAGAGGGCCATGATGAAGATCTTCGATGACCTCATCCATGAGATTGTCGAATGCTATATCGACGACCTTGTGGTAAAGAGCAAGACTTACGAGGAACATTGGGAACATCTAAACTTAGTGTTCCAACGTCTTCGGAAGTACAATCTGAAGATGAACCCTCTGAAATGCGCGTTTGGAGTCTCCTCAAGCAAATTCCTAGGATTCATCATACGGCACCGGGGTATCGAAATCGATCCCTCAAAGATCAAGGCGATTACGGAAATGCCCATGCCAAGGACCCTCAAACAACTGTGATCCCTTTAAGGAAAGCTTGCCTATATCCGGAGGTTCATAGACAATCTTTTCGGAAAGTTCCATCCCTACAGTCATTTGATGAAGAAGGGAATCACGTTCGTCTGGGATCAAAAGTGCCAAAACGCACTAGACGAAATCAAACAATATCAGCAAAAATCCGCCGGTATTGATCGCTCCAGTTAAAGGAAAACCCTTTATCCTATATACGACGGACCTTGAGGTTTCTTTAGGCGCACTATGGGCATAAGGGAATGATCAGGGAAAGGAGAGAGCTTTGTACTATTTGAGCCGAGTTCTCTTAGGGGCAGAAAACAACTACTCCCCCATCGAAAAGCATTGCCTGACACTGATCTCCGCTATAACGAAGCTCAGGCATTACGCCTTGGCACATGAAGTCCATCTCATATCAAAGGTGGATCCTCTCAAATATTTGATGTCGAGGGTCATACTAACAGGAAGGCTTGCCAAATGGGCCATCCTCCTGATGGAGTTCTCAATAACATATCGACTCCTCAAAGCAGTGAAAGGCCAGGCCATCGCAGATTTTCTCGCCGAGCATCCGATACCAGCCGACACCCCCTTAAATTGCGAGTTGCCAGATGAACATGCATTCAACACAATTGAATGAGAGAAGGAAGAAAATGATCCCCGATGGGAACTCTACTTCGATGGAGTATCTTCCATGAAGAGGCGAAAGAAAAACACCCCCATAATCAAAGCCGGGGTGGGCCTTATCTTCATGACTCCACAAGAAGGGATATTGCGTTACGCCATCTCCTTAACGGAGCCAAGGACTAATAACGAAGCTGAATATGAAGCTTTGATAGTAGGTCTCGAGATCGCTGTCGACATGGGAATCAATGACCTCCTCATACATGAAGACTCCCAACTCATCGTTAGCCAAGTAAATGGCGACTATCAGAAATGCAAGCCAGAGCTGATAAGGTATGGCAAAAGGGTGCAACAACTGTTGACATAAATTCCCTCCTACATCCTGGAGAGTATACCGCGTGTGGAAAACAGCAAGGCGGATGCGTTGGCCAAATTGGCTAAGGAATTAGCCGACGAAGACCTCGATAACATAAAGATCATCGTGCAAAGTCGCAGGATCCTCACGCCGACAGAAATATCTTCGGGAGACTTAAAGAGCCTTCCGAAGGAAAAGAAACGACCAAACAAATAGCTCTCCAAATAGAGGATGAAGAAAAGGTCAAGGATTGGAGGGAAGTCTTCATAGACTACTTCAAATCCCAACGAACGCCCAAAAATGTGTCGTTTAGACATCAGCTCATGAAACGAGCTCTGTCTTTTGCCTTCGTCAATGATACTCTATATAAGAGATCATTCGACTGTCTGTGGCTAAGATGCCTGGGACCAAAAGAAGCGAAGAGAGTCGTCCAAGAAACTCATGACGGACTCTGCGGTTCTCACCGAGTTGGGCCAAAAATGAAGCTGAAGATCAAAAGAATGAGTTATTATTGACCCATAATGATTCAGGACTGCCTTGAATATGCGAAACAGTGTCGCTCGTGCCAAATTCACGGGGACTTCATCCACCAGCATCTAAATCCGCTACACCCAACGGTAGCTAGCTAGCCATTCGAAATGTGGGGAACCGATATAATCGGCCCTATCGAACCAGTATTTTCCAAAGGACATCGGTTCATACTAGCAACAACCAACTACTTTTTTAAGTGGGCAGAAGCAGTACCACTAAGGGAGGTGAAGACGGAAATTATCCTCCATTTCTTCACGACACATGTCATCTACCGGTTCGGCACTCCGCGATGAATTATCTCGGATAATGGACCAGCCTACATGAGCCATAAAGTCAGTCGCTTCACAGAACAACATAAGATAGATTGGAGATACTCTTCAGTCTATAATCCTCGTGCCAACGGTCTAGCTGAGACTTTCAACAAGACCTTGACAAAGATAATAAAGAAAACAGTGTCCAGAAACAAAAAAAGACTGGCACGAAAGGCTGCATGAAGCTCTCTGGGCATACCGAACAACGTTCAAAATGGCCACGAATATAACACCATACGCGTTGGTATTCAGCACGGAAGCAGTGCTTCCTTTGAAAATAGAACTCCCTTATCTACGAATAGCGGTTCGAAACGAGCTGACAGATGAAGAAAACGCTCATCTTCGGCTTGAGGAGCTCGATGCCCTCGACGAAACCCGCCTTATAGTGCAGCAAAACCTGGAAGCTTATAAGGCAAGGATGACGCGGTCATACGAAAAAACTGACCAGGCTGAGAACATTCCGCCAAGGCGAACTCATGCTAGTCGTCAAAAGACCCATGATCCCCAATCGTGCAAAATGGGAGAAATTTGAGCCGAACTATGAAGGCCCGTACATTATAGACAAAGTCTACCAAGGTGGAGCTTACCTGCTCATGGATATACATGGCGAAAGACCCTTCCGGCTAATAAACGGCTGATTCCTCAAGAAATACTACGCTTGATGAGTCATGACTAAGGTCAACGATAGATGACGACGCTTGTATCCGCTCGCTATCTTCCTGAGTCAAAACTCTGAAAGTAGTGTTCAAGAAAACTTCGCCTCAAATATGGCGATAATGGACCGAGACGTCCCTAAACTAATACTCGCCCCCAAAAGAGTAATGATGGACCGAGATGTCGTTAAACTAAACAGCGCCTCAAACATGGTGACAACGGACCGAGACGTCCTTAAACTAAAAATGCGCCTCAAACATAGCGACAATGGACCGAGAAGTCCTTAAACTAGGCATTTGCTTCAAACACGGCGACAACGGACTGAGACGTCCTTAAACTAAAATTACGCCTCAAACATGGTGGCAATGGACCGAGAAGTCCTTAAACTAGGCATTCGCCTCAAACACGGCGACAACGGACCGAGACGTCCTTAAACTAAAATGCGCCTCAAACATGGAGACAATGGACCGAAAAGTCCTTAAACTAAAAATTCGCTTCAAACATGGTGATAATGGACCAGAACGTCCCTAAACTAGCGTGTCACCTCAAATACGGCGATATGCTCTCTTGTGATCTATATTGCAATCGAAATCTCAACGGCGAAGGCTGCAACTCAAGTCCCACTGGCTACACGGCTACTCCAGCGGTGAAGTCACCTCCAAGTCCCACTAACAAACAGATGGGTCATAAAAAATGGTATATCCATGAGCGAAATGGGCACGGATGAAAACCCGAAAGGGTGCCGTGAGTAAAAACAGCAGGATTACTGGCGAGCTTGTGAAAACCCGGAAGGGCGCAATCTCATAAAAAAATTTACACTTACGAGATCCTCTCGACTCGTAAGGAGAACTCCCCCTATGAAACCCTCATGATTCATAGGATTCAAAAGATTTAAGCTACAGGGATCCAAACATGTTCTTAAGCCGTCGTATCCCCTAAGTTGCCCTACAGGTGGTTCAATATTGGCCCTTGTATACAATCCACGGGCACAAATAAACAATTTCCCCGCCAAGTTCTACCAATGACGAGAAATGTCCTTATATGGTGAACGACACTTGTAAATCCTCTCGACTTATAAGGAGAAAATACTCTTATAAGATATTTACGACTTATTACGCGTATGAGATCCTCACGACTCATAGGGAGAAATAACTTTATAAGATCCTTACGGCTCATAAAGTCAAAAAGTCTTAGTCGACAGGATCTTAACCCTGTTTACTAAGCCATCTTTTTTCAAATCGATAAAGGCAAATGATGATTCACCCCTGGAAACATTCCAATTGTAGCAATATCGATGCCTAAACAGGTGTCAAACTCCAAGTCCTTTTATGGCAAATGAAGATTCGCTCCTGGCAATATTCCAGTCGTAGCGATACTGATACCAAGGTTGGTATCAGATTCTAAACTCGTAATAAAAACAGCATCGAGTAAAAAAAATAATATGAATATATAAAAAAATAGTCGAAATGTTTAGGCAGCTCGCAATAAAAAGCAACGAGTAAAAATATTTTAAAATAGCCGAAATGATTGGGCACCGCGAATAAAAAAGCCTAAATGATTGGGCAATCGCTACTTTCGCGATATGAAAAGCTGAAAAGATAGAGCATCGCGGAAATCAAAAATAAAATAAAAGGAAAATTTCTTTGCCCTGCAGGTGAGTCTACACTGACCCCTGTATACAATCCATGGGCACAAATGAAAAGGGAACCATATTTTCCCACCAGGCTCCGTCAAAGAGAGAGCCAGACCTCGACGGCAACATTTACAGCCTAGAGATCATCCCGACGTACCTTCTCATTCTGACAGGATGTAGACACGACGTCAACAAAAACCCAAAGGTCAAATCAAAAGTGGAGTCACGGCAAAACCCTAGCTCCAAGTCTTGACGATCCATACACAACCTAAGAACTATCCCGACGTGCCTTCTTATTCCGACAGGATGCAGACACGGCGTCAACAAAGACCCAAGGGTCAAATCAAAAGTGGAGTCACAGAAAAACCCTAGCTCCAAGTCTTGACGGTCCATACACAACCTAAAGACTACCCCGACGTACCTTCTCATTCCGACAGGATGCAGACACGACGTCAACAAAGACCCAAGGATCAAATCAAAAGTGGAGTCACGGCAAAACCCTAGCTCCAAGTCTTGACGGTCCATACACAACCTAAAGACTACCCCCAACATTCCTTCTCATTCCGACAGGATGCAGACACGACGTCAATAAAGACCCAAGGGTCAAATCAAAAATAAAGTCACGGCAAAATCCTAACTCCAAGTCTCGACAACGCATATACAACCTAGAGGCTATCTCGGCGTTCCCCTTCTCATTTCAGCAGGACACAGACGCAACTATCAAATAAAATGGGAGCAATGGCATATTCCTAGCTCCGGGCTTCAACTGCGATATATATAGCATAGAGGTCCTACAAATGTCTACCCTACTTCAACAAAGAAATGGCACGACATCGTTGAAGCAAAAATGAAGCAACGGCATATTCCCAGCTTCGGGTCACGACGGCAACTTATATAAAGCCTAAAAGACTATTAGGGATCATCCCACACCAGTGCGAAGTGGTTATGACTCATCAGGGCTCCAAACTGAGCCTAACCTCAAGTAAAAAAACGACATGGAAAATTCCTAACTCTTGCTCTTCTGACGGAAATATAACCTAAGGAGATTACTTGAAGACGTCTTATCCGGCCCCCGAAGGGATCAGAGAGGCGACAGTCGTGGGGTTACTCGAAAACCAGCTTAAAGACTGTATATCGAGGAATACATCAGCCAACGTGACGGTACCATGAACTTAAAACCTTAGTACCACAATCCTAACGAACCTCTGTCATAAAGAATGGAGGTTATTTATATACAACGTTAGGACAAGTTTGCCTGTAAACCCAAGGGAGGTAAATTAAATAAACTCCGAAATGAGTACATAAACTAGAGACTCTGAAACGAGTGAATAAACTACAAACTCCGAAATGAGTATATAAACTAGAGACTCCGAAACGAGTGAATAAACTACAAACTCCGAAATGAGTACATAAACTACTTTACGCCAAGTCAAGACATTAAGAAACAGAAAGGCGCAACCCATGGGCCTCAGGGTTCAGAACTACATTTCTTAAGGATCGAGATCTGAGAAGACACTTGAATCCGCTCGCTATATTCTCAGATCAAAATTCTAATAAAAGTCGTGTGTGCCAGCTAGAAACCGGCCAAATGCTATGTATCACTTTAGTCTAATGTTCACCTATGTCTAGATGCATGCATCAGAAACTTCTAAAGATTAAAATACAAAATATGTGCACAGAGGCAGGATGCCCATATGAATATGCGCTGGGGATGAAACGTTCAGTAGTCGACATTATTTTTATTTATGGGATCAGAGATACAAGGATTAACAAAACAATATACAAGATTCTCTAATTCCCTCTCCACCTTCTCCACCATTTTGAAGTGGCGATCTTCGCGAGGAGTCGCTCCCCAGCGCCATGCTTATCAGCGAAGGTAGACATGATGGCCCGCTGAGCCCATATCTGGCTTAGCAAACGAACTGAACAATCCCTCAGAGGCTGGGTAATCAAACAAGACTCATGAAAGCACTCGATCTTGTCCTCCGCCGCGTCGAGCATCGTCAGAGTCATCTCCGCGGGATGAGAAGGGATGTCAGCAAGTATAGACGAGAGGATCGTCCGAAGCCAAATGGAGCCAACAAGAAGAGGAGAGCCCCTATGAATCGAAAGCTCGTACATCACCATGTCACATTGTTCATTAGTGAGAACGGGATCCTCTAAACGCGCAGCAAAACGAAGGACGATTCTCTCGATAGGTACCTCCCACGGTTACCGACGAGCATACGGACGATTGCAAGTCATAACTCTTGGTTTGTTAAAAAGTGGTTCTTTCCTTATAAAAGAAGGGGAAGCAGAGTTTCAGATTATAAAGAGGAGCATTCAAGTCTAGGCACAGAAAATATGGTGCATGGTGGAGCTATTCCCAAGGCCCGGCAAAAAGGACATTGGAAAGAGTTGACTCATGGGAATCAGAGCAAGGAGGTGAAACGACTCCATCTGCAGCGCCTCACGTGCACGATACGTGAACGCCCGCATTAATTCTTTTTGGGAATAGAGTGGCGCCTCACATGCATAACATGTAAGCGCCGACACTAGTTCAGGATTAAAATCCTCAGCAGTGCCTCACACGCATGACACATGGGCGCCAGCAATGGTTTTTATATATGTATAACAACACTTCATGTTAGACACATATGAGCATTGGCATAAAGAGAAAATGGAATTTTGTTATTCATACTTCGAAGAAATTTATACATTGGTGATAAAAGAAAAAAAGAAAAAATATATATAAAAAAAGCATCATCAAAGTGTTTACAATGGCAAAACACTGAATCCTGGACACGGATTCAGGAACTTGGAAGCAAGTCTGAGTAAAGTGCTTCCGGCTTCTTTGGCCATTTTCTTATGCATTTTCTCGTGAATGCAAGCGTCAGGATCCCCACTAATGTCGTATGTCCTCTAGTATGCGGATATTATTACCTTCTGTTGGAAGACATGATGAAAAATATTGATAAGATCATCTCTTCGCTTCTTTGAGATCAGGCTCATCAGATATACTGAAGGCACCTTCTCTTCAGCATCATCGAGCACCTCGAGTGGCATAGCCTCATCAAGCCCAGGAATTGCTGCCCAGATCGACCTAATGATAATGTTCAAGAGAGCAGAATGGCGAGAGAGTAACCAACCATTGTAGTCGTCAAAACAACGCATCACCTCAGCACATTGGGCGTCGGTAAATTCTTAGCCTTGACAACAGCCCTGGATGCAAATGTCCTTGTAAGAGATAATCTCTTCGAGATCGTAAACACGAGAAGCCATAATATCTAAAGAAAAATCGGTAAGGGGTTAGCAATCAAAATGATGAAGAAAACACTCATTGTAAGAATCCAAAAAGATTCTCATTTAATGAAGAATCTCATTAAACTGTGGAGTTAAACTCTCAATACCCTCGAAAATTATGTTCCACAACAGATTCAAATCTGTGAAAATGGTATTAAAACCCTAAAAAAATGCCCAACAACGGAAGGGGAATAAAATTCCCAAAAGTCTCTGGGTCTCTCAAAGCTAGGCTCTGTAAGATGGAATTAAATTCCTTTAATAATCGGATTAAATCCCAGAAAACCCCTTGGTAAGGAAACAAAGAAAATGGAATTAAATTCCAAGGATCCTCAAAGATCGGTGATAGGAAAAACCCTAATAGGAGAACTAACAATCTTCAAGACCCCAGAGTCTAATTAAAAGAAAAAGTTTTTAGATCTCTAAGAGATCAGTTCAAGAAAAGAGCATAGCTCTGTTGATGGATTTAAAATCCAAGCTAAGAACGAAAAAGGTTTTCTAAGAGGTGAATGTCGTTCATAATTCTTACCCAAAAGAAGTATTTGCAGAGTTTAACTCTGAAATGCTAGGACAGAGAACTAAACTCTGGAAGGAGAATTAAATTCTCAAGGAAAAAATTGGAGAGGAAGATGAAGAAACAGTGGTCATCTCAGAGGCCAAAGGCCCTATTTATAAGACGTGATGGGGAGCGGTTCATCTTCCCATTCCCCTAGGCAATCCAACGGTTGTAAGGATGGACAGCGTTGTACTCACGTACAAACCACATGAGAGCAACGTTGGGGGGTATTTGTTCCTTCATAAAAAGAGAGAAAAGGGGAGAAAATTCCCCACTACTCAAGTCTCACATGTTAAACACGTGAGCGCCTATATGCAAAGCATATAGACGCTGCAGTTAAAACGACTCATGGGCTAAATAAGCCTTACGTGTTAAATACGTGAGCGCCTATATGCAAAGCATATAGGCGCTGCAATCAAAACACCTAATGGGCTAAATAAGCCTCGCATGTTAAACACGTGAGCGCCTATATACAAAGCATATAGGCGTTGCAATCAAACAATTGATAGGCCAAGTGTTAAACACGTGAGCGCTCATATGCAAACCATCTGAGCGCTGAAAATAAACTGGCCAAAACCTACGCTAAGGGTCGCGTGTTAAACACGTGAGTTCTCCTGCCACATTCTTTGGCAGCGCTCATATGCAAAGCATGTGAGCACCCCAATCTTAAAATACTCACATCTGATTCTATGTGATAAAATTAAAATTATATGTGGGAAATATTTTCCTGATTTTTCTCAAACTAGAAAGATCTTCTCTGTTAAACAGAGGACCCTTAGATCAAAGATCCAACGGTGATTATAAAATCACCCACCGATCATCTGATAGAATGAAATTCTATGTGGGAAATATTTTCCTAATCTTGTTAAACAAACAAGAAAACTTTTCTGTTAAACAGAGAGATTTTTGATTAAAAATCCAACGGTGAATAAAATTCACCAATTGATCTAAAAAGATCATTTTGGATTAATTATAAAATCTATCATGATCTCTCAATCAGAGATTTTCTTAACAAGTTGATCTTTTCTCTTCTCCTATAAATAGGAGCAAGGAGATAAAAAAAGAGGGAGGGACACACGGAGAGAAAAGAGAGAATATACACAGAGAACTTCCCACAAGCTTTTAAAGAACACAGTGAGCCATTGATAGAAAAGATAATTTAATTCTCAAAGAAGACTTGCCTCGTTGAAACCCTAACTAAAGAAACACAGAGATCATATTATCTCTCCTTTTCCTCTCTAAGGGTTTAACCCTTCATATAAGAACTCAGTTCTTTCTTTGGTTGAGATTTGCAGAAGCAGATCTCCCCACAAGTTGAGAATTTAATTCTCACCGGGGAGATTTTGTTCTGCAGATTCAAAACTTAGGGGAAAAGAAATAAGTTAAAAAGAAAGAACGGAAACATATGGGAATTTAATTTCTCCAAAAATTTGGGTTTAACCCTACATAAAGAACTTGGTTTTTAGAAAAGTGAAAAAGAACTTAGTTCTTCAATACAAACGATAATGATGGTCCAAGATCTTCAAAACTGAAATCTTGATGATCATCAATGACTAAAAATTTCATTAACAGAGATCGATATCTCTAAGAAAACACAAGAACAAGTTGGTGACTCGATTGGTGCTTAGCACTTTTTTGAAGCCTCACGTGTTTCCCACGAGAAGCGCTTAAAAAACAAACAAAAAGAACAGCCAAAGCTGCCTCACGTGTTTCTCACGTGGGCGCCTAAAGAGCAAAGAAAAAACTTCTTTGTCAATTAGGCAACCGCCCTAAAAGAAAGAAGTCGCGTGAAATGCACGTGAGCTTTATCCAAATGCTTAGCACTTCTGTAAAATGAGGGAAACGAACAAATAAAGCCCATCACTCACGTGCTTCCCATGTGAGTATCATGCAGAGTGCTCAGCACTCCATGATTAGTCAAAAATGACTAAAAACGCTCATATTTAAGCGCCTTACGTGTTTCACACATGAGTACCACAGGACTCTAGTACTCAGTACTAATCCAGCACCCCACATGTTTCACACGTAAGCGCTGTATGTCCCAGTGCTCAGCACTATTGGATAATTATGGAAACTCAATCTCAGCCCAAAATTAGCTAAATTTCCTGAGATTAAACCTCTTTCTTTTTAAATCAATCGAGCTCATATGCTCTTGATTTCCAAGGTCTCAAATATGACCAAAAATTCTTGAGTCCACAATAACCCCTTTTCACTCAAATACGGGATTTGGTTTAAGGGTATATCTCTTCACACCTTTGATACACGTCGTTGTAATTTCTCAACGTCTTTAGAGAGGAGGCGGGTCCCGATGACCAACAACTTCTTTCGTTGATGCACATCCAAATTGATGTGCATGACCGCCCCAAATTGGGTACATTCCATATCAAAACTGTTCACTTCGTCACGTAACAAATACACGTGCGCGTAAGATGAATAATGGACCGAGATGTCCTTAAACTAAAACATCGCCTCAAAAACGGCGGCAGTGGACCGAGATGTCCTTAAACTAAAACTTCGCCTCTAAAAACGCCGACAGTGAACCGAGATGTCCTTAAACTAAAACTTCGCCTCAAAAACGGCGACAATGGACCGAAATGTCTTTAAATTAATATTCGCCCCAAATATGACGATAATGGACCAAAATGTCTCTAAACTAATATTCGTCTCAAAAATGGTAATAACTGACCGTGACGTCCTTAAACTAAAATAAGTCGAGCCCCCAAATGCTCATATACATTTAAGTCGATCTTAATCTCAAACTAAATTAACGGTCCTTAAATAAAATAAACCAAAATCTAAAACATACGAATTTAGACCAATCCACGCCCTACGGGCGACGACATAAACTAGTCTCCGTATACAATCCACGGGCAACCAAAACAAACAAAAACACACACTACACGAAGTGAACTGCTGGAGAAGGAGAAAGTGGTTATCGCATTGTGGTAATGTAATTAACTGCAAGGGCTTGTGCCTGCAGGGAAGAGTGTCCCCACAATCAAAAACCCCTCACAAACGAGGGGGAATCTGATAAAGTCACGCTACAACGGTCGCATCCATCCAAACCTCCGATATACGGTGTCATAAATCAACTCGGTATCTTTGGAGAGGTGGACGGATAAATCCAAATAGCATCTGGCCCCAGATTCAGGCAAGACGACCCATCCCGGTTCGTCTCTATTTCCGGCGGTGAACAGATTCTGGCACGTACGAGTTCGCTTCCATTCTTGGTGTCTTTAAACTAATATTCGCCCCCCAAACATGGCGACAATGGACCGAAATGTCCCTAAACTAATATTCGCCTAAAAAACAGCTATAACTGACCGTGACGTCCTTAAACTAAAATAAGTCCAAATGCTTACATACATTTAAGTCGATCGTAATCTCAAACTAGATTAACGGTCCTTAAATAAAATTAACCCAAATCTAAAACATACGGATTTGGACTAATCCACACCCTACGGGCGACGACATAAACTAGTCTCCGTATACAATCCACGGGCAAGCAAAACAAACAAAAACACAAACAACACGAAGTGAACCGCTGGAGAAGTAGAAAGTGGCTATCGCATTGTGGTAACATAATTAACTGCAGGGGCTTGCGCCTATAGGAAAGAGCGTCCCCAAAATCAAAAACCCCTCACAAATGAGGGGGGATCTAATAAAGCCACGCTGCAACGGCCGCATCCGTCCAAACCTCCGATATACGGTGCCATAAATCAACTTGGTATCTTCGGAGAGGTGGACGGATAATTCCAAATAGCATTTGCCCCTAGATTCAGGCAAGACGACTCATCCCGGTTCGTCTCTGTTTCCAGCGGTGAACAGATTCTGGTACGTACGAGTCCGCTTCCATTCTTGGTGTCCTTAAACTAATATTCGCCCCAAACATGGCGACAATGAACCGAAATGTCCCTAAACTAATATTCGCCTAAAAAACGGCAATAACTGGTCGTGACGTCCTTAAACTAAAATAAGTCGAGCCCCCAAATGCTCACATACATTTAAGTCAATATTAATCTCAAAGTAGATTAACGGTCCTTAAATAAAATAAACCCAAATCTAAAACACACGGATTTGAACTAATCCACGCCCTACGGACAACGACATAAACTAGTCTCCATATACAATCCACGGGCAACCAAAACAAACAAAAACACACACGACACGAAATGAACTGCTGGAGAAGGTGAAAATGGTTATCGCATTGCGGTAACGTAATTAACAGCAAGGGCTTGCGCCTGCAGGGAAAAACGTCCCCACAATCAAAAACCCCTTACAAAAGAGGGGGAATCTGATAAAGTCATGCTACAACGGCCGCATCTGTCCAAACCTCTGATATACGGTGTCATAAATCAACTTGGCATTTTCAGAGAGGTGGACGGATAAATACAAATAGCATCTGCCTCTAGATTCAGGCAAGACGACCCATCCCGGTTCGTCTCCGTTTCCGGCAGTGAACAGCCCTCAAAGCAATTATTGTAACCACAGGCAGGCGATTATGATAATTGCAGGAGGAACTATATGGGTAGAACAGTCTTACTTGAGATGATAGTATGATGTCTGGTTTGTCTCTATCATCATGTACATGCATTATGTGGTATTACAGATCACTATTACATGTTGATAGAGCCCATAGGATTCTTACTTGACTACCAGCATTATGATGGCGATCATATACGTGGAAGCTGGGTGGTCTATAAGCACATCCTTAAATGTTCCTAGTCGAGGGAGTATCGAGACTGGGCATCGATACTCCAGAGTAGACTAGTGTATACTTTTCGAGACCCTGATGAAGGGCGGCGACCGGTCTCACAAGCCATTGATGTTAGTTAGTCATCTAAGATAGTATACAGGTGCTCATTGGGTTATGAGTTACACTGGACGGACTCGTCGAGAAAATGTTAGATGGTATTATACCTATTGTCAGATAGCAGTTCTCAGGTGACATGAGTACAGGTTAGTCTGTCGACCTGGGATCGCCATTTGTCTCATGTGAGTTCTTACTATGCTTTAATTACTATCCTACCACGGCTCAAAGGAATCATGCAAACAAGTTTTAGTTGGGTACAGTCCCGAGCCATATGGAGATAGTGAGCAGATTGTCGGCGATTCGTCTCTCACGGTATTGGGGGTTGATGTTGCGCTGTGCACGGGTGGCCATCATCAGAAATCCTTGGCCAAGGTAGACGAGAATTACTGATTTGGATCAGTAGTTTCTCAGTGGGTGAAGGGCTTCACACCGACATGAAATATCGTGTTATTAGGGGTCTGACTTTATCCACCCCCTAGACCCGATATGCAATACTCTTAGATGAACAGACCGGACTATATGGAGATTATCACAAACTGACTCGGTTGGGGTTCGGATGAGTTTTCTCATCGACCTTCCTTTCGCTCAATACCTGGGTAGCCGTTACGTACAGCTAGTGTCACTGATGTGCTTGTGGTTAATTCCACTGCCATCATATTGACGAGTCTTTAGAGTCTCACACAAAGGGTTTCCCTGGTTCAGGCGAAATGATGTAGTAGCCGTATTTTGATACGTGCATTGTTCCGATTGAATGATTGTACTAGTTATCCAGACTTTCGATCGGACAGTTGATAATACTAGCCGGCTCGAGTTTGAGCCGGATTATTAAATCAGGTGTTGATTTAATAATTTACGTATATATATTTCGATATGTATATTCTAGTATTATGTTCTTTGTGTTATTCTATCTCTTTGGGTATTTGTATTTTGGTACGAATACATATATGTATATACAGTTGAGTGTAATCCGTATTTATACGAAAAATATTCTAGAAGATGGACACCTCGTTTTGGTTTATCCATTTATTAAATTAAATGGAAATGAGATGTAAAGGTAAAAGAAAAGAGAATGGTGAGAACCATACTTGAATAGTGTTGACAAATGAATTTTCAATTTATTTATGCAAACTATTCAAGTATGGTTGCATTATGTTTATTGAAAAAATGGTTTTACAAAACCTTGCTTGATTATTTTCTTTCACTTGATGGATGGTCATTTTTGGAAAACGCTCTCACCATTTGCTTCTTCTCTCTTCACTGTCTTTCTTGAGCTCTTCCTCGTTTATCTTCATCTTCTACCCTACCATCTCATGTGTTGAGAATCAAGGGTAGAAGAGAGAGATATATACACTTAGAGCAACACACTACATCCATAGGCACTCTAGATTAGCAACCTAGAGTCCCTAGTTGCTTCACTAGATTCCTAGTGTGGAGCTAGAGCCATGAGCTACATCTTTCGGGTGGATCATCTTCGACGGAGGAATACCGGCGGCCAAGCTCAATCGAGGATACTCAAGGAGCCAAAGAAGAGGGTAGAAGACCGAAGGACATGAATCATTCGGCATACAACTTCTAACATTGTAGTTAAGATATCCTTTCTTACTAGTTTTAGGTTTATGGTTCGATTCTAGGACTGGTTTTTTAGCGCCAAATTTTTTTTAAACACTATTTTTGTTCCGCATCGGCCACGGTAGATGGCCATGGCGCTAGCAAACCCCAATATGGTATCAGAGCCACCCTATAAACCTTTACTAGCTAGTTTACACAAGGTTAAAATATCGATCCACCAAATTTTCCGAATCACAATTCCATTTTGATATGCTTGCTGTCATTTTTAAAACTTGTTCAAAAAATTATTCAGTTTGTCTTAAAAATACGTGCAGGCATTTCTAGAGTACCTTAAGAAATTTGGGCACGTGAGCCAACTATTTGGCCACGAACTGCCGCATAACATGCCTATTGGCGACGGTTCCGCGGTCGATGTGTGGCCATTGTGCGCCAAATTTCTTCTGGCACTCTATTATGTGGAAATGTGATTTTTAGGATGTATGTTTTTGGCCCAGATTTGTTTGAGTGTTGGTTTGCATTTGGGGCCAATATGGAAAAGTTTTAGTCAATCAAAATTTTAAATATGTGTTTATCAGTGCATATGTTAATATCTGCAACCGTGAATATCATTGAGCGGTACAACCCGACTAGTTGCTATATATTTAACTAGACGGGTTTGCGAACATGATATTCACGTTGATATTCTGTGTTGTGCTGATATTGTGGATGGATTGTCGTGGTGGATAGCCTATAGTGCAATGGTAGTAGTACAGTTCAGATTAATTTGTATATTCATTATTGCGGGCCGAGCGTCCGATATGTGGACAGCCGTTTCTGCAAGATTGTATATTCTTTTATTGGGGCACGACCGGGTTGAGGTCGATGTCGGGAGTTCTCGAGTAGCCGGGTTCCAGAGGGCAACGGGCCCGCCCGCATCTCATGGCGTTGAGACAGAGGGGACTCACTCTAGAATTGGCGGGCTATTCTCCACGTTCGTAGGGGGTATAGGATGACCCACGGAAGGGTGCTCAAGTTACCGGATTCCGCGATGTGTTAGGTGGCCCATTCACTTTGTTAATTTGGGTTGCCTCACTTCTGAGATTGGCGGATAACTTGCCGCAGTCGTAGGGGTCGTGGTTATACATTGCACAGGCTATCCACACGACCGAGGAATGTCGGGTTTCATTTGCGGCTCAAAGGAAACCCGGGGCTTCTAAATTATCCGTTATTCTGTGTTTCTTATCGCTTTTCTATGATGTTGCTTATATCATACCTGGGACGAATGTTATATATATTTACATATATACTAGTATATCTTGTATATGTTTTGCATCCGACTAGTCCACCCCCCGCTCTGTCGTTAGTTAAGTAACCTAACAATACATGACGGGGCCCCATGGCGAATGCGGATGACATATACGTATATTGTATTTTCGTTCTTTTCTGGTGTGATATGGATTAATTGATGGGACTGCATTAATTCTGATTAATACAAGGAAAATAAACATAAATGATGTTGTTGGAATCAAATTTTGAAAACTGACATTACAGACGTTTCCTTTTGCTTTGCACAACGGTATTCGGTTATGAATATCCAGCACCTCATTCGACGAGGCAAGGGCCGAGATCCCTTCATGGGGAGTGACCTCTTGGGCAAAAGTTTGCATCTTTGTAATAATTTCACTATAGTCGATTCTTTTTCTTTACATCATGGTATTCAGTTAGGAATATCCTGCACCTCACTCGACGAGGAAAGAGCCTAGATCCCTTCACAGAGAGTGACCTCTTTAGCAAAAGTTTACGCCACTATATATTTGTAAAACCATTCGGGTTCCTTCAATGATATCAAGTTCATTACGTTAAAGGGTTTTTGCCAAAAACCAGTCGTAGCCTTCCGTCATTTCCTACATATAGTACTCAGTATTCGTGCTGCGTTTGTTGACCTTATCAAGGCGTGGTGTATGGTAGCTGAGTGGTGCTTGTTTGTAGCATATAATACGATTAAGTAGGACAGTCACATAGCCTTGTTGACCTTGTCAAGGGCTTATGCGGGTGGGTCTAGGGTAATCAAGATAATGACGGGTGAACTTGACTAGCGATTAATGATTTGTTGACCTTGTCAAGGTCATAGGTCGTTAGGGGCAAAAACCACATCGGGAGTTTCAAATATATAGGAAACTTGCCAGGCATGCGCATACCTTCTGGAGTGTGGTGACTTGAATGGCTTCCATCAGGTTGTCATGCGATGATAGCTGGATCCTGATTCCCACTGATGAGTAGGTGTTACTTCTCGGGTGATTTTCAGATGATCCCGACTAATTCTCTTTTTAGGGTTTGAAGGAGAATTCAAGGAAACAGTGGGAGCCATCCTAATTAGGTAAAATGATTAACCAATCTGATCTAGGTTAGAGTGCACGCTGAGTGTTTCTTCTCTCTCTCTCTCTCTCTCTCTCTTTGGCAGCAACCATGGCCTGACCTTAAACTAAAACCCATCAACCAAGCTAACCGAACCTTCTTAAACACTTTGGATTTTAGATTGTCATTAAGTCACATATATCCCTACCACTCATATTTTCCCTTTGTATTTCTCCAGAACATTCTGTATCACTATGAAGATCAATATTTCTTGAGTATGCCATCGTATAGTTACATACGAACTCGAAAAAATTTGTTTCTGTTCGGGGATGGATTCCGGTTCTAGAGAAATTGAATAAAATTATTCGGTTGTCTTTTCTTTTCCCTTCTCTCAGGTTGCGAAAGCTCCTAGTATTAGGAGAGTACACCTATTACGCTTATTGGATAGTCTTCTTCCAAACCATAGGCAGGTGCCGAAAGGTAGAGAAGGAAGAAAACCAATTAGCCTAAGTGTGGTATACATAAGGTAATAAGTAAAGACATATAAAGGGATTAGAGTGAAAGCAAACGAAACCGCGTATATCCCTGCCACTCCTACTTCCCCTTTACATTTCTCCAGAACACTCCATATCACTACGAAGATCCATATTGCTTGGATATGCCATCGTATAGTTACATACGAACTCGAAGGAACTTGTTTCAGTTCGAGTATGGTTTCCGGTTCAGGAGAAATTGAAAAAAATTATTCAGTTGTCTTTTCTTTTTCCCTTCTCTCAGGTTGCAAGAGCTCCTGGTATTCCTATTATGCTTATTGGATAGTCTTCTTCCAAACCATATGCAGGTGCTAAAAGGTAAGGAAGGAAGAAAACCAATTAGCCTAAGTATGTTGTACAAAAGGTAAGAAGTAAAGACATATAAAGGGATTGGACTGTGAGCAAGGAAATATACAGTTACTGTCATGAATCTGGATAGTAGAAGAGGCATTACTAGGAATTCACAGCTACCCTTTCGAAACATTTTCATGTTTCAGTTTTACTGTGCGGTGTTAATTGAAAAATGTTTTCCCAATTAGATTCTGACTCCAGGTTATGTATTTACCAGACTTGATTCTCACATCTATATGGCGTTACAGATGTTGATTGGGAGTAAGATATTGAGAATTGGGTGATTAGATCCTCAATATATATATATATATATATATATATATATATATATATATATATATATATATATATATCAGAATTCTTTGTAATTTGTGATATTTGAGGAAATCACCTGGGTTTTGCCTAACGGCAAATATTTGGTTTTGAATATCCGTTATTATGCACCAGTTTCAAACTGATATATCTGTTCGTTTATTTTATAAAGTGAGATATAACTTTTTAAAATTATGTTTATGACATGTACCTCTATCAGTTGATGATTAGGTAAGGTGCATTCAACAACGGTGTAATTCTTCTTAACCATAACACAGTTTTCAACCTACGACGCACAAGATTTGAGTTATTAAACTCAGAGAACTTATACAAAGTATTGTATGTTTTCCAATGTTCATTAGGACAAAGGGGTTGGTACTCGTACTATATTCTATTTACTTTTGATTTCTCTAGTTTTAGACAAATATTTCATTGAAATACAAGGTCCAAATTTTGAGAAGTTATAGGTATAAGAATAAAGTAGAGAACCATACGTTGCAAGTATTAGGATTCTTCGAGGTGATCGAAGATGTAGATACTTATGCTAGGTATTCCATTGTAAATAATATATTTGAGAACTTGCTTCTCTCTCAGGTTACTCATCCGTGAGTACGCTCCTTGATGAGTAATGCTGCTTGGCCTTCTTCCATTTAGTCGACATGCACTGAAAACTGCTGCATGTATTTTGAATCTGGTTCCAATTAAATTAGTGCATTTGTTTCTATATTGGATATAGAATGTATTAATATCTTGACGATGTTAAGGTATCAGGAGTTGTTCGGCTTATGCTTAAAACCAGAATCCGGATAAACTCAAGGCATATTTCAGTAATGGCATTTTATGGGTTATCCCGGGCTTTGATGAGGGTTAACATTCTACCATTTGGAAGATCAATAGTTATATTATTCTTGACTCGCCACCAGTTTTATTAAAATGAATTCTTTTCAAAAAAACATTAGTGGGAGTATGGTAGAACTGGAAGTGATTCCAGAACCACAAACGGTTGCTAAAAATTTAGTAGAACCCGAGAATTCAATTGGTTTCGACGATCTATTAGCCACTCCGCAGATTTGGTGGGTAACCTCAGCCATCCGAAAGGTACTTCGTTCTCCTCAAAGACGGTGACAAGGAGGTTTTGATGACCCAAGCTTGCCACAACTGCTGTCCTAAACTATGAGATCTGGCAGGTGGTTGACTATAACGTCGTTCTAAATTGGTTTTAGAAGTGCACATGTGTATGACTCTGCCGGAGGGTTGTTGTAGTTAGTAAGAGCAGTGGAAGAATGGTGAGCAGGTCGCTTATGTCTATTTATAAACTAAAGCAAGTATAGCGAAGATAGATCGTCAATTTTTGATGTGATGGTCATAGAGTTTGACTTCATCAGAATAATAGATGGACCTGGTAAGAAAGTAGTAGGGAGTGATGTCCTAGTATTTTGATGACATGCTTTTAATAGGAAGTGATCTTCCTATGCTACGTTCGGCTATACTGTGGTTGTCACAAGTTATTTCTCCATATAGGATCTGGATAAAATATCAGGGATTCTGGTGACTAGATCTATGGTTTTAAATCTAGATTTGGGAAGTGTCTCAATTCGGGTACTTTGACACTATTCTAAAGTGTTTTAAAATGGACGACTCCTGGCATGGTGGTGTACCCGCAGGTGATGGAGTCACCTTCTCTAAAGAGATGTCTTTTAGACTGATGAGGAGAAAGATTTGCATGATTGGTATATCACTTGCTTAGGCAATTGAGTTA
Organism: Agapanthus africanus; assembly: GCA_030015575.1. Classification (NCBI taxonomy): domain Eukaryota; kingdom Viridiplantae; phylum Streptophyta; class Magnoliopsida; order Asparagales; family Amaryllidaceae; genus Agapanthus; species Agapanthus africanus. Next base: position 882,081,337 of record CM057337.1, on the reverse strand, counting down.
ATCATGAAATGTCAAGCACCACACCAGATATTGCTTTTGCACTGGCTGCAATAAGTATATATTAATCCAATCCTGGAAAAACATTGGGAAGGAATTATGAACATAAGTGGATGTTCTTTGTATATGGTAACAACAACCTCCTTCAGGAAGCGGTTATCATTTCAGGCTTCTAAGGTGACCTGGATGACAGAGTGACTGTCAGAGTTATAGTTTTCTCTCTTTTGAGGGTGGTATGTTGGACAGGTGGTCCAAGTGGATACTAAAGAAAGCATGGCGCAGGATACTGATTAAATTCAGTGGAAGATACGGTCTAAGAAGTTTGTTGGATTTGGAGTTCATTTATGAACTGGGTCCTATCAGATATCTCGACAAATTCTAAGACATGTATTACTCATTTCGGGAGATAGTCTTTCTCCACGAAGTTGAGATATAGAGAGATAAAGATAAAAATATTGGAGCGGATCCACTCACTGGGGCTATTTCTCGAACGCAATAGTTTCGCAAACGGGCTTTGCGAGACTGAATAGTATGTTCGGTATCACACGGGCTGTGAGTATGCGACACCGCAATAAATAGCCTTAAATGCAAGTGGGAGATTGTTGGCTATAGTGCCCTCAAGGAAATTATTGCAATCGCGGGCTGGCAATTATGATGATTGCTGGAGGACCTATATGGGTAAAACATTCTTACTCGAGATGATAGTATGATATCTGGTTTGTATCTATCATCATGTACATGCATTTGTGGTATTGCGGATCACTATTACATGTTGATAGAGCCCATAGGATTCTTTCTTGACCACCAGTATTATGATGGCGATCATATACGTGGGAGATAGGTGGTCTATAAGCACATCCTTAAATATCCCTAGTCGAGGGAGTATCGAGACTGGGCATCGATACCCTGGAGTAGAATAATGTATACTTTTCGAGACCCCGACGAGGGGCAGTAGCCGGTCTCACAAGCCATTGGTGTCAGTTAGTCACCTAAGATAGTATACAGGTGCTCATTAGGTTATGAATTACACTGGACGGACTCGCCGGGAACATGCTAGATGGTATTATACCTATTGTCAGATAGCAGTGCTCAGGTGACATGAGTACAGGTTAGTCTGTCGACCTGGGATCGTCATTTGTCTCGTGAGAATTCCCACTATGCTTTGATTACTACCCTACCATGGCTCAAAGGAGTCGTGCAAACAGGTTTTAGTTGGGTACAGTCCCGAGCCACATGGAGGCAGTGAGCGAATCTTCGGGGATTCGTCTCTCCCGATATTAGGGGTCGATGTCGCGTTGTGCATGGGTGTCCATCACCAGAAATCCTTTGCCAAGGTAGACGAGAATTACTAATTTGGATCAACAGTTTCTCAGTGGGTGATGAGCTTCACACCGACACGAAATATCGCGTTATTAGGGGTCAGACTTTATCCACACACACACCCCGACCCGATATGCGATACTCTTAGACGAACAGACCGGACTGTATGGAGATTGTTACAGACAGAGGTTCGGATGAGTTTGCTCATCGGCCTTCCTTTCGCTCAATACATGGGTAGCCGTTACGTACAGCTAGTTTCGCTGACGTGCTTGTGGTTAATCCTACTGCCAGCGTATTGACGAGTCTTTAGAGTCCCACACAGAGGGTTTTCCTGGTTCAGGCGAAATGATGTAGTAGCCTTATTTTGATACGTGCAGGGTTCCGATCGAATGATTGTACTAGTTACCCAGACTTTCGATCAGACGGTTCATAATACTAGCCGGCTCGGGTTTGGGCCGAATTATTAAATCAGGTGTTGATTTAATAATTTACCGTTAGTTATATGTATGCCCTAGAGGCCATTACTGTACATGGGATGTATATTGTAGTGGATGCTTGGACATATATAGGGAGGACTTTCTTTCTCGATATGATAGTATGCTATCTGGTTGCTCTTTGTCTTAACATGTTGACTTGTATACGTGATGCTGTCTTGCTCTCACATGTTGACAAAGCCCTTTAGGATGTGTACTTGACTCCTATGACTATGATGGAGATCATACTAGTGGGGCCAAAGGTAGTCCACAAGTACACCCTATAATTGTTCCTAGTCGAGAGAGTATCGAGACAGGGCATCGATGCTCCAGAGTAGACTAGCGTATACGCATCTTGCCATATGATGGGCGATGGATGATCCCACATCCATTGGTGTTTGATATCAAAGATGGTGTAGGGTGCTCGGTGAAGACTAGGTACACTGAACGGACTCGCCGAAAACTCCTAGATGGTATTATACCTATCGTCAGATAGCAGTTCTCTGGTGACACTTGTACAGATTAGTCTGTCGACCCGAGATCGTCATAGAGTCTCGTGTGATCCCCACTGTACTTTGATTTCCACCTTACCACGGTCAAGAGATCGTGCAAAACGGTGGTTTTTGGGTATATTCTCGAGTCACATGGAAGCAATGAGCGATAGGAGGGGATTCGTCTCTCCCGGTATTGGGAATTGATGTTGCGCTATGCTCGATTGGCCATAACATGAAATCCCTGGCCAGGGTTGCTGAGATTTACTGCTAAGTGTTATCACTAGTTTCTTGAACCGTTATGGACCTTGCATCGGCATGACTTATCAGACTATTGGGGTCTGACGTTTTACCACCCCCAGACGATGATATGCGACATATCAGATGAAGAGACCAGACTGTACGGTAGTGTTACTGTCAGGCTTTTGCAGGAGTTAGAGCGGGCTTGCTTGCTGATCTTCTGATCGTTCAATACCCGGGTAGTCGTTACGTCCAGCTACTACCGCCGACGGCTTGTGGGTGCTTGATGTGATCATCACCTACTGCCGGCGTATTGATGAGTCTTTAGAGTCCTACACAAAGGTTTCACTAGCTCAGGCAAAATGAAGTACGAGCACATATGTGATATGTGCGGGACCGAGATTAATACGAGTATGTGATACCGTATTCTATTCTCGCGATATAAAGTATCGATCGGTTATATGTGATATAGCCGGGTTATCGAATCAAATGTTGATTCGATAAGTCGATACTGTATCGGTCGGTTATATGCGATATAGCCGGGTTATCAAATCAAGTGTTGATTCGATATAATGATACAAATAATATTAGTCGGTCATATGAGATATAACCGGATTATTAAATCAAGTGTTGATTTAATGATTTAATGTATAATTATATATTTGATATATTAATTTACATTAACTAATATTAGCTCACTTAAACATTTATTTTTCTCACATGTGCACGCTTAATATATATGTGATATATATTAATTGTGTTTTATTTTGTGTCATGCTTGATGATACAAGCTACATGGGTGTATGAGACTTACACCATGATAAAGATAATGTAGGGTTTATTTATTTAGTTTAAATCAATTATTAGTTGGATAATGGTTACATGGCATGAAGCTTTGAGAAGCTTGGAGACCCATTGACTAGTTCACTAGTTTTGTTTTATACTAGATATTTTGTTAACCTAACCATTATCTTAACTCATGGTAAAGTCTCTACATGAGACATATTAGATATTTTCTCACCCATGGTTTCCATTCTCTCTCACAACATTATCTCTCTTCATCTTCCTCTTCAAAACTCAAGAGCTCTCTAGCTCTTGATCAAGTGAGAAACCCTAGTGAGAAAATTAATTCCAAAGTGAGCAAAAATCATACTTCATCATCCTCTACTAGATTAGCACTTTAGTATAGGGTGTTACCTTCACTAATCCCACATTAGTGAAGAGGGTAGCTTGGGTTAGTGTCTCCTCGACGTAGATCATCTTCGGCCTCGAAACTTCAAGCAAGATCGTTGCTTTCTTCTCATAGAGCCATTCAAGAGTCCGCAAGATCATTTCATCGCAGCGAAGGGACTACTACACGGAGCTATTGAAGTGAAGGACCGATCTACAAAGGTTGTATTCCTCATTCACTTAGATGTTAAGTTGTTAACATTGCTTGCTTGTTTAAATTTCTAGTTAAAGATTCCAGGTTAGAGTTACTTAGAACGGCAAAAATTTAAAAACGGCATGGACGATGCCTCCCGAAATCTTGTTGTCGTCCTAGGTAACCCTACATTTACGTATATATATTTCGATATGTATATTCTAGTATTATGTTCTTTGTGTTATCTATCTCTTTGGGTATTCGTATTTTGATACGAATACAGATATGTATATACAGTTGAGTGTAATCCGTATTCATACGGAAAACATTTTAGAAGGTGGACACCTCATTTTGGTTTATCCATTTATTAGATTAAATGGAAATGAGGTATAAAGGTAAAAGAAAAGAGAATGGTGAGAACCATGCTTGAATAGTGTTGACAAATGAATTTTCAATTCATTTGTGCAAACTATTCAAATATGGTTGCATTATGTTTATTGAAAAAATGGTTTTACAAAATCTTGCTTGATTATTTTCTCTCACTTGATGGATGGTCATTTTTGGAAAACACTCTCACCATTTGCTTCTTTTCTTTTCACTATCTTTCTTGCGCTCCTCCTCCTTCATCTTCATCTTCTACCCTACCATCTCATGTGTTGAGAATTAAGGATAGAAGAGAGATAGATATACACTTAGAGCAACACACTACATCCCTAGGCACTCTAGATTAGCAGCCTAGAGTTCCTAGTTGCTTCACTAGATTCCTAGTGTGGAGCTAGAGCCATGAGCTACATCTCTCGGATGGATCATCTTCGACGGAGGAAGACCGGCGGCCAAGCTCAATCGAGAACACCTCAAGGAGCTAAAGAAGAGGGTAGAAGACCGAAGGACTCGAAACATTCGGTATACAACTTCTAACCTTGTAGTTAAGATATCCTTTGTTGTTAGTTTTAGATTTATGGTTCGATTTTAGGACGGGTTTTTTAGCGCCAAAATTTTTTTAAACGCCATTTTTGTTCTGCATCGGCCACGGTAGATGGCCACGGAGCTAGAAAACCCCAACAAACCACTGGTACGAAAGTGCCCTCAGGGGCGGCAAGAACAAAGTAGATCTTTCCAGAGCGGTGATCGCGGACTCCTGCACCGCCTTTAGTCCTTCGGCTAGGAGATCAATCTTCTTCTCTTGAGCCTCAGCGATGGTTGTTAGCGCACTGAGAATCTTATTGGTGCGATCTTGGGAACCGGTATCCAAGGAGTGATTGCCTGAGTATGCCATATCGCTGAAAGATATGCAGGGAAAAGAATAAGATGAACGGAAGGAATAAAACAAGGATTATATGGAATTGAACGACAATGCAACAAGGATTATATGAAAGTGAAAGGCAATATAACATGGTATACAACAAGGGATCCCTAGTCAGTAACTGTAATCTCAATCTCAACCTGGTGCTCTGATACCAACAAAACCATGCCACGCCCCGCTTCCCAAAATACAAAATGTGAGGGGTGAATAAGCCAGCCATACTTCTACAGTCAAGGAATAATCCCGTCGTAGTCACACTTTATCTTCTAACGTTACATAGTAAGCAGTAATTACATCATATAGTAAAGAGGAATAACAATCACTACTTTATTACATCTAAACAAATGAGTACAACGGACACAAGAATTTAAGCAACAAAAGAAACAACTAACTAAATGATAACAAGTATTTCTTTATTGAAAGCAATGAAGCGATAAAGCTGACGTCGCTGGTCTAGATCTCCACGATCTCGTCGAAATAGGGCAGGTCCTACTCCGGGGCTGGGTTCTTTTTTTTCCTCTGAGCATGGATACTCAGGTCGTCAGGGCGACACAATATAATAATATACTAATATGTAATATGTTGCAACAACAATAAACGTGATCTAGAAATCATAAAGCAATAACGATAGCGTGAAATATCATGAGCAGATAAGCAGTATAACATATGAGTTATAGCAATAGTTAAAGGTAATATGTATGTCACTAGACCTACAGTCTCTATATCATTTGAAATCGAATGATGGAAATAAGTTCTGTGTTTAGCAAGGATCTTGTGCATACCCGAGACTATGGTTAACTGTGCCCGGGACATAACCATGCAGCCGTGCCGCTGGGCAGAACTACCTAAATATATTAATATCACTAATATCGAATGATTATTCTCTAAAACAGTAAACATTGCTAAATACAAGTTTGAATTCATCATCGATTTCCCCATTTTCCCCGTGTTAAAGTATATGTTCATGTATGAGATTGGTTGTGTACAAGTACATATCGTTTCCTTTATTCAATCACACTTTTATGCATATCTGTTTCGGTTTCAATCACTTGTACACTAACGTACTTATCATAATCCAATCGATAACACTTCTCATTCGACAATGCAATACAGTCACTAGGGTATCAATATAAACCTGTACTAATCATGAGTGTAAAGCAATCACACGGCATGGTAGGAATGCATTAAATAAACTTTAACTAATAAAGGACAGCCGGTATCATTTAGTTAGAAAAATTCATTAAAATTCATACGTGCAAAATCAGGTAAAACAATATAAAAGTCATAAAAAGTAGACTCATTTATCTAAACAGTAAAATTAGTTTCATCTCAATATTCATTCTGGTTAGGAAGTTATGTTCATTTTAAAACAGGTGTATGCTGCTGGAATTTCAGTTTCAGAACTGAAAGTTCAACTTCGAATGCCTTTTACTATTGGTTATGTACAGATTTAAGGGTCGCTACAATCAATAAAACCTAGATTTCTCAGTTAGGTTTCTAACTCAATAGACGGAACATTAATATCAGGTATTTACAGGGAATTATGATCATTTTAAGGTCAATATATATAAAAACGACAGCAGAAAAACAGCAGGACATATCAGCAGCATAATATGTAGTAAAAATATCAAACAGTAATGGAATTGAGTGAAACAAGTGTCATATGAAATTTAATTCAATTATATATGTATAGATATAGGTCTCCGCATATTAGTATGACTAAACAGGGATATATAGGGTTTTAAAACAGGTATCGATAGAAAATGCTGCTCTGGACTGCAGTTCAGAGCCGTATTTCCCTCCATTTTGCAATATCATAAATCGGCAATATTCAGTAAAAGTTAACAAAGGATTACAGGTTATCCAATTAGCTTTATAACGAGCCCTAGAACGTCATATTATGATTTATATTTAATTTAATATGAATTTTGCAACGTGGCATGTACAGTAAATTCCAGGTTTAGTCATTGCCACTCCGGGCATCATATCATGTACGATCTTTTGACTTTTCGATCCCAAATTTCTACATGTTATACGTTAACAGTTATGAATCTATTGTTAATAAAAATTGGGACTTTTAATCGGGTTTTGATTCAACTAATCGTAATGAACATTTAAATATATAGAATTATAACAAACGAAATGTCGGTTCCATCTAATTGATTAAAATGATAATTTATCCTTATAGGTTCTACAAGATATTAATACTGGATATAAAACCCGATTTGTGTTCCATCCAATACAATCAAATAACGATGGGTCATAGATTGGGATTCGACGACCATTACGATAAAGATATATCAATATAATTATAATTAAAATGTATCGATCTATTTAATATAATTATAGCATGTAAAGCAAGTGAGGGGGTCTCACTTTCCTAGGTCACTGAAATAGAAGCAACACAACTCAGGGGGATCGTCTCGACACACGAGACGGCGCAGAGCTAGGCCCGGGCGTGATACGAGTGTAGCTCGAACGCGATCCTGGGTTGCGATGAATGTGGCGATGACGGCTGCGATGATGACGGCGACTGTCACGGCTGCAGCGGCGAGGACGGCTTGGTCGGTGGCGAAGGTGACGGGGACGGCGCTTGGTTTGGGCTTAAAGGAAGGTAGCGGCGATTACGATGCTTGGTCGATAGAGAAGTGGGGCTCGGCTGAGATGCAGAAGGGCTTGGAAGAGCTCGTCGGCGGTAGGTCCAAAGAGGAGGTCGCCGGCGAGGTAGCAGCGAGGTGCGATGGTGGTTGGTAATGCAGTGGAGGGGATACTTGGTTGTGGGTGTTTGAGAGAGGAAGTTGGGGGATTTGGGCGCGGTGGTGTTGCAGGGATTACTGGGAGAGCTCAACGGTGGTAGTTGCGATGGTGGTTGGCCAAAGCTGCAGGCTGTGGTCGCCGGAGTGATGGATGTTGGAGTTAGGTCTTTGAAGGGGAAAGGCTCGATGGTTGCAAGGAGGTAGAGGAGGAGGAAGTAAGGAAGGAACTGGGAGCTCATCGGCGGTGTTCGACGGCAGGGATGGTGGCAGTGGGGTTTCCGGCAGTGAGGGCAGAGAGAGTTAGAGATTTTTAGAGAGTGAGAGATATGGAGAGTGAGGGAGAGAGAGGGAAGGTGTCGTTCTTTAAAATGAGATAGAGAGAGATAATGGAAAATTAAGGGAATTTAAGAATGTATTAAAGTGTGGTTATGAGAAAATGAATGATGATTTCGGTTGAGATTTTTAGGGAGAAGAACAGGAGGAAAATTTTAAAAGAAAGGAAATGAATGAGATGAAAAAGGGAGACAAAGAGTGGAAGCGAGGGGCTGGCTTGCTCTGTTGGGCCTTAGGCCAGAGAGAGATCAAAATAGAAAAGAAAGAAAAGAAAATAGAAAGAGACGAAGGAAGAGTTTGTGGGCGGCCTGATGCTAGGTAAATAATTAGGAAAAGAAACATAGAAAAATGATTGGGAAAAAATTGGAATTTAAAGTTTATTCAAATACGGTTGCTATACAAAAGAACCGGTTATTACAACAAAAACCAATTTTGGAGAATCAGGACATCGAGATAAAGCATATAGGGTTAGTTCTAAATCCAATTAGGGTTGAAGTTTGGAAAAGATAACAAAATTTGATCTCTATAAAATTCTATTTTGATTCCGTTAGGGTTAGATTGTTGAAGTATAAAGAGAGAAAGAAAAAGATTTGTTAAAAATTGAGTACGAGGAGATCGAGATCGCGGATGGATGGAGGAGCCGAGATCATCGAAAAGGTCGCTGTTGGCGGATCAATTGAGGGATATGGTGCCGATGAGTATGGACCAGAAGGTGATGAGGCGGTGGTTGGAGTCGTCGACGGCGATGGTGACGACGAAGAAGGAGGAAACAGAGGATGTGAGAAAGAGATTGTGAGAGCAGAAAGATATTCATTGATTTGAGGAGAAGAGCAATTTGGTTGCTTCACCTAATTTATAATATCGGGTGTCAGTTAAAGACAGCCCAGGGGTTTTCTTACAAAGAGTTGTGAGCAGTAGGCCCTTCTCGACCGTTTTGAAAGTACCTGGGATTTTTTGACAACTCCTGAATGGGCCGGGGTCTTTTTTCCACTTTATCTTATTTTAAATTGCAACTGGATATAGCACAGGTTGTTAAATAAGAGGGAGTTCCAAGCCCAAGGCCGGGAAAAAGCCCAAGCAGGGAAAAGCCCAATCCCAAGCCTTTAGCCTAAGTTGACTTTAGATCAGCCCTTCGTCCTTCACTAAATTACAAGTATACCAATCTTCCCATTCTCCCTTATAAATTTTCATTTTAGAACTAGGGCTTTGTGAGCGAGGGAGAAAGAGGCGCAAAAGTCCCCAGCAGCCGACCGCCGCCGCAGGCGATCTTGGAAAATGGGTAAAAATCCATCGAAAATCCTAAAGTTTCTTCGATCGTTTACTGTAAAAATCAAGTCTTTAGTGGCTTTCTTCTCCCATCTCAGGTATCTCTCGTGATTCCATGCACAAGAGGAGGGCCACTGGAGGCAAAAAGAAGGCTTGGAGAAAGAAGCGAAAGTAAGCGATCTCATCGTTTATTTTCCGCTTTTCGAATGTATTTGGATCTATTAGGGTTTCCCGTTACTTATTTGTTGTTACTAGAACTTAGATTTTGAATTGGATTTGTACAATAGAGGATGTGAAAGATATATGTATTTGTGAAAAGAGTGACTTTGATAACTTATCCGTTTTTATCTTGTAGAATCGATATTTTATTAGGGAAATTTATGTAAATTTATATTCAAAGTTGTTCCTTTAGATGATGTATTTGGTGGAGTATACATTTTATCTTTGTTCTTTCTCATAAATAGAGGGTTTTACTGATTGATTATTGATTACTCAGATTTTATTATGCTAGGAGTTAGTGGAAGCATAAAATTGATAGGAGCCACAATCAACATTAGCACACCATGTTTTAGAAAAATGTTATCTCAATTCTTAGGTTGAGTCTCCAAATTACACTTCTCGTGTATTGTACTGTATTTGATTTACTATTATATCCTTAAAGTCGTAAACTGGAACTTGGGAGCCTGTTTTTTATAATAGCTTTAGGTTTAGGAACTTTAGTGTAAGAGAATATGGCCTTTAATGAATCTGAATGTTAGGATGCTAACGGATCTCCAAAGTTTGGAATTATTGTCTAGGCTTTATTGTTGTAGCCATCACCAAATTTTAAGAATATTGTCTTACAGCTGATATTATCCTGATATTTTACTTAGCTATACAGCCTATACTATTTTTAATAGGTATGTTGTATTATTGGATAAGTCACATAATAATCCTAATGCTTATTGCTAACTATCCTATTCAATTTGAAACTGTTGTTTATCTAATATACAAGCATTTCTATCTTTATTTCCTAAGTTTTCCCCCATTTATGATGGTTTCCATTTCCTTTCTTCTTTGAAAGGTATGAGTTGGGTCGCCAGCCCGCTAACACTAAGCTCTCAAGCAACAAGACAGTTAGGAGGGTCCGTGTTAGAGGAGGAAATGTCAAGTGGAGGGCACTCCGATTGGACACAGGCAACTACTCATGGGGGAGTGAGTCTGTGACAAGAAAGACCCGAATTCTTGATGTGGTGTATAATGCCTCAAACAATGAGCTTGTGAGGACACAGACCCTTGTCAAGAGTGCTATTGTTCAGGTTGATGCTGCTCCATTCAAGCAGTGGTACCTCCAGCACTATGGTGTTGAGATTGGAAGGAGGAAGAAGGCTCCTGCTGCCAAGAAGGAGACAACCGAGGTGAATTTCTTTATGTTGCATTAGTTACACTTTTGGTTGTTTACTAATCCTATTCTAGGTTTATTTCCTTGTTTTGCGTTTGATAGCTTCTCTTGTTTTGTAGAAAATTTTAATTAAAGGTGGTTAATTTTAAAAAATAAAATAAAATCAACATTTTTATGTATTAAAAGGTTTTCTCTTCTTCTGATGGTTAGTTCTAATGCTAGGTAAACTGCCATTGACATATTTGTTAATATTACTGATCCCATGATATACATCCAGTCAGCTGCTACTATGGTTTTATTTTGGATTTCCTTTACTTCATTCATCCTCAGCGGTATAGGAAATTTTTTAAAGTTGACATTCATCTTGTTGACAATTTGCAAACTAGTTTACATCTCTTTTCTATTTTTCCTTTTTCAATCCTCTTTCTTCCACTATAGTTTCATCCCGCTATTTTTAGTAGGATACAACCATTTCGAGGAATATCCATTTAACTCCTGTGCTTACTAGATATCATCCATAGTTGCATCACATCCAATTTTACTATTTATGTATTTCTTGCATTTTTCATCCTACACCCCCTATGTTTACTTTGTTAATGTCCATCAAAGTGTCTATGTTTGCTGTATACTGGCCTCTGTTGGATTCCCAACCAAAATTTTATGTTCTTTCATTTCTTTTGTCATCTGATCAAATTCCAAGATTTGTTCGTCATAATATACATTAATACATCCTCTGGTCTGCAAGTTATTCTGCAAGTTAATCTTCCATATTATATAGCATTACGATAAGGTGCGGCGATTTCCGATAACGCGTTTGAACTATTGTCATTGATTTGATTAGACTTATATAATATATAAAAGCAAAGGCTTCCTCTAAAGGACTCAATGAAAGTATATTGTTCGATAGGAGTGAGTGGAGGCGGAGGATTCATGTGCTGGACCTGGTGTGATTCTCATGTTGGTTCATGTAGCCTACCCCATATGCTTGGGATAAAAGGCTCAGTTCTTCTTCTTCTTCTTCTTCTTCTTCTTCTTTATTATAATATATAAAAGCAAAGTGAATGATGATGGAAAGATACTACTTTACAAGAGATGACACAATATCAAATGGAAAAGTTGATTTTTCCAGGAACTACTTTTATCGGTTGCCAACTGATTTCCCCAACTTTGGAACCTCAAAACTGTCGAGTCTTCACAAAAATAAAAACAAAAAGAATTAATTAAAAAATAAAAAGAATTCCCTCTGTTGTAGCTATACAGTCATACAGGATCGTTGGCTGTATGATTCAGACCTCTATGACGTAGATGTTACCATACACTTTCTCTTACCTGTAGTGGGGTTGTTGTAGCTTGAATCCTTGATCCTATTCTGCTAGTGGTTGGATACCTTGGTTTACATGTGATTTTATATTTTTATTTTTGCCAAACAATATTCACAGTAGTATCTATCATTATATTGATGACTTCTACACAAGTAGAGCTATTAACATAATCTTAATAATACGAGAATGAGACTGTCAGAACATGAATGTTATCTGTAACTGCGTTGATCCAGAAAATGCCGTGCTTGGTCCATTTTTAGTTTCTGCTTTGGTGAAAAGGAATATACTTAAGCTTTTGGATGGAAAAAAAATCTGCATGTAAGTATTTGTGAGTAAATCTGTAAAGTCAAAATTCTCCAAGTTCTTCATAAGATAGGAGACCCCTTATAGGGTAGACTGCATTTTACCTCAGACATTTCTTATCTGTTTTCTTCTTCTTCTTGCTCCTGCATATTTCTTATTTCCAAAACCCCTCTTGATGAAATTGTTATATTAGTTAAAAGCATTATATGGTCTTGGAGTTTTCATGAAAAATAATAAATATACTAAACAAAGATAAATGTCTATTGAAGTATGGCAAGTGCCTCTATTCTCAAGGACGGAGCTAATCTTACCTAGCAATGCTTGTTGATTTCTTCGATCATAATGTTGCTTGTTAACATTCTTCCCCTGCCCATTTCTCTATTTTGATGATATTTCCCATTTTTAGGAGGGTGAAGCAGCAGCTGCAGAGGAAGCAAAGAAGAGCAACCATGTATTGAGGAAGCTTGAGAAACGCCAGCAGGGACGAACTCTTGACCCACACATTGAGGAGCAATTTGGTGGAGGGAGACTGTTGGCTGCTATCTCATCTCGCCCTGGCCAATGCGGCCGATCTGATGGGTAAGCACGCAAGCTAACTTCATTTAGGTAATTTTATTTTTGGTTAACTGCATTGTAAGGGTCTGAGTTCTTGTTCCTCGGGAACTGTCGTAATTGGTGTTTCCACCCCCTCCGTTTTAAATTAATTTCCTAATTCCATTGTTGCCCCTTTCGTCGTCTTCTACCTGCCATAGATAATCCATCTTCATTCCTAACCCACAACTTAATGATCTTATTTAATCTTATGCTAGAGCTTCAACCCTTTTTTTTGCAGTCTTCAGCTCTTCCTGTTTAATATCCTAAATTGTTCTTATGCTTAGATTGCCTCTCCATATTGAAACAAGGTGGTATTTTAACCATTTTTATTCTGTCTCTTGCCTTTGGATCAAATTTCTGAGTTGCGTTACTTGTGCAATGATATAGAAGAAGCAGCAAGGGGGTATAGTAAATGCCTATCACGTATATAAATTAAAATGCTAGTTTCCTATAGCACAGGGTTATTATGTGCAGTTACTTATTATTTTTGGTTTATCATACCTTGACATCTTTTTACTAAATTCATTCACAGATATATATTGGAGGGGAAAGAGCTGGAGTTTTATATGAAGAAGATCCTTAGGAAGAAGGGCAAGGGTGCTGCTGCTTAAGTATTCACTGTTTCTTTCACTTGCATGCAAAATTTCTATTAATTGAAGGACTTTTTAGCATTTATAGGAACTTCTGTTTTCTGAATTTTGCAATGTTTTGTGGCTGAGAATATTTGAACCGTCGATGTCAGTTGTGTGCTGCCGTTAGAATCTGTGTTTTGCTGCTAAACTTGAATGGAATGTATTAAACCTTCTGTGATAATTTTTTAAGCTGCTCGGTTCGTTTAGTACTAGTCCGAGCAAGCTTTTACTGAGGTTGAGCTGAACCTCGAGTTCTTTCGAGTCTATTTAAAATCTAAAGCGTGCCTGAACACCTGAGCACGAATAGGTTGTTTTCATGTTCAATCAACCGTTTACTTGTGGAGTCAATTTATGTGAATTTATGTTTGTGCTCTGCTTGTTTAATTGTTAAATAAGCTTGAGCAAGCTTCTATCAAGCCATTTCGAACCAAGCTTTTGAGCTTCTAGCGTCTTTTAACAGCCATAACTGTCTTGGTAATTTGATTTATAAATTGCCAAGCCTGACCATAATCTAAGTACCTAATGCTAAAAGTAGCATGCTCAAACTTGTAAAGATTTAAAAAAAAGTTTTGTAGAGATCATTAAAGATATGAAAAGCCTTGCCATAATCTCTACTTTTGCGAAAGGAATAGGATTCTTCAAATTGCAATTGCTAGGATAGCATTTAATTAGAAAAAAAACATCTTAGTTTCATAGTTTCTCGAGGGGAAAAATCATTAAAGGAATGAGACCACCTCTTTAAACTGATTAGTAATTTGCGCGTATATCAAATTTCAGTCACATTATTTATGTTTTTGTATTTCATTAAAAACTATAATATGTAATTTTAAGTGATGAGGTTTGGTATTTTGATTATGAATGATGGGGTTAGTTTCAGTTGTTAATCTTGGTTGTTTTATGAATTTTTTATTGATTTTTCTTGAGGAATAAGAAAGTCATGTAAGCAATCAATTTCAAATAAAAAGACCTCTTTCCTTTTGCAGTATGACAGTAGATCATTAGAGCAAAGAATGAATTTACATTTCAAACATCCAAATTTATTACCCTTCCAAAAATCCATAATAAGAAATATATAATGATGTTAGCTTTTTTAACTTACAACCAAGAAAAATGCTTAGCCTATCTGCTTATAATTTCAACCAAAGTCTACCGAGAGATGAACATTAGGGGTGTGCATATGTTTTGCCTCGCCATCACTGGGGTATTGGGTTGATTTGGGTAGGATTTTAGACCAGTAAGTAAAGTATAGCTCAATTGAGATGTCACTTCTCTCTAGAGTGCGGAGGTTCGATCCTCGCTGGAGGCAAACTGCCATAAATTAACATTTTCGGAGCAAATTTATGGTCTCCTGGTTGTGTGTGATGTGTGCATGCGTGTATTATGTGCATAGATTAGGGTTTAAGTGCCGGTGCCAAAAAGTGCAAAATAAAAAATGGCAGCAATGAGCTATGCAATTGATCCTCTTTCTTACCTAGCAGTTATTTGAAATCAATTCCGAATCTCACACATATATCCAATTATTTTGTTTAAAGAAATTTGATCATATCTTGATTAACCTCTCATCTTCATATTGGCTTCAATGATTTCTTGTAAAAATTAGATTTCTTTAAGATTTCTAAAAGATTTTTGATTAAATATTAGTAGTGAAAATATATCTAAAGAGGTTTGGAATAGCTGCGTTGCTTGTTTTCCAACCCTACTAGTTCTTCTTTTTCAAAGCTCTTTTAAATATTTGGATATAAGGGATCAATATATTACAAATTTTAAATGCAAAATCATGGATCTAGATTTTTTAACATCAAGAGCAAAACCAAGAATTGATTCAAAGGGAAATTTTTCTTACAAATCAAAGGGAAACCCTTCCATCTTCTTAAACGAAGGCACAAAGCTGTTGTAATCGAAAGCTTTTTTAAATATTTGGATATAAGGGGTGTTTTTCGTCACCCCGTTGAGATGCGAATACACACGCATGTCAGACGTATACAGATTCTTCATGTTTAGGATATGCTGGGATTTATTAATTGTGGAGATTCGAATCTCCGGCAACCGCGAACTAAGTTACTGTTAATTACCCCTCGACTTTGAAGCGAAAGAACTTCCGATTGACGGATCAAACTGGCCATACGAACTCAATATGCCGGTGTGCATGTGTTGTGTTTCGAAGGTGTTTTGAACGTATTGGGGAACTCGTAGAGTTTACGGGGGTTCCACAAACCGGATAGCGAGCTGGGAGTTAAGGGGGCTGGCAACTCCCTTGTGGAGTGCGGGGCAGCGCCCTGTTAGAAAATTTTTCTAACGAAAGATGTGTTTTGAGTGTGGGGCGTGTAGGAAAAAAAGAGGTGATGAGCGTCCTAAGAACGTGTGTGACAACACGGGACCGCTGGACGCCAGTGGGTCACATGCCTGGTGTGTGGGCGCCGGACGCCAGCGGGTCACGTGCGTGGTGTGTGGGTGCCGGACGCCAGCGGGTCACGTGCCGTGCACGCGGCCGTCGGGCGCCAGCGGGTCACGTTCCCTACGCGGCCGCCGGACGCCAACAGATCACGCACGCGGTGGCTGGGTGCCAGCATGCCTTTTCCGCGACACGCGACCGCTGAAAACACCTGCGGAAGAAGGGGCTTAGCATCTGGGCTGGGAGTCAAACTCCCGAAAGGCTTTGGAGTTAAACTCCGAGGAAAGAAATTGGATGTGAATTTGGACTTAAACTCCCAAAAGCTTGGACTCGGAGTTAAACTCTTAAGAGATTTGGATTTGGAATTAAACTCTTAAAATGTCTAAATTTGGAGTTAAACTCTTAAAAGATTTAGATCTTAGATGATGAAAAGAGTCTCCTTTTCGTCCTTTTCAAGTCTTGGACTTTCCTAAAATGGGTTCTTCTGAAAGGAGTCCCTTCTTCCTCCTCTGTTTTTGTTGGATTTTGGAGAAAAGAGGCGTTGAGATTAAAATCCTCCGTTTTAGAGATTTGATGGGAAATCTAAGCTTCTCTTCGAGAGTTTTATGGTGAAAACTATTTTTTTTTAGAAAAGAAGAATTAAACTCTTGATTTAATTCAAAAAAAAGAAAAGAGGGTTTAAAATCTTGAGAAAGGAGAAGAAGGCACAGAACCCTAGAATTTTTTAGTGAATGAAAAGTTATTTCATTTCATCATAATGTTGCTTTATATAAACTTACAAGTTTACACAGCTCCTTGGGCTTTTCAAAATGGCATTTTGTACATCTCATATTTCATGTGTTTATTTCTTTTGGCACATGAGCCATGGACTTTACAAAAATTTAGTTTTTTGCCCATTTATTTTATATTCATGCATGAAGATTATATCAAATTTATTTATTACATAATTTTCTTCTGGGCTTGGGGGAGACCGACCTCTTCATATTTGAGCCCAACTTGGACCTGGACCCACTTGATCTGGATTTGATCCCACTTGACTTGGATTCGGGTTTAGGCCCGGGCCCACTTTTCACGTCTTGATTTTGACTTATTGACTTGTTCACCTCAACCGTGGGGTGTAATTTTTGACCCCAACAGAAAACATGGCATAAATCCATTTCAGAAGATCGGTTTTTGAAGAGGATACCTCTCTCAACTTAGGCCTCATCGTCGATACCATCGAATGTGGGGCATGTGGGAAAAAGAGAGATGAGGAGCGTCTTAAGAACGTGTGTGACAACACGTGATCGCTGGACGCCGGCGGATCACGTGCGTGGTGTGTGGACGCGGGGCGCCAGTGGATCACGTGTCGTGCACGCGGCCGCGGGGCGCCAGCGAGTTACGTGTCCTACGCAGCCGCTGGACGCCAGCGGGTCACACGCACGGCGGCTGGATGCCAGCGGGCCTTTTGCGCAGCACGCGAACGCTGAAAATACCAGCCGAAGAAGGGCTTTAGCCTCTGGGATGAGAGTCAAACTCCCAAAAGGCTTTGAAGTTAAACTTCTACGGAAGAAATTGGATGTGAATTTGGATTTAAACTCTCAAAAGTTTGGACTTGGAGTTAAACTCTTGAGAGTTTTGGATTTGGAGTTGAACTTCTGAATTTGGAGTTAAACTCCTAAATGATTTAGATCTTAGATGATGAAAGGAGTCCCATTTTCGTCTTTTTCGAGCCTTAGACTTCTCTAAAATGGGTTCTTCTGAGATGGATTCGTTCTTCCTCTTCTCTTTTTGTTGGATCTTAGAGAAAAGAGGCGTTGGGATTAAACTCCTCATTTTTAAAGATTTGATGAGAAATCTAAGCTTCTCTTCGAAGGTTGGGTTTTATGGTGAAAAACTATTTTCTTTTAGAAAAGAAAAATTAAGCTTTTGATTTAATTCAAAAAAAAGAAAAGAAGGTTTAAAATCTTGAGAAAGGAGAAGGAGGCACAGAACCTTAGAATTTTTTAGTGAATGAAAAGTTATTTCATTTCATCATAATATTGCTTTATATAGGCTTACAAGTTTACACAGCCCCTTGGGCTTCTCAAAATGGTATTTTGCACATCTCATAGCTTATGTGTTTATTTCTTTTTGCACATGAGTCATGGGCTTTACAAAAATTTAGTTTTTTGCCCATTTATTTTACATTCATGCATGAAGATTATATCAAACTTATTTATTACATAATTTTCTTCTTGGTATGGGGAGGCCGACCTCTTCATGTTTGGGCCCAACTTGGATTTAGGCCCACTTGACCTGGATTTGAGCCCGCTTGACTTGGATTCGGGTTTAGGCCCGGGCCCACTTTTTGGGTCTTGACTTTGACTTATTGACTTGTTCACCTCGACCGTGGAGTGTAATTTTTGACCCCAACAGAAGGCATGGCATAAATCCATTTCGGAAGATCGGTTTTCGAGGAGGATACCTCTCTCAACCTTAGGCTTCATCGTCGATACCATCGACATGATCGAGTATATACCATTCCGATGGAACGGTAGGCCTAATGCAACTCCTTACTCGTATTCTCCACCGACTGAATTAACCAAGTACCGATTCATGGATTCATGCGACGGTCTACTTCTCTACAACGATCATAGTGATCTTGTGAGTTACGATCGTGCATACGTCGTGCATAACCCTATAACCAATCAATTGATCCGACTGCCTCTAGCCAGTGAGCTAGATAAATATTGTCGTGTCAGTCTAGGTCCAATTGCTTTCGATCCCGAAATCTCTCTTCACTTTAAAGTTGCTCGCTGCGCAGCCGCGGACTCGTACTCTTATACGCTCGAGATCTTCTCTTCCGAAACAGCCAGCTGGCATATAGCCCATCGAATATAGACCTTGAAAGTCCGTGGCCTCTCATGCTCGTCTTTGCGAAAGGAGCGTTGTATTTCATCTACGACAGAGAGGATGATGGTCCTAGTGCCATGAGAATCGATCTCGATACAAACAACGTCCGTATCTTAGGGTTGCCAATGCCATTGACATTCCCTACTTCCTACATCGGGAAGTGTAAGAGAATCGAATATATCGTGCCATGTGGGATCGATCAGGCTTAAAAATTTGGATGCTTGAAGAGAATGAAGAAGAATATACATGGATATTGACGTGTGATTACAGTCAGGTCGATAGCCTGATCCAGCAATTTCAACATGGTACCGGATATAAGCCGGTTGTTTTTCGTCCAGACGCGCAATTTATTGGAAGCTGTTTTATTATGATTTTATTGATAAAAATTTGGGAGAATTATGCAAGTTGAATAAGCGCGTGTTTGAAACCGACAGGATTTTCACCGTGTCACCTTGCCCCTTTACAGTTCTTATGAATTAAGTATCTTGTAAAAATGTGATTCTGTAACGAGAATAAAAATGGATGTGATCTTATTCTCATGTATTTTTCTTCATTTATTTTAAAATGGAATTTTTCTTTATTTCTTTCTTATTGATATTGTCAATTTGTCTTCGCGTGTAAGTATACAATGAGATAATGAATTGTAAAGGGATTAGAGATCAACTTTTAATTTTTCAATAGATTGAAATGGATATGGGTTGTATTTCATCTCACTTTAGGGGATTTTAGGGGGAAAAAGGTTGTATAGAAGGGTTTGGAGGTTAATTGTGATTCAAAACAATGTATAAAAAATAAGAAAAGAAAATGCATAAACTACAGTATAAGGACATATACTTCTTATTTTTTGCCCACTCCACCCCACAATATATATATAAACCAAAAAAGAAAACCACACACACACACAAGGTTTTTTTCATGATTTTGCTTCACTCTCACTAATCCAAATGTTTCTTATTCTAATTTCAAAAATTACCTTTCTCTTTTTTTCCCAAAAAAGAAAGAAGCAAAAAAAAACCTCAAACCCTAGCTAATGCTGCTGATTTTTCTATCCCTCTCGGTTCTCTCTTATTTCTCTCTCGGCGTTTTTTTTTTTCTTTCTCTAACCCTAGGTAAAATTTATTAGGGTTTCAACTCGAAAAATATTGAGTTCCTAGTAAGTTTGCATGCATCAATCATGGGTAGCTATTTTTCTACATTACAACCAAAAGCCGAAATCAATTCAAGTTTATCTTCCGAGGAATGAATCAAAAGGAAATCATTCCGCCATCTTAAACGATGACACCGTACATACATGGATTTTGAAACATAGTCACGGTTGGAACAGCGTAAAGTGGCAATCGCCTAATCAAAAGTTTAGTACCATGTTGTTCGAATTGAGGCTGCCGCATAGTGTTCTCCATGCAGAAGCCGAAGCTATTTTCATTTGTATATATCAATCAGAAGATCTTTTATTATGATTTCCATAGTAGAAATATGATGGAACTATGCATGCTAGATAAGGATGACCTTACGTCGGAAGTTCGCAAGCCCTTCGCTCTATCACCTTGCCCCCTTTAAGGTTATATTATGAATTAAATCTTGCAAAAATATGCATCCAAAACGATGCAATATATATCTGATCTTATTTTTCTTTGCTTATGCTGGCATTCTTAGAACATTACGGCATTCATTAAGCATTTTAGTATTTTTTTTAATTATCAATTTGACTTTTTTTACCCTATGCTAGAGATAGTTATTTGTTAAGCTCAATGGTTTCTTTACTAGTAGCATTTTGCTTTGTTTCTTATTTTAGTTATTGTATATTTGTATATATACTTGTAGTTAGCAATGAGACAATAATTTATAACAAATGAGAGCATAAGTTTTGATTTCTTATAGATTGATTTTGTGGAGGAGATGAAGATGGCTGGGTTTCCATCACACTTTAATTAGGGGATAATTAGGGGATCAAAGAGTTGTATAAAAGGGTATAAGTAGCAGATTGATTTCCATAAGTTACATTGCAGAATATATGAAAAATGAAAGAGATAACGGAATCTCAGATGCCACAGGAAGAAATTTCCTTATGCGACGTCGCAAAAAATCAACCCCCGCCATTTTTTACAACAATCGGCAACTACCGCCTTCATCTTCGTCATCTAAGACGCGGGGTACACCAAATTTCATGTGATTCTAACACATTTTCACCGTTGATTTAGTCGGAGTAAAATTAACGCCATTTTTCTGGACATTCTAATGCAGACTTCCAAATTTTTTTCCTACGATTTTTGTGTTTTCTTACATTTTAATTAATAGAAAAAACATATGTCCTGCAAAATCTTTCATTCCCCTTTTTTCTTCCCTAGAAACCTACCAAAACTACTGTATGGTAATTGAGGTAAATTTGCTCGCAAACAGAAATTCAACCAGCTACATATACAACACCCAGAAAAAATAAATCACAATATATCTACTAGAAAACATAGAAGAGCACATAAAAGGAACACGCCTTTAGTTTAAACTTTTGAGGTCAGTTACACGAATACGTTTCATCCATTAATTTAGCTCTATAGGCGTCTCAATTAAATTAACAACTGGTAACATATGTATTTTTAAAAATAACCTATAGTCCTTATTGCTTCATTAACTACAACTTTATACATGTACACCTCATGATTGGTGTACTAATCTCACCCCCATTCCACATGTCCAAACCATCTAAATCAGCTGCCGCTCGTTTTCGGGGATGAAGAACTATACTTCATATGTTCAAAGAAGTCTCTTTTCATCAATTTAGCTCCATCGCCGCCTCGATTAAATTATCTATTATCAAAATGCCGACAAAAGGAAATCCTTCCATCCTCTTAAACGACGATGTATCCTCTCTAAATTGCCTATGGAGTCTCTTCTAGGGTTCTAGGGTTGATGTATTTATCTAAGGCATGGCATAAGTTTATTTCAGAACATTCCTCTTGGAAAAATATGACCCTTTCCACATACAGCCTCTTCATCGATAAAATAAATCCAAAAAGAATCAATTATATCTACCGTTCCCATGGATTAATATGGCTAATGCGAGTCTTTTCATTGTCACCAAATAAATTATTCTAACTTATGGATTCATGCAACGGCCTGCTTATCTACATGGAACTCGACCGGATCGATTGCAGTGGTGCATATTTGGTGTTCAACCCTATAACCAAGTGACTGATCCGTCTGTCTCTAGCTAGTAAGCAAGATAAGCTTGCTTTCTCCGATATAATTCCGCATTAACGGTTAGAGTTCCGTTTTCCCCAACATATAAGGGGCCTGCAGGGGGCCTGTAGGCCCGGGCTTGAAGTGCCCAACCCCATGGGCACTGTGGGCCTAGGTTTTTTTTTTTGCAAATAGGCCTCTAGGCCCGCAGCACCCATGGTTCCGGGCATTGCAGGGTCGTGCAGTTCCGGAATCCTCGTTAAATACGTGTTACATATATAACATAAGAAATCCATCTAACGTTAAGGTATGATGGACATATTGACCAAATGAAAGACCAGTTCCCATAAAAGGGAGACAAATTTATCATAAAGACGAACAAAATCAAATTGTTGACCGTGTTTGATCAAATGAAGTAAATTTGCTATGTACTTCCATATAATGGTGAACCATCTTAATTATGTAAACCCAATTCCTGCCATGGGATGCTCAAACTCGCAGAAGATATGTTGCTTGTGTGCTTTAGGTACTTTAAAGTATCCCAATTTCAAGATATAAGGAGTATTATGCTAGTTCACGGACCAAATCGGAATCGTAATCAAGCTTAATTAGCTCATAATTTATGTTGACATGATACCGCTTGTTAACACAATAGCTTAATTAGATATGGGTTCAAGAGTTGTTGGTTGATGCTCACAAGAGAGCTTGAAGCCATTAGTTACAGCATTTCATGTTTTGCTCCTAACTTTAAAAAGACGGCATGTGATGGGGGTCGTAGGCCTCCTTCAAATGTTGCCCTCCGTTGATCTGCTGATGGCTGCGATGTGTGGCTGAGATTGGATCTGAAGGCTGTCGCTCCTGAAGCGTATGTATCTCAATGGGTTTAAGGTTGTGGTTGCCGAGCTACCTGCAAGGAAGTCCCGGGATGGTTGTACCACCGAGGACCCTCTGACGGTCAAGCTTGACTAGAGATCCGAGCAGAGTAACGACTTAGTGGAGTAAAAATGGCTTCCTTTGATTGTCTGAAGAAGGGGTTTATATAGCGGTAGCAACAGGCAGGGCAGGCGCGAAAATCACGCCGGCCGTTACGCTCCCGACGTTACTCCCACGTGATGAGCGAGGCCTCCCATTAATGGCAAGACAGGCTCGTTAATGGAGGATCGTGGTGGCTTGGAACGTGGGATGTGGCCGACGGAGATCTCGCACATGGTGAGATCCGCGGGATGGCGGTTACGCCTGCAAGCGGTGCCGTTGGTCGGTCGATGAGACCGAGGAAGATAACCTCGGTGGGAGAGCTCGCGGTCGAGCGGGAGAGCTCGCGGTCGAGCGGGAGAGCCGAGGTATCCTGATTCTGCTCGAGCCCGGAGGCGAGCTGAGAGAGCCGAGGAGGCTCGGGCCTGTGATAGCTCGGAGACGAGCTGTGAGGCCGAGGAGGCCAATTGTGCTGGGGGCTCGGAGGTGAGCCGGCGTTTGCTTGTAGGACGGGCACATGAGTAGTCTGGTTGGCCACTGTAGGTCCTTTCTTGTGAGTCCTGGGACACGTCATCTGCCACGTGTCATGATCTGGGAGATCACCGATATCGAGCATCATCATTAGCCCCCCAATCTCGTCCCGACCAGCTGACGGGTCAGATCGAGAGTGGTTCGCTTGGTCACCCGAGGTGAGCTCCTTTTTCAAACATATTGTCGGGCGTGTCCTTGGGCGATCAGTTGTTTTTTTCTGGGTGATGTCAGCGAATCAGGGTGAGATCTCCGCATTAAAGTGGGTGCGCCGGATCGTGGCATTCATGTTTTGCTCCTAACTTTAAAAAGACGGCCTGTGATGGGGGTCGTAGGCCTCCTTCAGATGTTGCACTCCGTTGATCTGCTGATGGCTGCGATGTGTGGCTGAGATTGGATCTGAAGGCTGTCGCTCCTGAAGCGTATGGATCTCAATGGGTTTGAGGTTGTGGTTGCCGAGCTACCTGCAAGGAAGTCCCGGGGTGGTTGTACCACCGAGGACCCTCCGCCGGTCAAGCTAGACTAGAGATCCGAGCAGAGTAACGGTTTAGTGGAGTAAAAATGGCTTCCTTGGACCGTCTGAAGAAAGGGTTTATATAGAGGTAGCAGTAGGCAGGGCAGGCGCGAGAATCACGCCGGCCGTTGCGCTCCCGACGTCATGCCTGTGTGATGAGCGACACCTCCCATTAATGGCGAGATGTTCATATCAGAATTTTGCATTATTATATCGCCCAGTCTTAATCATATTACAAATAAATAGGTGCTTTTGATCCATGTCTGCTAAATAGTTGCAGGTTACAGGTTCTCAGAACAATTCAGTGAAATTCATGAAAAAACGTTATAAAAGTGAGACTACGACCAACAATAGACGAATCCATATGATGCTGCCTAACAGTTCAAGAAACAAATGAAGATCAGTAAACAGTTCAATTGCACAAAGCACAAGGGCAGCACAAGATTCAAGACTTCAACGCGAAGCTAACGGTAAAAGTCCATAAATTCTGCACTGTTGGAAATCTGGAAGAAAGTAGAAAAGATTCTGAGGAACCAAGTGAAGAAAACAGAAGGAAAAGGCAACTTGAAGCATCCCTAAAGAACCGAGTTCAAGAGCTCACCATATGGCCGCGGAACCACGGCCAAATAGGGCATTCTGCGGCGGATCCGCGGCCGTGCAGTGCACGTGTCGGTGTACGTGTCGGTGGGTGTCGGTGCTTTGACCCGGCTTTCTTAGGATAGCCTTATAATTTCAAATATGGATCAGATGTAAAACCTATGGTTTCTCCTATTTATAAATAGGAAAACCAGAAGCCTAATCAGGCATGCCTCCTTTTATTTTTCTAGATCTAAAATTTTATTTCGTTGTAATGCATTGAAGAGGTCATAAATAAAAGTAAGGTTTTTTATTTCCATCTTGCATGCCTTTTTTTTATCTGAATTTAATTCGTGCAAATTTTATTATCTGTCTTTTATTATCAGCAAATTAGGTCATTAAAATAAAACTATAAAAATGAAATTTATTGTAACTTTCCTAATGAGTGAGTAATTCCTCACTTGTTAGGGTTAGGATAGAGAAGGTTTGAGAGAAGGAAATCTCTCCCACTCCTTTCTTTGCCCATATAATATTTTAATTAGGACTCTATTTAAATCAACCACACACCGCTCACTACGGCACCCTATCCTACAAGATAGCAGTGATTCCCTAATTAGACCGGTTGTGGTTGATTCTAATAGAGCTTAGGGCTAAGAGTTAAGAAAGGACGTACAATGACCAAAAGGAAGAAACTACGTTTCTTCCTAGTCGTGCTAATCCCCTTTGTTGACTATTACCCTAACACCTATGTTCTTCACTAGGGCAAGGAAAGCAGTGAATATAATCTTTTTTCCAAACTAACCTAATTCTAACCCTAGCAAGACTTTAAATTGATTTAATCTCATTCTTAGATTTAAAACAAAACCTACCACAAATAGGATTTAACTCGTTAAGACTTGAAGAAAGCACACAATTTCCCTATGGACCGATCCGTACTCAACCGGCTAGCTACCAAGCGACACCGTCTTGATTGCGGTATATTATTGATTTTTAAAAACGCACGCACGCAAAACAGTTCATCAATCAAATGGCGCCGTTGCCGGGGAAACGGTAGTTATTTTCTTTTTGTAATTTCGGGTTAATTGAAATTGAAAAAAATATAAAAATATAAAAATTTTAAAAAATATATTAGAAATTCATCTTGTTCTTTTTGATCGGTTTTTGTGTGACTTGTGCAGGAACGGAAGACGGACAGATTCAGATCTGGAAAAAGCTCAGTGAACAAATTAACAAACAGAAGATCTGAACAGACAGAGGAGAACCACAACAGACAACAGAAAAATTTTGGAGGCTTGAACCGGCTTATACACCGCGGAAACGTGGCATTAACAGGCAATTGGCCGGGGAACCGCGGCAGTTTGCTGACGTCAGCACTTGAAAATTCCTCTGTAAGTATTTTTGTTTTCTCTCCTACCCACTGAACTCCACTGGAAAATTTTCCCGCAGGGGTCTTTGCGCAAAACTTCTTCTCCCTCTCCAATAAATCATTTTTGTGCAGGATTCTTTGCGCCGCAAATAAAAAGAAATTTTTTTTGGCAAGTGTTTTGGATTTTGTGTGTTTACTGCTTTGCATTTTTAAAACAGAATTTAAGGGGCTATAACACCAATCAAGATTGGGTGGGGATTTCATTACCCTTCCTAAGACCCCAAAAATCATAAAAAGCATATGCATCACCCTCGAGTTAATTAAAAAATATCTAGACTCAGCCAATTAAGGACTGCCGCGCTCATTAAGACAGAGGAAGGTTGTGGGAATTCAGTCGTTTATCTAAACCTGACTTTGTGGTGCTTAAGCTAGACAAGTGGGAAAGATAATTTTAAAAGGCCCGTCTCACGGTGATTCGTGAGCGGATCCCTCCTTTCTCCACTTGTGTTTACCTGGCCACAATTGGCGGTGAAGAGGCGATTTGAGGGATATCTCACAACTTGTCGCTTTGGACCAGTTAGGAGCAGTCTAGTTGACTTAGGAGATCCTAGCTTTAGGCTTGATTGTGCATGCTTAAATTGCGACTGTTTGAAAGTGTGTCGTAGTTCCGTATAAAATCTTTTGCAAAACCCTTTATAAAAAAAACACAAAACAAAATTTTTACAAAAAAAAACTTGCCATTTGTCGCTAGAATTCCATTGCACCCAACTTTCACCCACATTTTCCTCATTGACGTTTTCTTACCCCCCACATTCTACGTTTGACTACACTACAACTCTTTTAGTGTATGTCCGGTTGGACTAGGGACACTAGTGCCCGTTTAGTCCGTGTCTCGTTAGTTGCTACTGACGACGAGTTCGACTCCGAAGTCGAAATTCCTTCCACTTCTTTACCTTCATCTTTACTTTCATCATCTTCTAAGGAGATGTTAGGATTCAATCCTAACAAGCCCTTACCTATTTCGGGACTGATTCCACCTCAACTGGGTGCGAATAACCTACAACACCCTCCTGTTGAAGCGCCCCAGCGAATCGCGCTCCAGGATCTTTTCTACCCCACCCGCACCGCACTTCCTACTTGTCTTTCACTTCCGCCGGCTAATGGGGATAATTTCGAAATTAAGCCCCACTTCATCAATATGTTGCCCAAATTTCACGGGATGGAATCCGAAGATGCCTATATCTTCATTAACAAATTCCAGAATGTTTGTGCAATGATGAAGACCACCCAACTATCCGATGATGCTATAAGGCTACGAGTCATTCCCTTCACTTTATGTGACTTAGCTGAAAAGTGGCTATATAGTACAGCATCGCATTCCATAAAAAGTTGGGAAGAGTTTGTTAAGGCTTTTCTTAAAAAGTTTTACCCACATCATAAGACCGCGAGAATCCGTAATGAAATTAACCATTTTCCCAGCTTCCTTCCGAATCTTTTTGGAAGTGTTTCGAACGATTTAAAGACCTTCTTGTTCAGTGCCCTCATCACGGTATTGAGAGATGACAACTTTACCAAACTTTATACGAAGGACTAAACTCAGCAACTAAGCAGTTGCTGGAAACCATTTGTCAAGGTCACTTCCTAATCAAATCTGACGAAGAAGCTTGGCAATTTCTCGACGATCTTGCTGAACAAACGCTTCAGTGGGAAAGCACTAGACAGACCACTTCGTCTACTTCATCTACTTCATCCGGTTCGTCTAGAGTAGGTGTTCATCAACTTGACATGTCAATTGCAATGAAAGCCGAAATGGCTGCAATTACACGAAAACTAGAAGCAATTGAGAGCAAATTCTCATCGCGTTCTCCTGCCCCTGCTTTACCCCCACACACTATATGCGCTTGTTGTTCGGATCCTTCTCATTTGACCGAAGAGTGTCCTTACAACCCACCTGCTCAAGGACAGGATCAAGTCAATGCTTCCTTTCAACAGAGACAAAGAAATGATCCATACTCTTCAACTTATAATCCTGATTGGAGGAACCACCCCAATTTTGCTTGGAATCAAAATCAACAACAATTCCAAGGCAATAACAATTTCCAGATGCCTCCTCCACAACAACAAGCACCTCAACAAACTCAATATCAGCAACCTTTCCAGCCCCAACCATACCAAAATCAAATGAACAATTTTGCACCAAACAACTCTTTTCCTCAAAACAATTTTGTTCAGCCAAATAATGATAAGGTTTCCTCGCTAGAACGAAGTCTGGATGCGTTTTTAAAACAATCTACTCAATCCTCAGCCAACATCCAGTCTTCCATTCATTCTTTGGTGCAACACACCGTATCACATGGGCAAAGTATCAAAACCATTGAAGCCCAAATTGCACAACTGAATGCTGCTTTAAGCGAGCGAGAGAAGGGGAAGCTTCCATCTCAACCACTGCCAAATCCTGGTCACACACAAAATGCACATGTTGCTCATGAACAACAAAACCATAATGTGAATGCCGTGACTACATTGAGATCTGGAAAGATATTGCACAACAATGTTGGTACTAATGATGACACCCCGGCCGCCGCTTCTTCTTCTTCATCTTCTTCATCTTCAGAGCCTGTTCTTCATTCTTCACAAGGCTCTACTACTCCGAATGGAATCACATCTCACTCTACGAAAACACTAACACTGGGATCCGTTCCAACTTCGCAATCTCCTCCACAAACATTGGACTCAACAAATTTCAAAATGTTCCATTTCCAAACAGGTTGAGATCCAATAAACCAACTCCACAAATGGAGAAGATTGTGGAGTTATTTAAACAGGTTAGCATTAACATTCCCCTCTTGGATGCAATTCAACAAGTCCCTTCTTATGCTAAAATCTTGAAAGACTTATGCACCAAGAAGAGGAAATCACAGGTACCCAAGAAAGTTTTCTTGGCTAGTGCAGTAAGTGATGCTCTTACCCAATCTTTACCTCAAAAACGAAAGGACCCTGGCTGTCCTACAATTTCAATAACTATTGGGGATAAGAACATCAACCGCGTACTTTTAGATCTTGGTGCCAGTGTTAATCTGCTTCCTTATTCAGTATATGAGCAATTAGGCGTTGGAGAGCTGAAACCCACACATTGTACTCTCCAAATGGCCGACTGATCCATCACCCATCCTAAGGGTGAGTTAGAGGATGTGTTGATTAAAGTAGGGGACTTCATATTCCCCATTGATTTTATTGTTATGGACATACAGCCTGTAGCTAACCCTCGGAGTCAAATTCCGGTAATACTCGGTCGACCATTCCTTGCAACTTCTAATGCGGTGATCAATTGTTGAAATGGTTCGATGAACCTATCTTTTGGAAACATGACAATTGAGCTCAACCATTTTAAGTTGGGGAATCAGCCCTCCGAATCTAATGCTAATATACTGGATGTTTGCTCGATCCAAGAGATCACCCAGAAGGACCGTGAGCTCGAAAAATTTCTGTTCGATCACAGCAATTTTGACGCCACTAGTGCGTTCCTCCTCGAATCGGATACTGTTTTCACGCCCGATAATGATTATGAGTGTTTCACTTTCTCGAACGATTTTGAAAAATCACCACCCGAGTTTGAATCCTTTGAATTTTCGGATGAGTTAACTGAACCATCCGACTCGGTGGCTTACACTCGCTTTGAGCCTCTGTTGGAATCCTTCGAGTTTGAGACAATTTCACCGATTTTACCTTCAATTGTTTCGGCTCCAACACTCGAACTCAAGCTATTGCCGTCTCACCTTAAATATGCTTACTTATGTGAGAATGAGACCCTTCCTGTTATCATCTCGGCTTCTCTAGCCCCCGAGCAAGAGAAAGCCCTTTTAACAGTCTTGCAAAGCAATCAGCAAGCTTTTGGCTGGACTATGGCGGACATCAAGAGGATTAGTTCCCTAATTGTTGAACATCATATTCATATGATGGTTGATGTCAAGCCAACAAGGGATCCACAGAGACGACTCAACCCTGTAATGAAGGAGGCTGTTAAAAAGGAGATTGTAAAATGTCTTGATAGTGGTATCATTTACCCTATCTCTGATAGCCAGTGGGTTAGCCCCATTCACGCTGTCCCAAAGAAATCGGTCATAACGGTCATAACTAATGAGGCGAATGAGTTAATACCTACTCGCACCCAAACTGGGTGGCGAGTATGCATCGATTATAGAAAACTCAACGCCGCGACACGGAAAGACCATTTTCCATTACCTTTTATTGACCAAATGCTAGAACGATTGGCTGGGCACGAGTACTATTGCTTTTTGGATGGCTACTCTAGCTATAATCAAATTCTCATCGCCGAAAAGGACCAAGACAAGACCACATTCACTTGTCCTTTCGGTACGTTTGCTTACCGTCGCATGCCCTTTGGGTTATGCAATGCACCCGCTACATTCCAACGGTGTATGATGGGTATTTTTTCAGACATGGTGGAAAAATTCTTGGAGATTTTCATGGATGATTTCTCCATTTTTGGCGACTCCTTTGATGAGTGTTTGCTACATCCAGACGCAGTTCTTACCCGGTGTAGGGATAAGAACCTTACTTTAAATTGGGAGAAATGCCACTTTATGGTACAAGAAGGTATTGTCTTAAGACATATCATATCGCGAAATGGCATTGAGGTAGATAAAGCTAAGATTGAAGTCATTTCCAATCTTCCTCCTCCCAAATACGTCCGAGACATTCGAGCCTTTCTTAGCCATGCCGATTTCTATAGACGGTTCATCAAGGATTTTAGCAAGATAGCTAGACCCTTAACTCTTTTGTTGGCCAAGGACACCACATTTGATTTCGACTCAAGCTGTATGAAGGCGTTCGAGTCATTGAAAAACCCACTTACTTCTACTCCAATTCTTTCGTCTCCCGACTGGACGCATCCATTTGAAATTATGTGTGATGCATCTGATTTTGTCATTGGTGCTGTCCTTGGACAGCACATCAATAAGATGCCGCATGTAATTTATTACGCTAGCCGAACCTTGAACGGGGACCAATTAAATTACACAACAACCGAGAAGGAATTCTTAGCTGTTGTGTTTGCATTAGAAAAGTTCAGGCCCTACTTAATCGGCTCTCCAGTCATCGTTTATACGGACCATTCAGCTCTCCGCCACCTTTTTGCGAAGAAGGACGATAAATCTCAGCTGATACGTTAGATCCTCTTACTACAAGAGTTTGACCTTTTCATCAGAGACAAGAGAGGATGCGAAAACGTAGTCGCCGACCATCTTCCACGCCTCCCTTCTTCACCGACACTTCAATTTTCTATTAAAGACGTTTTTCCAAATGAGCAGCTCTTGACTGTGTCATGCGAATCGTGGTTCGCAGATATTGTGAATTATTTGGCCACCGGACTTATACCTAATAAATGGTCGAATCAGGACAGACTCCGATTTCTATCCCAGGTAAAACATTTTTACTGGGATGAACCGTATCTATTCAAATACTTTCCCGACCAAATTATTCGTCGGTGTGTCCCCGACAATGAGTTTAAGAGCGTGCTGTCATTTTGGCACGATCAAGCGTGTGGCGGGCATTTTGGCCCTAAAAAGACAGCAGAAAAGATCTTGCAATGTGACTTCTACTGGCCACAACTTTTTAAGACGCACATGATTACTACAAGACATGCTCCCGGTGCAACACTTGGGCCGGATATCTAAAAGAAACGAAATGCCGCTCCAACCAATATTGGTTGTTGAAATTTTTGATGTTTGGGGGATAGATTTTATGAGACCGTTTCCAAATTCTTTTGGGAACGTGTATATTTTCCTCGCTGTTGACTATGTTTCTAAGTGGGTCGAGGCTGTGTCCAGCCGGACTAATGACAACAAGATTGTCGTTAGATTCCTTAAAGAAAATATTTTCTCTCGGTTTGGGCACCCCTGCGCAATTATCAGCGATAATGAATCTCATTTTTATAATAGGACTTTCGAGTCTTTAATGCGGAAATATTCCATTACTCACAAGCTATCAACTCCCTATCATCCCCAAACTTGTGGGCAAGCCGAGATTTCAAATCGGCAAATTAAACAGATATTGGAGAAAACGGTTTCCAAAAACCGTAAAGATTGGTCGTCAAAGCTTATTGATGCCCTTTGGGCATTTCAAACTGCCTACAAGACCGATCTTCGCATGTCTCCATATAGGCTTGTTTATGGAAAGCCTTGCTACCTTCCAGTTGAAATTGAGCATAGAGCATTTTGGGCAATAAAAGAGTTGAATCTGTCTCTAGGAGATGCGGGCAGCAATAGAAAGCTACAGTTGAACGAGTTGAGCGAGTTTCGGGATGAAGCTTACGAGAACGCAGTAGTCGTCAAAAACCGAACGAAGGTGTTTCACGATAAACACCTTATGTGCAAAACTTTCAAACCTGGTCAACAGGTTTTACTTTACGACACCATGTTACATTTCCATCTCGGCAAGCTCAGATCTCGATGGAAAGGGTCATTTTTGGTACCCACCGTATATCCGTACGGTGCGGTCGATTTAGAAAATCCGGAGGACGGTTCACTATTTAAAGTGAACGGACATAGACTTAAACCGTTCCTCACCGCGGACCCTTCGGAGGAGCTCATGTTTTTGCAGGAGCCAATTTACATTGACTGATCTTCCTCCATCTACCCCTAAATTTCGATTATCCAGCCAAAACACTATTTCAAATAAGTTCGGGGGTATGTATCACTTGTAATTATATAAAAACCAAATAAAAAATAAAAAAATATAAAAAAAAAATTCCAATTTTGGGTGCATTTTTGTAAATTTCCAGTTTTAATAAAAAAAAATTTACAAATAATTTCCTCTTTTTAAGAGGGGCTTTTTGCAAATAACCAAAACACTCCCCCTATAAATAGAACCCAACCCCTCTCTGTTTTTATCAAACCCTAAAAGCATTTCTCTCAGAAAACCTTAGCCGCCGCAGCAGCCAGAAGAAGGAGATCGCCCCACGCCGCCGCGCTTCCGCCGCCATACCTCTCTTCTGCTGCTGATCCGCCGTGCCTCTGTGACGTCGCCCTCTGAAATCTTCAGAGGAGGTTTGCAGTCTTCTTTCCCTCTCTGTTAAATTTAAAAAAAAAAATTTAATTAGCTTTTTGTGATGGCACCAACCCTACAATTTGAGAGAAGCTTTTCACAAATCTTTGCACACACAATCTACGGTAGTTACTTCGGTGAAGAAATCCGGAGGCGAGGGTGGAATTTCTTACTTTTTAATCATCCAAACTCCTTCGCTCTTCCAGATCTCGTCACACGATTTTATGAGTGCATGGAAGACGGATGCCTTTCACAACACGGATATATTAGGCTTATTTGGGGTGATAGAGAAATCATAATCGATAGGGACTTCATCCATGAAGTTACCTTAATACCTAGACTACCTACCCATGACCAACCCCTCCAATTCGAGGATTACTTACCCTTGATGGGTAATGACTGTTCGAGGGAGCCACGTAAGGGCATCCAAGCTAGAACCCTCTTTGCGAACGTATTGACTGTGTGTCGTTGGGCACAAAATAATATTTTTGGTAGTTCGCACAATACTACATTTTTCACACCATCCTTTCATATCGTGCATACCTTGATGACTAGGAACCCAAGCTATGATATGTGCACGGTATTACTTCATTCAATCGGTGCGAGCAAAAGGGCTGCAAATTACCCATGCCCTATGTTGGTGACACAACTGTGTCGCTATTTCCTCCCTGTGGAGGAATTTGAGTTTTATATGCATGGAGGTATCCCCATTAGACTTCTTGTTGAGAGCATATCCACGTCATACACACGCTTAAATGATGTATGGTCGCGCACTGAGCCAGCCAAGAATGTACCCGCCAGGACACCCAGCTCCAGCTCGACCGCGAGCGGGGAAGAGCTTACCCCAGCAGCACATGCACGTTTACTTAGGAGAGCCACTAGGGGGATAGATAGATTGATAGGGATGGTGACCAATCTGGATCACCGTGTGACAGAAATAGAGCATGGCATGACTATCCTGCTAGCTAGAGAGGAACGTTCCCGTTCACGTTCAAGGGGACGACGAGTCCATGAGCAGCGAGGGCACTGCTTTTGATAAGTTTGGGGGTGGAGGTGGTTTGTAAATAGTTATCATTGCATTGCATATTTTTATTTTTGTACATATTTGACTTTTCTTTCTTTGCATATTTAATTCCGCATTGCATCTTTATAAAAAAATAAAAAAAAAACTAAAAAAAAATGAAAATAAAAAAAAATATAAAAATATAATCAAATAAAAAATTGAAAATTTTTAAAAATTATAAAAATTGAAAATTCAATTTTGGCCATATTTGACTTAAGTTCGACTAGACGGTTGAATAGTAGGGAAAAACTAGATCCTAAACTTAGTAAATTAAAAAACCCTAAAATAACCTTTCTTAAAGTTTAACTGTAGAAAATATATGTCTTTATAGTTTATTTAGAAATAGGCAAATTTTGAGTTCAGTTCTTGGGCTAAGTCAAAATAAGGGAAGAGTATTGAAATTTTTATGTGAAGTGTAAGTCTGAAAAAAAATTCCGAACCTTAAGTCTAAATCCTGAAAATATATACCCTACAACTCGCACAAACACGCACCTTGAAACTTGGGATAATAGAGGATACCTTGAAATGCTCTTGTCTAAAATCTTTAGTATGAAGGAAAAGAAAATAAAAAGTACAAGTGTGAATAAATAAAAAAATGAACACTAGTTTTGTAATTACTTAAGGCTGCATAAAATAAAAAATATATAGCAAGGGTATTTCATCACCTAGTGCCTTAGACCAACTGGTTTGGGAGTCACTGCTAAAGCCATAGGTATTACAAAATGAGGAATTACGCCTAAATGCGCGAACACATTTTGTAATCGGTCGTTAGTATCTCAAGAAGTATTAACGGTCGCATGAAGGATGTGTGAGCAATTTCATCTAAAATTCACCAACTAAAGTACTTTGGACGATGGACAAGAGTATGATAGCTTGAATTGAATTTCCAAGTGTAGGGGTGATACATACACACACGTAGGGGTATATGATTGGAATTTGGATGAGAGATAGGAATGAAAGATAGGGCTTATACCTTCAGTAGAAATGATAAAAATTCCTAAGTTGAGATGGAATTTTAGAAAGAAAATTCAAAAGATACTGAAAGCTGAATAAATTTGCAGAACATATACGATCTTAAGTTAAATGATAAGTGAGTATGAAAAATACGGGTTGATGATTTCTAAGTTGAAGATAATAGAATTTCTTGCTAGAATACTGAATTGAAGAATGAAAGTCAACATGCCAAATTGATCGGATTTTATGGGTAGTATCCGCTGAAAACCCTCAGGAGACAATACTCCTCCTACTAGGGACACCTAGGGGTTTAACGGCTTGTTGCACGAGCTCAGTGCAATCGCGATTCCCTGTGAAAGTGAGCTTAGGTTTTTTTTTGAGAATAAATTAGGTTTTGCTCGGGACGAGTAAAAGATAAGTTTGGGGGTATTTGTTCATATCAGAATTTTGCATTATTATATCGCCCAGTCTTAATCATATTACAAATAAATAGGCGCTTTTGATCCATGTCTGCTAAATAGTTGCAGGTTACAGGTTCTCAGAACAATTCAGTGAAATTCATGAAAAGACGTTACAAAAGTGAGACTACGACCAACAATAGATGAATCCATATGATGCCGCCTAACAGTTCAAGGAACAAATGAAGATCAGTAAACAGTTCAATTGCACAAAGCACAAGGGCAGCACAAGATTCAAGACTTCAACGCGAAGCTAACGGTAAAAGTCCACAAATTCTGCACTGTTGGAAATCTGGAAGAAAATAGAAAAGATTCTGAGGAACCAAGTGAATAAAACAGAAGGAAAAGGCAACTAGAAGCATCCCTAAAGAACTGAGTCCAAGAGCTCACCATATGGCCGCAGAACCACGGCCAAATAGGGCATTCTATCGCGGATCCGCGGCCGTACAGTGCACGTGTCGGTGCACGTGTCGGTAGGTGTCGGTGCTTTGACCCGGCTTTCTTAGGGTAGTCTTGTAATTTCAAAGGTGGATCAGATGTAAAACCTAGGGTTTCTCCTGTCTATAAATAGGAAAACCAGAAGCCTAATTAGGCATGCCTCTTTTTATTTTTCTAGATCTAAAATTTTATTTCTTTGTAATGCATTGAAGAGGTCATCAATAAAAGTAAGGTTTTTTATTTCCATCTTGCATTCCTTTTTTTAATCTGAATTTAATTCTTGCAAATTTTATTATCTGTCTTTTATTATTAGCAAATTAGGTCATTAAAATAAAACTATAAAAATGAATTTTATCGTAACTTTCCTAATGAGTGAGTAATTCCTCACTTGTTAGGGTTAGGATAGGGAAGATTTGAGAGAAGGAAATCTCTCTCACTGCTTTCTTTGCCCATATAATATTTTAATCAGGACTCTATTTAAATCAACCACACACCGCTCACTACGGCACCCTATCCTACAAGATAGCGGTGATTCCCTAGTTAGACCGGTTGTGGTTGATTCAAATAGAGATTAGGGCTAAGAGTTAAGAAAGGACGGACAAGGACCAAAAGGAAGAAACTACATTTCTTCCTAGTCGTGTTAATCCCCTTTGTTGACTATAACCCTAACACCTATGTTCTTCACCAGGGCAAGGAAAGCAGTGAATAGAATCCTTTTTCCAAACTAACCTAATCCTAACCCTAGCAAGACTTTAAATTGATTTAATCTCATTCTTAGATTTAAAACAAAACCTACCACAAATAGGATTTAACTCGTTAAGACTTAAAGAAAGTACACCATTTCCCTGTGGACCGACCCATACTCAACCGGCTAGCTACCAAGAGACACCGTCTTGATTGCGGTATATTATTGATTTTTAAAAACGCATGCACGCAAAATAGTTCATCAATCACGAGACAGGCTCGTTAATGGGGGATCGTGGCGGCGTGGAACGTGGGATGTGGCCGGCGGAGATCTCGCGCATGGCGAGATTCACGGGATGGCGGTTACGCTTGCAAGCGGTGCCGTTGGTCGGTCGATAAGACCGAGGAAGATGACCTCGGTGGGAGAGCTCGCAGTCGAGCGGGAGAGCCGAGGTATCCTGGTTCTGCTCAAGCCCGGAGGCGAGCTGAGAGAGCCGAGGAGGCTCGGGCCTGTGATAGCTCGGAGACGAGCTGTGAGGCCGAGGAGGCCAATTGTGCTGGGGGCTCAGAGGTGAGCCGGCGTTTGCTTGTAGGACGGACACAGGGGTAGTCTAGTCAGCCACTGTAGGTCCTTTCTCGTGAGCCCTGGGACACGTCGTCAGCCAGGTGTCATGATCTGGGAGATCACCGATATCGAGCAACATCATTAGCCCCCTACTCTCGTCCCGACCAACTGACGGGTCGGGTCGAGAGTGGTTCTCCTGGTCACCTGAGGTGAGCTCCTTTTCGAAGATATCGTCGGGCGTGTCCCTGGGCGATCGGTTGTTTTTTCTGGGTGATGTCAGCGAATCAGGACGAGATTTCCGCATTAAAGAGGGTGCGCCGAATCGTGTGCCCTTTTGCTGAAGCGACAGGCCACGTGTTGGATGCCGGTTGGCTGATGTAACGTGCCGCAGGCTTCTGGTGTCCGATGGGATACTGCCAATGCGCTTGCGACAGGTGGAGTGATCGTGGCCGTCGGGGGTAGTGAACCGTTTTGGCGGGAGTCGACCGTCGCGGTTGGATGAGGATGCCGGTAGCATAAATCGAGGGGAGGCCTGATCCAGGATCTCTTTCTTCATATTTTCCTCATTCTGAGTCTTGTTAGCTCGGCGCTCTCCCCTTTTAGGTCGGATTTTTGCGTTTTCTCTTCTCGAGGATTTCTTCCCATCAGATTAGATGTCTTGTTTTGAGGAGTTTGTAGATGTCGTAGGGGTAGATACTAGGGATTCTTCCCCTGGGTTGGAGCCCTTTCGGGAAGTTGGGGTCAGATCCTCTTCCCAGGGTCGCACGTCTGGGGCGGTTCCCGGAGCGGTGGCTGCGGACGTCCCTGGTGCGTCGTCCTCAGTGAGATATGAGGACGAGCTTATCACCGCTCGGACTCGTTTCCATATTCATTCCGACTAAACGATACGATTGGCCGAGGAAGGAGAGAGGGCAGATCAGATGCGGGGCAGAGAGATCGCCTTTTACCTGGAAGCCCTATGGGCCGAAATGCGCCTGCCTTTTTCTCCCGAGGTTGTCGCTGCGCTAAATTACTTTGGGCTAGCCCTGGGCCAGCTAGTGCCGAACTCCTGGAGGATTCTCTTAGGGTTTCTGGTCCGGCTGAAGCTGCAGATGATTCCTTTTAGTCTGTCCATCCCTGCCTCCTCTCTTGTTTACAAAAGTCATCCCGGAACTCACGCGAGTGACCTGATTTGGGTTTACCTATCCTTTAGGAAGCAACAGGGGAGTGTAGCCGGGTCAGGAGTTGTCGTCTTGCCTTCTTCCATCCATGATTGGAAGAAGAAGTTTTTCTTCATCGGGCCGCCAGAGGGTGAGGACTGGCCCATACCCATCCAGTGGTCTAGGGAAGGTGCTGGCAGGGAAATCCGTCTAATGACCCCAACGCGGTGAAGGTGGCGGGGTGGGAGCCTATTCCCCGGGCCGACGTGCTGCTTTTTGAGCGGGCCCTTAGTTGGGCCGGGCTCAGCCCCGCCCAGTTCGTCGGTAAGTTAGGCTTGTGTTTGTTTCTGTTTCTGTTTGTGTCGCTGATTCCATTATATCTTATCTTATGCAGAAACCATGGACGTGGACTTCCTCTGAGCAGCCATGCGCAAGCCGAAGAAAGGGTCGACGGCTGGAGAGGCCAGCTCTTCTCGTCAGACGCCGGTCCCGGCTCCCCCCACAGCCGTCCCGCCCCAGCGCTCGAGTTCGGGCCATGCCCCGGAGCCCGGCAAGGCACCGAGCAGAAAAAGGGCTCGGGGAAAGGATGCCCGGGCTTCGGAGGAGGAGACGAGATCCCCGCCGTTGTCTCTCAAGAGGTTCCCCCAAACAGTTCCGTGGACCCCGGCCTCTCCGATCTTGGTGGACGAGGGGGAGCTCCGCTTTGAGGTTCCCTCGGGGCTTTCCGTTGCTGACAGCTTGCTGCATGACATGGAGAGGTCGGCCGGGGGCCGGGTCCATGGGGGGACGCTGAAGGCACAAATGGTGTCCATCGCCCAAGAGGTCTTGCAGGTTAGTGCCCGTACATCGTCTCATCGCTTGCGAGATTTGGTGCCCTTTTTTCTTCCTGACCCCCCTCCGATTTCCTCAGGTCCTCCAGCACGTCGCTATCGTCGCCCGTATGGAGGAGGAGGAGATAGCCCTGGCGATGCGAGCCGCAGGCGAGTTCTCCTCGCTAGGGGAGAGATCGAAATGGGAGTTGGAAGCGGCGATGGCGAGGGCCGCTGCCCTTGAGGGCGAGGCGACGGCCGCGGGGTAGGAGGCGGCGGCCGCGAAGCAGGAGGTTGCCGGGTTCCGTGAGGCCGCCCAGGCTACCGAGGCCGAGCTTCGGGACTCAAGGGTGCTCATCGGCACCATGAAGAAGTCCGTGAGCACCCTCCGGAAGGAGCTGGAGGCTGCGAGAGAGGCGGCGAAGCGAGCCGACCTCAAAGCGGCGAAGGCGGTGGAGAACTTCCAGAAATCGGAACAGTTCTACACCATCCTAGTTTCGTCCACCACGGCCATCTGGCACGAGGTCCTCGACGCCGTCAAGGCTCGGATGCCGGAGTTCGCTGACGAAGAGCTCCGAACTGAATATCCCCGAGGGGATGACGAGCGGGAGGATGGCCCCGGGGAGATACCCGACGAGGGCGACGCCGAGGCTCCTATGGTGGGCGCTTGGTTTCCCGAGGTTGCGCCCGGCCCTGAGGCCTGAAGCCTTTTGTCTTCATGCTTTTTTCTTCTTTTTGTTGCCTCGGGTATTTTGTAGGCCTTCGGGCATTTTTGTAAGGCTAAGGAGCCCATAGTACCCTTGTAAAAGCTTTTACTTTGTGAATAAAGATTTTGTTTTTGCGGTACTGTTTGTGTTTGTATTTTCCTTTGTCGGTAAACAATTGTATTTGCGCAGTACTGCCTTCGTTTTATGTCGGTTCTCTGTCTAGTGATCACACATTGAGTTGAATCTGTTCGCTTGCCGAATGTGCAAAGATCGGTGCGAAGACGGTATCTCCATAGCCCCAAAGTCGAGGTGGAGATTGCTTAGACGTAGAACCGGATGCCTCTTGGTGAGGTCATGTTCCTTAGCGTGGGAAGCTTGGAGAGGCATGCTGGTGATCGACCTAGTAGGGTAGTTGCTCGGTGCCTCTTGGCGAGGGCTTTGATCCCTGGTGTGTTGTGGTAGGGAGCCACCAGCCAGGAATAACCGAGTAAAGGATGGGCCCGGTTGCCTCTTTCGAGGGCTTTTGATCCTTAGCGCTGGAGGGGCTGTGAGTGGCCTACTAAGGATGGGACTGAGCAGGGTAGTTGCAGGGTTACCTAGCATGGCAAAAAGGTTTAGGGAGGCATCGTCCATACCAAATTCAAAAATTTGCCGTTCTAGCTAACCCTAACTAAGAATCGTATACTAGAAATCGACGGAATATAAAAGCAAACACTTTGCAAATCTAAGTGAGCAAGGAATACAACCTTTGTAGACCGGTCCTTCACTTCAATAGCTCTGTGTAGTAGTCCCTTTCGCTGCGATCGTGAACTCCGGACTCTAGAGAGGCTCCGATGAAGAAACGAACATGCTTGCTTCGAAGACTTCGAGGCCGAAGATGATATACGTCGGGAAGACACTAACTCAAGTTATTTCTTCACCAAGTCAAGAACTTTGTGAAGAGAACACCCTATACTAAATGGCTAGTAGTAGAGGATGATGAAGTAGGATGTGGGCTCACTTTAGATTTCATTTTCTCACACTTTTTCTCACAACTCCATTGAAACTAGTAAGCTTTGAGGAAGAAGAAGAAGATGAAGAACTAACTCATCAAATGAATTATTGGTAAGGTTAATAATGCAACCAAGGGTTAAGCATGTCATGCTAAACCCTTATAGAGAGTTATCCATGTGCTATGGTTAAAGGTTAGGTCAAAAATATCTTACGCAAGACAAAAAAATGGATAAAGTCAAAGATGCTTATAACCTTCTACAAGCTTTCAACAAATATCAACCATGACTATTTTCCATAATATTTGAATTACTTAATCATAAATTTAAACCCTAATCTTAACCTTAGCATGGTTTAACCCTCACTAACCCTAATTGCATTTGTAACCTTGCATGATACATTTAACATATATCACATATATATCAATGTATCCAAAGTGAGAAAAGAAATCATAAGTGAGCTAATACTAGTTAATGTAATGTAATATATCAAATATATAATTATACATTAGATTATCAAATCAACTCTTGATTTAATAATCCAGCTATATTACCTACAACCGACTAATATCATATGAATCAACTTATCGAATCAACACTTGATCCGATAATCCGGCTATATCATATATAACCGACCGATATCTCATATCGTGAGAATAGAATACGGTATCTCATATCGTATCAATCTCGGTCCCGCACATATCACATATGTGCTCCTACTCCGTTTCGCTTGAGCCAGGAAACCCCTGTGTATGACTCTAAAGACTCGTCAATACGCCGGCAGTAGGTGATGATCATATCAAACACCCATAAGCCGCAAGCAATCTGCTAAACGTAACGGCCACCCGGGTATTGAGCGATCATAAGATCAACAAGCAAGCCTGCTCACATTTCTGCGAATCCAATCAGTAACACTACCGTACAGTCCGGTCTCTTCGTCTGATATGTCGCATATCTCGTCTAGGGGTGGTAAACGTCAGACCCCAGTAACTCGATAAGTCATGTCGATATGAGGCTCATAACGGATCGAGAAACTACTGATAACACTTACCAGTATATCTCTGAAGCAGCCTTGGCCAAGGACTTCCTGTTATAGCCAATCAAGCACAACGCAACATCAACTCCCTATACCGGGAGAGACGAAACCCCTCCTATCACTCATTGCCTCCATGTGACTCGAGACTGTACCCAAAAGCCACCGTTTTGCACGTTCTCTTGAACGTGGTAAGGTGGAAATCAAAGCACAGTGGGAATCACACAAGACTCAATGAAGATCTTGGGTCTACAGACTAACCTGTACCAGTGTCACTAGAAAACTGCCATCTGACATTAGGTATAATACCATCTGGGAGTTCTCGGCGAGTCTGTCCAGTGTACCCAGTCTCCACTAAGCACCCGTATACTGTCTCTGATGTCAAACACCAATGGATATGGGATCATCCATCGCCCATCTATATGGGTCGAGAAGCTATACGCTAGTCTACTCTGGTATATCGATGCCCTGTCTCGATACACCCTCGACTAGGAACATTTGAAGGATGTACTTATTGACTACACTGTCCCCACTAGTATGATCTGCATCATAGTCCTAGTAGTCAAGTACTCATCTTAAGGGCTTTATCAACATGTAACATAGAGACAATCAGAGTACATGTTAAGCTAAAGAGCAACCAGATAGCATACTATCATATCGAGCAAGAAAGTCATCCCTATATATTTCCAAGCATCCACTACAATATGCATCGTATGTACATTAATGGCCTCTAGGGCATACATATAACTAACAATCTCCCACTTGTACTAGGGCCATCTGTTGTAGTATCTCATACCCAACAATCAGTAGTGGTTGAAGTATCTCATACTCAACCATCCCATAAAAGTCTCTCCTGGGAATAGGCCTTTGTGAGTGGATCCACCCTGTTCTCTTCTGTGTCTACTCTCCTAACCTCGATCTCCCTGGAGATTAACCATCTCCATGATCGGGTGATACTACCTAAGAATATGTCTGGATCACGGATGGGACGGGGGTTCTTAGGCCAAAACCACAACTCCATTGTCACATAATGGTAGGAACCAAGTTCATCTCATGAACTTGTGCACATCCAGACTGCCTCTTTGGTAGCATCCTTGGTAGCAATGTATCCAGCCTTTATCGTCTAGTTTTCCACGGTATCTAGCTTGGAACTCTTCCAACATACTGTCCCTCCACTGAGGGTAAAGACAATGCCTGTGACTGACATTCAGTCGACCTTACCACCCTGGAAGCTATCCAGTGATTCTCTCCAGGATTGATTGATACCATCCACCTAGTGAGAATCCTAACATCCACTTAGATCCAAATCCCAGGATTTAGGAGGTATCACCTTGATCCTATATGGAGAATCCTTATGATAAGCTGAGATTGACCGAGCGTAGCATAGGAAACTCCTTTCCTATCAAGAGTATGTCATCCACGTACAATACGAGGATCACCACCATACTCCCTACTACCTTTTTGTATATACAAGGTTCATCTACCATTTTGATGAAGTCAAACGCTTTGACTATCACATCAAAACAGATGTTCCAACTCCGCGATGCCTGTTTTATCCCATAAAGCAACTTGCACACGTTTCCGCTGCTCCCACTGTCTATGAAGCTTTCTAGCTGTGTACTTATAGACGCTCTCTTCTAAATCACCATTTAGAAAAGCAGTCATGACACCCAACCGCCAGATATCGTAGTTATGGTATGTAGCAATGGCAAGTAAGATCTGGATGGACTTAAGCATAGGGACTAGAAAAGGTTTCATCATTATCCATATTTGGTCGATGACAAGAACCTTTTGCAACAAGCCTTAGTTTTGAAAGTCTCAACGTTTCCATGTACACCAAGTAATCTTCTCAAGATATACTTGCTCCTGATGGGGATTTAACCCTTCAGATAAAACAACCAAAGTCCATACTTTGTTGGTGTACATAGATTCCATCTCAGATCGCATAGCATCCAGCCATTCTCACAGAGTCCCACTCCTGATGGCCTGCTCGATTGCCTATGGAGTCTCTTCTAAGATTTAGGAATGTATCGCAAGAATGGCGTAAGTTCATTTCGGAATATTCTTTTGCGACAACGATACGGCTCTCTGTGTTAGGCCTCATTGCCCATAATGTTAGGAAAACAGGCGCTCCGGAACTATCAGTGAAGTATGTAGC
The DNA here is from genome assembly GCA_030015575.1 of Agapanthus africanus. Lineage (NCBI taxonomy): Eukaryota > Viridiplantae > Streptophyta > Magnoliopsida > Asparagales > Amaryllidaceae > Agapanthus > Agapanthus africanus. Next base: position 882,037,105 of record CM057337.1, on the reverse strand, counting down.
GCTCCAATCGAAAAGCAGGTCCGATTCAATCCCCATCTCATTACTGGGACCATGCGAAGGCTACCGGCTTATGGACTCATGCAACGGTCTACTTCTCTACAACCATCTCGACAGCAAACACGCATACTCCATATTCAACCCTCTAACCAATCAATTCATCCGGCTGCCGCTCGCCAGTAAGGAAGACACGTATGCTTTCAGCTGTGGTGGAATCGCTTTCGATCCCAAGGTCACTCTCCATTTCAAAGTTGTTTGTGTAACGGAACAGGGGACAAGACCTTCTGTGCTCGAGATCTTCTCTTCAGAAACGGGCAGCTGGCGCATAGCCAATGAAGCCTCGTCGGAAGACATACAACCATATTCCAAGTTTACCTTTGCAAATGGAGTGATGTACTTGAGCTTCGTAAATTATGATGTTCGATATCGTAGGGTCTTGAGAATTGATCCCGAGAACAATAGTTTTCGTAATATAAGCTTGCCCCTTTATAATAAAAGGTTTGAGGTAGGAAAGTGCAAGGAGAGAGTGTACTGTTGCACGTGCGATGAACCAGACATATCGGTTTGGATGCTCGAAGAGAACGGAGAAGATTATAGGTGGATCTTAAAGCATGTTTGTAGTCGGAGTATCTTAACCCTACAATGGATCAGCGATGAACAACAGAATGCCATATCCTTCTATTTGGTGCAGCCTTTCATTTTCCATCCAGACGTCGAAGCTATTTTCATCCGAACCAATGATTATAAGATCTTCTTCTACGCATTTGGTAGTCGTAAAATGGTGGAAGTCTGTACGATACAGGAGTATGGACTCGGAGTTTTCAAGGTCTTCACTCTGTCACCTTGCCCCTTTAAGATTTCTATGAATTAATCCTTGCCAAAATATGCATCTAATAACAATGTAAGCTAGATATATTTGATCTTTATTCTCTTTCGTTTTTCTCTCCTTTATATGAGTCTTTCAGATTGTCATGTACACAGTCCAGTTTCAAGCATACATGATTTATTATTGCCCATGTAGGGTAACTACACGAAACACCCCTATAGTTTAGCCAGTATGGCACTTAATAATACCCCCGCAAGGGATTTAATAGCGCAAACATGCCCCTCTCTACACATCAACCAAAACCCTCGCAAACACTCACATTCTACCTTAAACAACAGAAATGGTTATATGATTTAACTCTAAAACTTGTTTGCGTTGTTTAGAGAAGGATTTGAGTGTTTTTGACGGTATTAGTTGATAAGCGAAGGGGTTATTTGTGCCGATAAATGACTCGTACGGGGGCATTGAGTGGCATACAGGGGAAATAGGCGGGTTTCAATAACGTTAACCCTTCAAAAAAGGAACAAACATTAACTGAAATTGTGGCATATGTTTTCAAAATAGCAAGAATTTTCCATATATTCACGCACTCATGCGCATACGCACAAAGTACAGGATGGGATATGAAGTAGATATTGCGAATATGAAGTAGATATTGCGAATATGAAGTAGATATCGCGTAATAATAATGTTCAATCCATCCATTAAGTGCCATCTTGACTGGGGAAATAAAACAAGGCACTTCCATATAACAAATCCAGAAAACAAACATAACAAACGATGAAATCACTGCAAGTAGAAGTCTTCATTTGAGATCGACAAATACAAATATGATTGTCCGCGGTAGATGAAATCCCGGTACATCTCTACATTACTGCAAGTCAATAAAAGAGTTGCTCTCTTTGTGACAAAATAACCATACCTCCGATTTGTGAAAATGTCACCAGTATATAGTCCCGACGATCACCCATGGGGCTGCGAACGGTGATTACATTCGACAGTTCGATGACAAAGTCCTCTAAGGCATCATATGCAATCATAATTCCAAGTTGTTGAATGTCAAAAGAGGACCGGGCATAGATCCTTCACATTGTTAAAATTAAACTTGATTTTAATTTGGGGATATTCATGATGAGTTAATTGATGCATTATTAGCTGTAGTAATTAAAAATATGAGGAGTCTTATGTTATACAAGTACTAATTGTATAGGTTATGAGTTATGGAGTAATAAGGGTCATATGTATTATAATAAATGTGTAGATTATGAGTCGTGGAGTATGAAGAGTCATGTAATTCATATATATATGAGATGTTATTTGGGTTGTAAAGTGTGCTAAAAATATAAAATCAATACAAAGTATATTTTCTACTTTATATTCTCTTCCAATTTCCTTTCAAAAGTTATAGTTCAATTATATTTTGATAACACACATCTACGTCTTAAGGTTGAAAATTTCCCAACTTACCGTTATACGCCTCAAGCACCTGATCAACGTACTTATTCACATATTTCTCGAAGAATGCCTCGTCGGTTATCCGCAAAATTACTTGATCTGCTTAAATTCACCACTCGTTGAACCCTTCGACCTCAAATTGCTGAATCCCCCTTCAATTTTATTTAGGTGTTCTACTTCCCTCATAAATTTTTGGGACCTTGTCTTTAAGCCCCTGAGATCTAAAAGCAATCTGATTAGGTCCCTAGGTCCAAAAAACTTGTGAATAAACGAGTCCTTCGTTTAAATCCTGCAGTACAATCTTGATATTATTTATTATAATTTTATTTTGTTATTACCCAAATTGCCCTTATCTCTCTTTTCTCCATCCTTCTCTCCATCATAAACTTGTAACTTTTCATTCTCATATCTCTACACATCTATCTCCAATTTATTTTTAACCAATCCAATATCTCAACAAATTAAATGACCATCAAACAAAAGAAGTCCAAAACTCTAACCATTTTTATTTTTTCTTTCTTCCTCCTTGGCAAAACAAAAAGGAAGCCATGATAAAAATCCAAACGTTTTACGTTAGGTTATAATTTTGACTTGATAGATTTTGAATGTTGAATTTTTTGGAAGAAAAAATATATGATTTAGAGCAAATGGGAAAAAACGATTTTTGATTTGATAGGGTTTGAAAAAGAAGGTGGGGATGGAGGAAGGAGAAAGAAAATCAAGAAAAAACAAAAAATAAGATAAATGTAGCAATTTTACTGATAAATGTAAGTCTTATAAATCGATATAGCAGTTTTACTATAAATGTAGTACTTTCTACATAAATATAAAAGCTTCAGTATAAATGTAGCAGTTCCATGTAAATATAGTAGTTTTACTATAAAATATAGTAATTTATGAAATAATCTAAGCTGTTTCTATAAAAGAGCAGTATTGGAATTAAAAAAATTAGGCAACCAAATAAAGGAATGTTTAAAGTTAAGAAGTTTCTATAAGTCTTTTTCACATAAGGACTTGGGCCTATTTATTTTTGGACATAATACATTAGATACATTTCCCCCCAAATTTTTAAGGCTTATTTCACTGAAAATACCTTATGGTTTACTCGAGTTTTCCAAAACCAATATGTAGCTTAAACTCATCATGAAAATCTCCCGAATTTTTATTTTGTTACACAAAACTCCCTACGGTTATTTATTACAAAAATTGACTAAATTAATCTCTTATTTTCAAGAATTACGGAAGCTTTAGATGCACTAAAGGCAAAAACATACTTCTAGCGCTGTTTAGTGGGTAATTTGTCCCAATTTGGAGAACAAGATGTTTTAGGATTTGAAAAACAAGCCTCGGTTTGAAAGTGAATCGAAATTTAGAGGAAAAGAGTTGTTATAATGAGATTAGGATGAAAAATTCAGCATAAAAGTACAAGAACTGGTCAAATATGAGCTCACATGACCCGTTAATCGCCAAAGAACTTTACTAATCAAACCATAGGTCTTTTTGCATAATGAACAAAAGTTTAAGAGGTTTTCATGATGAGTTTGAATTGGAGGGTGTTTTGAAAAAAAATCAAGTATACCACCGGATGGTTTTTGTAAATTAAGCCATTTTTTAAAGCAAAATTTGGCCCTGTTTGGAAATGTAATTAAGTTTCTAAACTGGAATCTCAAAAATTTACTCCATAATGGTTGATGATGCTTAATAATGGCAATTCCTTAGATCGTGACACGTGGCGGATGACGTGTCACATGCGTAAGCCAGTTAGGCCCCTGAGGGCCACGAAGGGGGAACCAGTGTGCTACAGTGGGGGCTTCTCTCAAACCCTATCTCCGAGGTTGCACCCCATTCCTTGCCCCCGAGCACCTCAGCAGCCAAGCCAAGTGTCCCTTTGCTTTACTCCGAGCTATCACAGGCTCGAGTCTCCTCTGCCTCACAGCTCGTCTCCGGGATACCGCAGAACCAAGATACCTCGGCTCTCCCGCCGAGGTCATCTTCCTCTGTCTCCTCGACCGACAAACGACACCGCTCACAGGCGCAACCACCATCCCGCGAATCTCGCCATGCGCGAGATCTCCGCCGGCCACATCCCACGTTCCAAGCCACCACGATCCCCCATTAACGAGCCTGTCTCTCCATTAGTGGGAGGTCCCGCTCATCGCGCGGGCGTGACATCGAGAGCGTAACGGCCGGCGTGATTCTCGCGCCTGCCTCACCTTCTGCCACTGCTATATAAACCCCTTCTTCAGACGGTTACTCTGCTCGGATCTCTAGTCTAACTTGACCGTCGGAGAGTCCTCGGTGGTACAACCACCCCGGGACTTCCTTGTGTAAGGTTCCTATGAACGGCAGCAAGGTTTCGGGAGGCATCGTCCATGCCATTTTCAAAATTTTGCCGTTTTAAAGAACCCTAAACTAGAATCGATAACTAGAGAATCATACGTAACAACATGTAAACTACTTTACATCTAAGTGATAACGGAATACAACCTTTGTAGACCGGTCCTTCACTTCATTAGCTCCTTGTAGTGGTCCCTTCGCTGCAATCATGGAACTCCCGGACTTTTGCATGGCTTCTCAAGGAGAAAGGAACGATCTTGCTTGAAGTCTTCGATGCCGAAAATGATCTACGTCGAGGAGACACTAACTCAAGCTATTACTTCACTAATGAGAGATTAGTGAAGCAAACACCCTATACTAAAGTGCTAATCTAGTAGAGGATGATGAAGTAGGAAGTGGGCTCACTTTAGATTTTATTTTCTCACTTATTTTCACCATTTATCAAAAACCTAGAAAGCTTTTGAGCTGAGATGATGAAGAAGAAGAAGAAACTCAAGAATCAATCAAGTGGTGAATTATACAACCATGGGTGAGTTAATATCATATATTAAACCTATATAGAGACTTAACCATGTGTTAGGATAATGGTTAGGTTAGTAAATATCTTAAGCAAGACAAATTAGTTGACTTAGTCAATAGATTCCACAAGCTTCTCCAAGCTTCATCCATAAACTAATTTCCAACTAATTTGATTAACTTAAAATAAATAAAACCCTCCATTATCATATAACATGGTGTGAGTCTCATATACCCATGTTGCATGTGGCATCAACCATGACACAAACTATGTACACAAGTATACATCATATATACACTTAATACACAATCAAGTGAGAAAAACAATCTTAAGTAAGCCAATACTAGTTAATGTAAAGTAATATATCAAATATATATAATTATACATTAAATCATTAAATCAACACTTGATGCAATGATCCGGTCATATCACATATAACCGACTAATATCATGTGTATCATTTTATCGAATCAACACTTGATTCGATAACCCGGCTATATCGCATATAACCGACCGATAACATAAATCGCGAGAATAGAATACGGTATCTCATACACGTATTAATCTCGGTCCCGCACATATCACATATGTTCTCCTACTTCGTTTTGCCTGAGCCAGTAAAACCTCTATGTAAGACTCTAAAGACTCGTCAATACGCCGGCAGTAGGTGATGATCATATCAAGCACCAACAAGCCGTCAGCGGTACTAGCTGGACGTAACGGCTACCCGGGTATTGAGCGATCAGAAGATCAACAAGTAAGCCCGCTCTAGCTCCTGTAAAAGCCTGTCAGTAACACTACCGTACAGTCCGGTCTCTTCGTCTGATATGTCGCATATCTCGTCTAGGGGTGGTAAACGTCAGATCCCAATAACTTGATAAGTCGTGCCGATATGAGGCTCATAACGGGTCGAGAAACTACTGATAACACTTACCAGTAAATCTCAGAATCAGTCCTGGTCAGGGACTTCCTATTATAGCCAATCGAGCACAGCGCATCATCAACCCCTAATACCGGGAGAGACGAATCCCCTCTTATCGCTCATTGCCTCCATGTGACTCGAGACTGTACCCAAAAACCACCATTTTGCACGTTCTCATGAATGTGGTAAGGTGGAAATCAAAGCACAGTGGGAATCATACAAGACTCTATGACGATCTCGGGTCGACAGACTAACCTGTACCAGTGTCACCAGAGAACTGCCATCTGACGTGAGGTATAATACCATCTGGGAGTTCTCGGAGAGTCCGTCAAGTGTACCCAGTCTCCACTGAGCACCCGTATATCATCTCTGATGTCAAACACCAATGGATATGGGATCATCCATCGCCCATCTACATGGGTCGAGAAGCTACACGCTAGTATACTTTGGTATATCGATGCCTCGTCTCGATACACCCACGACTAGGGACTTTAAAGGATGTACTCACAGATTACCATTGTCCCACTAGTATGATCCGCATCATAATCCAGGTAGTCAAGTACACATCCTAAAGGCTTTACCAACATGTAACAGAGAGACAATCAGTGTACATGTTAAGATAAAGAGTAACCAGATAGCATACTATCATGTAGAGCAAGAAAGTCTTTCCTATATATGTCCAAGAATCCACTACAATATATATCTCATGTACAGTAATGGCCTCTAGGGCATACAAATAACTAACAATCTCCTACTTGCACTAGGGCCGTCATATAGCAGTGGTTGTAGTATCTCATACTCAACCATCCCATAAAAGTCTCTCTCTAGGAAAATGCCTTTGTGAGTGGATCCGCCGTGTTGTCCTCTGAGTCTACTCTCCTAACCTCGATCCCCTGGAGATCAACCATCTCCATGATCAGGTGATACTTCCTTAGAATATGTCCGGGTCATTGATGGGACAGGGGTTCCTAGGCCTAAGCCACAGCTCCATTGTCACACAATGGTAGGAACGAAGTTCATCTCATGAACTAATATACACCCAGACTTTCTCTTTGGTAACATCTTTAGTAGCGATGTATCCAGCCTTTATCGTTTAGTTTGTCACGGTATCTAGTTTGGAACTCTTCCAACATACCGTCTCTCCACTGAGGGTAAAGACAATGCCTGTGACTGACTTTCAGTCGACCTTACCACCCTGGAAGTCATCCAGTGATTCTCCCTAGGATCGATTGATACCATCTCACTACACCTAGTGAGAATCCTAACATCCACTTAGATCTATCTCATAGATCCAAAACCCAGGATTTAGGAGGTATCACCTTGATCTTATATGGAGAATCAATGTGATAAGAGGAGATTGACCGAGTGTAGCATAGGAAACACCTTTCCTATCAAGAGTATGTCATTCACGTACAATACGAGGAACACCACCATACTCTCTGCTATCTTTTTGTATATACAAGGTTCATCTACCATTTTGATGAAGTCAAACTCTTTAACTACCACATCAAAACAGATGTTCCACTCCGCGATGTCTACTTTATCACATAAAGCAACTTGCACACGTTTCCGCTGCTCCCACCATCTACGAAGCCCTCTGGCTGTGTACTTATAGACGCTTTCTTGTAAATCACTATTTAGAAAAGCAGTCATGACACCCAATCGCCACATATCGTAGTTATGGTATGTAGCAATGTCAAGTAGGATCCGGATGGACTTAAGCATAGGCACTTGTTCATATCATAATATTGCATTATTATATTCCCTATTCTTATTCTTTTTATAAATAAACAGGTGCTTTTGATGCATGTCTGCTACATATTACAGGTTACAGGTTCTTGGAGCGAAAACAGTGAAAAAGACAAAAGATGATACAAAAAGTGGACTTTGACCGACAAACAGAAGACTCTTGATCAAGCCTACATCAAAGATAAAATTCACAAAGTACAAGGCAATGCAAGGTCCAAGATTATAAAGCGAACGGTTAAAAGTCCACCGCAATTATTCACTGGAGATCTGGAAGAAACATAGAAGCTATTTTAACAAAGAACCAAATAATAAGGAAGCCCAAAGATCCAAGGCCCAATACTTTCTTTTAAAGAGACATAAAATTTTACCAAAACTTGAAGTCTACTTTGACTAGGTCTTCCTAAGGATATTTTGGTAAATGTAGACATGCAAATCAATTGTAACCTAGAGTTTCCTATTCTCTATAAATAGGAACTTTACTCATTGTAATTTCTTATGCCTCCCTTCATTAATAAATTTTAGAATTCTTTTGGAGAGCATCGGTGTTTCTTTTCAATTCATGAATTCAGATCTGACAAACCTGCGTTGATGATTGGAGAGATGCATCAGTAAGTAGGTTATTTTCCTTGCAGTAGTTGTAGTTTTTCATATCTGCTCTAGGTAAATTATTTTCTCGCCTTAGTTTAATTTAGTTTAGCTTTTATTAACTTGCAATCGATGTTTTCTATCTTTAATAAAATCATGTCTTTTTTCATCCCCTCAATGAGCGAGTAGTTTTCTCGCTTGTTAGGGTTAGGAATAGGGAAGGATTTGAGAGATGAAGATCTCTCATCTCTTTTTCGTTGCCAAACTTTTATGAAAATTAGAACTCCATGCATACCTTCTTATTCCGCTCCCTACGGCACTCTACCCTCGAGGTAGCGGTGATACCGTAGTATAAAGGCCCGGATTTTAAGGTTTTCCATGGAGATTAGGGTAAAGATTAAGAAAGGAAGGACAAGGATCTAGAGGGAGAATCAATCTTCCCAATCATTCTAATCCCCTTTGTTAAGATTTACCATAACACTAATATGATATATTTAATTAAAGGCAATGGAAAGAGATGTAGATCTTTGTTTACCAAATTTTCCCTAAACCTAATCCTAGCAAGTTTCTAATCCTAGTATCATACAACTTCAATTTTTAGATTTAATAATCAATCCGAACACCCTTCGGAATTAACTCGTTAGCGCGATTAGAAAATTCACAACATCCCTGTGGACCGACCCGTACTCACCGGCTAGCTGCAAAGCGACGCCGTTCTTGATTGCGGTTACAAATATTTTTGATCTATCTTTTAGAAAGCGCAAGCACGCTAAATCACACCAATCAAATGGCGCCGTTGCCGGGGATGGCGTAGAATTTTCTTTTCGCAATTTCGGGTTAATCATAAAATTTAAAAAAAAATCTGAAAAATCTAAAAAATCTAAAAATATATCATCTGCTATTTTTGGAAAGGGTATCTTTGTGTGAATTTTCAGGATCTACGCACAAATTCGGATCTGGAAATCTACAGAAAGCGAAACAGCAAATAGACGATCCTATCAACAGAAGATTGCAACAACAGAGGAACAGAAAAAAATTTAGAGGACCGAGTCAACAAGTCAACCGCGCGATCTGGTGCAGCTGCAAAAAAAAAAAAAAAAAAAAAAAATGCCGGCGGCTCTTTCCGGCCGCGGAACCGCCGCGGGACATCCCTTCTGGCCGCGGAACCGCCGCGGCCTGGTAGGTTCAAAAAAAAAAAAAAAAAAAACAGGGTGCAGACGCGCGGTAAAAGAAAAAAAAATATGTAAGTTTTCTCTCTCCTCTTCTGCAAATCTTGATGTATCTTCTGTAAATTTGCCTGCAGGATTTCTTTGCGCTTTAAAAATATTCCTTTCCAAATAACAAATCTTATGCAGGATTCGTTGCGCTATGCTTAAAATAATAATTGATTGCAAGTGATCTTTTCTGATTTGCATAGCCTTAATCTTTTTGCTAAATATATCTTTCCAAATTAAGAGCAAGAGAAAAAAAAAAGGAAAATTTTAATTAGAAAACTTGCAAATTTTGAAATTCAAAAAAAAAAGATTTAATTACAAGTGATTTACTGTTTTGCATATCTTTAATCGGATTTTAAGGGGCTTTTGACCAACTCAGATTGGGTGGGGATTTCATCACCCTTCCCAGGACCCCAAAAAACACCTAAAGCATTTGCATCGACCACGATTAATTAAAAAAAAAATACTAGACTCAGCCCTAAGGACGTCGAGCTCAATAGGAAAAGGACTAGTTTAGGCATCGACCGTTTATCCTAACTGATTTTGCGGTGTCTCGGCTAGTGGTTTTTAATTAGGCCCACTGTCGTGGTGGTTCCTTTCCACTTACCTGGCCGTACTTGTCGGTGAAGAGGCGGTTTGAGGTCCTATTTCTAGCCCTAGTTAGGAGCTGTCTAGCAGACCTAGGTGACCCTAGATCTAGGTCTGATTGTGCATTTCTGGTTGATTGCATTTGTGTCTTAGCCCTTTATCGAAATTTTTTTCTGCAAACAGTTCTAAATAAAGAGAAAAAGGAAATTTTTTTTAAAAAAAAAACTTGCAACTTTTGTCGCTGAAAAATCCTTGCACCACCTACCTTCTTCATCTTCTCTTTCTTCTATCATGGGTACCCCACATCATAAATCTCTTGCCGAACTTTGGTATCCCGAACCTAATTTTGCGTCGTTCGGAAATTTGTTCGGTCAATTTAAAGACGATCCTTCCTTGCCAAGAAAATCTTTGAAAGATCACATAGAGGAGTCTAGGAGAAACAGTTTGACTTTTCAACCCACTTTGTGTCAACCAAGTCAACCTTCACCACCTCCATATGTTGACACCACTTCTTCAAGTCCTTCTGTCACTCCTAGGCCGATGTCCATTGCTGAGCATATTGCTCAATCTCGCCGTCGATCTTTCACCCCTCTCCACACATCTAGTTCTAGGGATCAACAAGACTATTCACCTTTTTATCCACATGTTGACCCTACCCCAGTCCAAGAACCTTGGTATCCCGAACCTAATTTTGCGTCATATGTCAATGTGTTCGGTCAATTTAAAGACGATCCTTCCATGCCTAAAAAATCTTTAAAAGATCACATAGAGGAGTCTAGGAGAAATAGTTTGACTTTTCAACCCACTTTGTGTCAACCAAGTCAACCTTCACCACCTACATATGTTGACACCACTTCTTTAAGTCCTTCTGTCACTCCTAGGCCGATGTCCATTGCTGAGCATATTGCTCAATCTCGTAGCCGATCTTTCACCCCTCTCCACACATCTAGTTCTAGGGATCAACAAGACTATTCACCTTTTTATCCACATGTTGACCCTACCCCAGTCCAATCACCCACTTCCTACCAGTCCTACCCGACCTTTCCCCCTTCACTAGACACTGCTTCTACACAGCCATTAGGGAGTTTCACATATCCAAACAATTTCGAATCTTTTACCGAAATCCCCTTACCATCCAAGTCTAGTTTGGAAGAGGCGTTGGAGGCGTATATCGCAGCAACAAACAAAATGGTTAAGAATGTGGAAGCGTCCGTGGCCACCCTTATGCAACCTGCTGAACCGGTAGCTAGTTTCCAACTAGCTCCAAATTTTTCAATGTATGAGGCGGCAGTTGGACAGAGTGAGAATGAGAGAGGATTTCCAAATCAAACCTACCCTTACCCAATTGAAGCCCACAACTCCAGTTTTCCATCGAATGTCCTAAATGATTCACAAGTTCAAAATAAAAGCGAGTTGTGTGATTTTGTAGTGTTTGATTTGCCAGATTGTGAAGAACCCCTTTCGAGTGAAACCAGACTTAATCCTTTCGATCTTTACACCTCCACTCTAGAACCTAAATTGATAAACATCCATGCTTTTGAGGAGGTGTCTAAAGAAATTGACTTTCACTTGATTGAGGATATAGACGCCGGGAATATTTCGGATGATGAACCTGTCGATTTAATTGAAATTTTATGTTCAAATCATCATCCCGAGTTATTAAATGTTTCTCCCGAGTCTCATATGCGTCTTGATTTTGATGATATTGGCATGGATAAGCAAATTTTTAAGGAAAATATTGAGGAGAATTATGAGGATAGTACTGAGGATAATATTGAGGTTGAACCATTTTCGTTTGATGGGTCGAATTTTCCAATACACCCTCCTAAATCCTTAACTGATACCCTTCCTCACTCACTTCCTTCCGTCCTTCCTATCGTTTCGACTGTGCAAGAGACCGTTACGCTTTCATCTCCAATACCTAGTTCGACGTACCCATGTTTGCTCACGACTCTTGAGGGATTTAATCTCATTTTTTCGCGGGTTGATAGATTAGCACAATCGCTTTTTACACATCGGTCATTACAAATTGTGCTAATCTATACACTCCATCTACATCCTCAAATTCGTATTCCCACTTTCTTTGGTTCTTCTAATCTTCCTTTAATGATATCGAGTGTTGATGAATCACAATCCGACATTTTGAGTTCGATAATTTTCAATTGGACCTTCGAGGAAAGTTTCGATGATATTTTCGCCGACGAACTCGCATTCTTAAATGATATGGATTTTGTGAGTAATCAACCTCCACTCGAAGAAGTAGAACCCCTACCATTTCTTCTTCCCCTCCGCCATTCTCCTCCACCGAGACCATATTATCCCTTTCTCTCCACACGGTCTCGTGTGCTTCTCATTTCTTTTCTTTCCACTCCATTCTTTCACCAACTCTACCATTACCACGATAGAATTTTTGAATGGTTGGTGCTAACCTTTGGCTTGTGTAAGGCCAAGCTTAAGTTTGGGGGGAACCTTTGTATATATGTATATATATTTTCGTTTTCTTTTTCTAAAAAAAATAAAATTTCAAAACATTAAAAATATAAAAAAAAATTGTAAATAAATAAACAGGGAAGTGCCGGTATTTTGACCCTCTTGGTTTAGCATGACAGTGAGGACACTGTCAAGTTCAAGTTTGGGGGTATGCTCGGTACGTCTTCTTCCTTCGCATTCATTTGTACATATTTTTGCATTTGCATGCTTATTTGAAAACCCATAAAAATTTGAAAAATTTCAAAAATTATAAAAATTACTGTATTCAATTTTGGCTAATTGACTTGAGTTTGACAGATAGGTTAACTGGTTAGGAACAACTAGATCTTAGACTTAGTGAATTAAAAACCCTAAAAATAACCTTCCTTAAAGTTTAACGGTAGAAAGTATATGCCTTGTAGTTTATTTAGAAATAGGCAAATTTTGGGTTGACTTCTTGGGCTAAGTCAAAATGAGAGAAGAGTATTGATGTTCTTATTAGAGTATAAGTTTGAAAAATAGTTCCTAGCTTAAATCTAGATTCTGAAAATGTATATCCTACAAAATTGCACAAACACGCACCTTGAAACTTGGATTAGTAGAAGAGACCTTGAAATACTCTTGTCTAAAGTCCTTAGCACAATGAAAAAGAAAAAAATGGATAAAGAAAAAAATGGACACTGGTTTTTGTGATTACTTAAGGCTGTAAAAATAGAAAAATATTTAGCGAGGGTGCTTCATCACCTAGTGCCTTAGACCAACTGGTTTGGGAGCCACTGCTAAAAGCCTTGGGTGTTGCAAAACTAGGAAGTACGCTTTAAAACGCTAACGCATCTTGTAATCGGTTGTTGGTACCTCAAGAAGTATTAACAGTCGCATGAAGGATGCGAAAGTGAAAATTCACAAGTGCTTTGGACAATGGACGGGAGTACGATTGCTTGATTTGAATTTCCAAGTGTAGGGGTGATATTTACACACACGTGGGGATATGTGATTAGAGTTTAGATAAGGGAAAGGAATGAAGAATAGAACTTTTATCTTTAGTAGAGTTGATAGAAATTCCTAAGTGGAGATGTAACCCTAGAAGGAAAACTTAAGAAATGCCGAAAGCTAAGTAAGTCTATAGGATATATATAATCTTAAGTTAAATAATGGGGAAGTGTGAAAAATATGGGTGGATAATTTGCGGGTCGACGATAATAGAATTCTTAGTTAGAAAACCTAATTGGAGAACAAAAGTCGAAAAGCCAAATTGATAGGATTTTGTGGGTGTAATCCGCTGAAAACCCTCAGGAGACAACACTCCTCCTACTAGGGACACCTAGAGGTTTAACGGCTTGTTGCACGTGCTCAGTGCAATCGCGTTTCCCTGCGAAAGTGCGGTTAGGATATTAGTGAATAAAAATAAGTTTGCTCGAGGACGAGCAAAAGATAAGTTTGGGGGTATTTGTTCATATCATAATATTGCATTATTATATTCCCTATTCTTATTCTTTTTATAAATAAACAGGTGCTTTTGATGCATGTCTGCTACATATTACAGGTTACAGGTTCTTGGAGCGAAAACAGTGAAAAAGACAAAAGATGATACAAAAAGTGGACTTTGACCGACAAACAGAAGACTCTTGATCAAGCCTACATCAAAGATAAAATTCACAAAGTACAAGGCAATGCAAGGTCCAAGATTATAAAGCGAACGGTTAAAAGTCCACCGCAATTATTCACTGGAGATCTGGAAGAAACATAGAAGCTATTTTAACAAAGAACCAAATAATAAGGAAGCCCAAAGATCCAAGGCCCAATACTTTCTTTTAAAGAGACATAAAATTTTACCAAAGCTTGAAGTCTACTTTGACTAGGTCTTCCTAAGGATATTTTGGTAAATGTAGACATGCAAATCAATTGTAACCTAGGGTTTCCTATTCTCTATAAATAGGAACTCTACTCATTGTAATTTCTTATGCCTCCCTTCATTAATAAATTTTAGAATTCTTTTGGAGAGTATCGGTGTTTCTTTTCAATTCATGAATTCAGATCTGACAAACCTGCGTTGATGATTGGAGAGATGCATCAGTAAGTAGGTTATTTTCCTTGCAGTAGTTGTAGTTTTTCATATCTGTTCTAGGTAAATTATTTTCTCGCCTTAGTTTAATTTAGTTTAGCTTTTATTAACTTGCAATCGATGTTTTCTATCTTTAATAAAATCATGTCTTTTTTCATCCCCTCAATGAGCGAGTAGTTTTCTCGCTTGTTAGGGTTAGGAATAGGGAAGGATTTGAGAGATGAAGATCTCTCATCTCTTTTTCGTTGCCAAACTTTTATGAAAATTAGAACTCCATGCATACCTTCTTATTCCGTTCCCTACGGCACTCTACCCTCGAGGTAGCGGTGATACCGTAGTATAAAGGCCCGGATTTTAAGGTTTTCCATGGAGGTTAGGGTAAAGATTAAGAAAGGAAGGACAAGGATCTAGAGGGAGAATCAATCTTCCCAATCATCCTAATCCCCTTTGTTAAGATTTACCATAACACTAATATGATATATTTAATTAAAGGCAATGGAAAGAGATGTAGATCTTTGTTTACCAAATTTTCCCTAAACCTAATCCTAGCAAGTTTCTAATCCTAGTATCATACAACTTAAATTTTTAGATTTAATAATCAATCCGAACACCCTTCGGAATTAACTCGTTAGCGCGATTAGAAAATTCACAACATCCCTGTGGACCGACCCGTACTCACCGGCTAGCTGCAAAGCGACGCCGTTCTTGATTGCGGTTACAAATATTTTTGATCTATCTTTTAGAAAGCGCAAGCACGCTAAATCACACCAATCAGCACTATAAAAGGTTTCATCATAATCCATACCTGGTTGATGACGAGAACCTTTTACAACATGTCTAGTTTCGAAAGTCTCAACTTTTCCATGTACACCAAGTAATCTTCTCAAGATATACTTGCTTCTGATGGGGATTTAACCTTTCAGATATAGCAACCAAAGTCCATACTTTGTTGGTGTATATGGATTCCATCTCAGATCGCAAAGCATCCAGCCATTCTTACAGAGTCCCCACTCTTGATGGCCTGCTCGAAACTAGTTGGATCATCATCTCATGATGCAATCCT
The DNA here is from genome assembly GCA_030015575.1 of Agapanthus africanus. Classification (NCBI taxonomy): domain Eukaryota; kingdom Viridiplantae; phylum Streptophyta; class Magnoliopsida; order Asparagales; family Amaryllidaceae; genus Agapanthus; species Agapanthus africanus. The sequence goes on along the minus strand of CM057337.1, from coordinate 882,021,321 downwards.
CGCTCCCACTGTCATTGAGAAAACCGAAGTGTCTCTCGGGCGGATGAGGAACCCTACCAGATCGGTGGAGAGGCTGAGCTTCGTCAGGAACTATTGAATCCTCTGGTTCTACCAAATCTTCAGCTGTAGTTTGTATAGCTGGAACTCCATCCAGTTCTACCCCATGTCCACAAATTTCTTTCCAAAATAAATTCCTTTTCTAAAAAGGTGGCATGCTGAGAAATAAAACACCTTTTGTTTCTCGGTGCGGTAGAAGATATTCCCTTGCGAATGCTTGGTATATCCAAAAATCTTCCACAGAACTGACCTTGCCTCGATCTTGTCCAGATTTTGCTTTTAGACATAGGCCGGACAACCCCAAATCTTAACTTACTTAAGAGATGGGCTCTTCCCATACCATATCGCATATGGAGTGGTAGGCACCTGATTTGGTTGGAACCCAATTCAATAGGTATGCAGCTTCATCAAGCTCATAACCGTCAAAAGGAAATAGGCAACTCAGTAATACTTATAATAGAGCGCAGAATATCTAATGTGGTGCGATTGCTCTGCCCCGATAGAACATTGTGCTGTGGTGTATACGGAGGAGTAATGCTGAGAGAGAATCTCATTCTCCTTTAGAATAGTTCAGGATCTCCGTGCTCAAGTATTCTCCTCCCTGATCTCATCATAGGACATAACACTTATACCCATTTTTGGTTCTCTACTTCTAACTTATATTCTTGGAATTTCTCAAAAGCTTCAGAGTTGTGTTTCAACAGGAACATATGTCCGAATCTTGAAAGATCATCAGTGAATGTAATGAAGTACAAAGAACCGGTCCTGGCATGTGTAGATAGGGGACCTACATACATCATCATGTATCAATCCCAAGAGTGCACTAACTCTTGCTCTGTTTCCAGTAAACGAAGCCATGGTCATCTTATCTTTGTGACATGATTGGCAAGTTTCACAAGATGTAAATTCAAACTGATTTAAATATGCATCTTTATGTAACTTAGTTAGTCGGGTCACATTGATATTACCTAGTCTACAATACCTCAAGAAGGATTCGTTCATTTCTGAACTCTTCCTATTGTGTGTGTTCTGTACGTAAAGAACCGTGGTTTGATTTAGAACGTATATGCTTTTAGATAATGTGCCTGAACCGATCAACTCTTGATATAGGAAATGTTCAAAACATTATCCAACAATACAAAATTATATCCTTCTTTATTAAATAAAGAGACTGATATGATATTGTATATCAGGTTCGGTATCTAATAACATTCGTTCAGAATCAATGTACTTAATAATACAGGGTGATAACTGCCAACAATTTGTCTGCAATCAATTGCACCATTTCCAACTCTTGAAACTTTATCACCCGTTCTCAGTTCTCTGCCTATCTGTAGCCCATGTAACAGATTACATATGTGGGATCCTGATCCGGCATCTCATACTCAGGACGTAAAGGATACTGAGAAACAGTTCTCTGTAATGAACACACCCGAAGAAGATGCATCATCATGCACTTTCTTCTTTTGGGCGTCACGGGAATCCTGGTAATCGCCTATTTTCTTCTCGGTCTTATAACAATTATAAGTTGGAGCGGGACCAAGTTCCCCAGCACAGTATAACAAGCGAGTTCGGTCAATACATCCATATTATTATCTTGATTAAGGCGTGACATGGTCGCTACCTGGAGAGAGAGAGAGAAGAAAACACTCTAGCGTATGCTTTTGCAAGATCAAATTGGTTATTATTTTATCTAATCAGGATGGCTCCCATTGTTTTTATCAAATTTTCCTTTAAACCCTAAAAGGAAAGACTAGCCGGGATTAATTACACCCTACAATTTCGCCAATCTTTCAGCCAGGCCAGTGCCGGTATTTTGAGGGAGGTTCCCCATACTTTCGCACGGACCTAATTAAAATAAATATCGTTTTTCCAGGGGCGTAACCCCGTTGACACCTTTCTAGACACCTACTTGATCGGCTAATTGTAATGTGTAAAACTCACCTAGGAGTAACAATTACTCGCAGTGGGTATCGGGATCCAACTATCTCATAGAAGGTATGCAATCTCATTGCAAATTTCAACACTTGAAATTCCCGATAATTTTTCCCCTAACCCCCTATGATCTTGACAAAGGCCAACAAATCATAGGATGCTAGTCAAATTCAACCCGTCATTTTCTAATTGAATTAAACCCACCTGCACGACCCTTGACAAAGGCCAATAAGGTCGTACGACTACCCTAATCCAATCTGCATCATATGCATAAGCAGATAAGCACTATTCAGCTACCGCACACTACGCCTTGACAAAGGCCAACAAACGCAGCACGAATACTAAGTAGGACTTATCTGAAATGACGGAGGGGTACGACAGGTTCTTCATAGAACCTTTTGCGTAATGAACTTGATATCGTTGTAGAATCAAATGATTTAAAAATGGAGTGTTTTTGAGGCCTTTGCTTGTTTTGCTAAAGAGGTCTGTTTACCCCAATCAGAGCAAAGCTCTGTTCAAATTCCAAAGCGGGAAATGAAGCAACGCTTCATCTTCCCCCAATCAGAGCAAAGCTCTACTTTGAAAATTTAAAACTTTAATAAATGAAGTAACGCTTCAGATTCTTGCGCTGTGCGCAACGTGCTACGTGTCAAAAGCTGATACATCAGCGCAGCGCCCAAGGCAGCGCGCCCAATCAGAGCAAAGCTCTATTTAAAACAAAATTAAAGGAAGCAACGCTTCAGTTGCTGCGCCGTGCGCTGCGCGACACGTGTCAGCGCAGATGCGCTGCGCCGTGCGCTGCGCGACACGTGTCAGCGCAGTTGCGCTGTGCGCTGTGCGACACGTGTCAGCGCAGTTGCGCAAGCGCAGTTGCGCTGCGCTCTGCGCTGCTTGACACGTGTCACGCGCTAGGGCGTTTGCGCCAAACAGAATTAAATTCTAGCAAGATTTTTCTGTTCTTGTTAAAACAAGAAGATTGCCTTCTGTAAAACAGAAGCCCCTGGATCAAAGATCCAACGATGGGGAAAATTCCCCAAATCACTCAGAGAAAGATCTGTTTAACAAATTTAACAAATTTATGGGCACTATATAAAGGCCCCTAGACCCCAAATCAAAAGGATGAACATTGTGAGAGATTAAGAACCTCAAAAACAGAGAAAACTCTGAAGAAGTTTCAAGAAAAAGGTAAAAAACTTTCGTAAAATAGAAGAATTTATTCTAATAGATCATTGATCTAAGAACAAGATCAATGATCTTCATATAATAATAAGTGCTTTGCACTCTTTTATGAACCACTGGTTCTCTGAAAACAAGAAAAACTTGTTTTCTTTGATCTAAATTGGATCAAGAAATCAAACAGCGCTTTGCACTTTTTTTATGAACCATTGGTTCTGGAATCTAAAAGATTCTCAAGTTAATAGTGCCTTGCAAAACTGCACTGTTGCGCTCTTGGGTTGGCGCAAGCCACCAGAGAGCGCCACGTGTCAGCACCTGAACTACTTGCGCTAGGCGCTTTTGAAAAAGAGCCTTGCTCTCTGAAATTGGCACAACTCACCAGAGCGCGCCACGTGTCAGCAGCGCAAGCGCAGCGCACTGCGCTTGCGTGACACGTGTCATCACCACAAGCACTTGCGCTCATTGATTGGCGCAAAGCGCCTGACAAATGCAATGCATTTCTTTTACTAAAGGGCCAGGCCCAAATCAGAAAGGTCTAGTAGGCCAAATTAAATTGCAATGCAATAAAATAGGCAGAGCCCAAGTAAAATTGATGCTCTGCATCATTTATAAATGGGCAGAGCCCAAACAAAAATAAAATGTAATGAAAGGGCAGAGCCCAAACAAAATCGATGCTCTGCATCCTTTATAAATGGGCAGAGCCCAAACAAAATAAAAAGTAATGCAATGCATTACTTAAACATAGGCAAAGCCCTAGCACAGGCCTAATAGGCCAAAAACAAGCAAAAGCGTTGAATATTTTTAACTGGACTTAGCCCAATCATGGCCGTAAGTCCTCAAATTAAATTGACGGAGTAAGACTGCTCTCCTAAATCAATTTACATCCGGTTCGAGGGTACATCTCCGAACTCCTCTGACCCCTATCATTGTAATCCTTCAACGACGTCAGAGAGGTGACGGGTCCCGACAACCACACATCAACACGGACTGTGGGGTCCTTAAACTCATGGACTTATGCGTCCCTAAACCAAAGACGGATTGTGGGATCCTTAAACCCGCGGACTTATGCGTTCTTAAACTAAAACACGGACTGTGGGGTCCTTAAACCCACGGACTCAAGCGTCCTTAAACTAAATATGGACCTCTATGTCCCTAAACTGGAATATGGACCACCATGTCCCTAAACTGGAATATGGACCGCAATGTCCTTAAACTACCTATGGACCACTACGTCCCTAAACTGGAACAATAGAGCCTCCATATGCTCTTTTGTCGGATCCAAACGATCCCGTTAAGTTGATCTTAGTCTCAAATCGGACTAACGTATCCTTAACGAACGTTTAAGTTGATCTTAGCCTAAATATGGCTAACGTATCCTTAAACTAAAACACCAAACCCAAATCTAAGTAAATACGGATTTGGACTAATCCACGTCCTACGGGCGACGGCATAAACTAGTCTCCGTATACAATCCACGGGCAACCACAAACAAAACAAACACCCACGACACGAAGTGAAATTCTGGAGAAGGAGAAAGTTGTTACCGCGATGCGGTAGTAATTAACTGCAGAGGCTTGCGCCTGCAGGGAAGAGCGTCCCCACAATCAAAAACCCCTCAAGCGAGGGGGAATCTGACGAAGTCTGCTACATCGGCCGCATCCGTCTAAACCTCCGATATACGGTGCCATAAATCAACTTGGCATCTTCGGAGAGGTGGACAGATAAAACCGAATAGCATCTGCCCCGAATCTCAGGCAAGACGTCCTCACATCCCGGCCGCTGTTCGGAGGGGAACAGATTCTGGCACGCCCGGTGAGACCTTTTCCTCTTTCCACTCCACACTTCGTGTGTCGTCTTCGTGAACGAATCGCGGTTTGTTAATGGTTGCCTTCGGATTTCAAGTTACTAAGATTTGGTCTCTTGCTTGACGCCCGCAATCTAACAGCGATGGCATTCACCTGTTCGAAGTGCTCCAACTGCAGTTGCAACTCGCGTCCTGCCTCAACTGGGGGCATAACCTACGGGCCCCAAGCGGCCTCTTTGTTCACCATGCCTGTGGAGCAGATTACTCAAGCCACCACAGGGCTGTTTTTCGGAACCATGCTTCCGCCAACAAGCTTCAGCACCCCTGTGCCTGTACAAGAAGCTCCTAAGAAGTCGGTCTTCAATCGATTTACAGTTACTGTGGCCCCTCTCAATGGGTCGCCCAACACCAGCGCCTCGGTCTTCTCCAGACTGGGCCAAAACTCCTGCGGGCCCACAATGAAGCTTGCGGTCCCAGAAAAGGTTATTCCAAAAAGAGTAGCCAAACCTGTTTCTGAAGTCGTCAAGGCGGCTTCTCCTGCTAAGAGATCGGTCTTTACAAGACTGACCGTCCCAACTCCCACTCCTGCTCTTGCTGCTCAAAAGACATCAGTCTTCAATAGGCTGACGCCGGCAACAGCCCCACACCTGAACAGGGGCAAGAAGAAGCTGTTTCTGTCTCTGAACCAATACCGACGACTCGTCGCACCCGACGATGCCACTGGCGCCGGATAAGGAAGACTGGGGGCAACTCCTCCTCTGGGATAACTCCACCAGCTCCAACGGTGGAAGTTAATGCTGCTGTTCCAACTGGGAACAGCTTTGAGCTACTGAATAGGGTACGCAGAAACTCACCAACTGCGGTGCTCAAGAGATCTCCTACACCAGTAGAGACCGCTGTGGAAGCAAAAAAGCCGGAGCAGCCTCCTCAATCGCTGTCCTCCAGGATTTACAAGACATGGCGACGAGTCCGAGAATCCGTGATCGATCCTAATTTCTCTCGCCAACACAAGAAATCGAAAGGTCGACAAGAAGAAAATCACCCGGTCAAGCAACGAAAAGTGACGACCACTTGGGTGCCAAAAGCAACGGGCCCCTCAACTTCAACGGCCCATAAGAGAAGAAGGCCGGAGAAAGTCCTCACGCCGACGGCGAATATCAAAGGTGGTGAACCCAAACGCCCTAAGTCAGGGGGCATTGTAGTTCACACCGTCTACATGGCGTCTGGTAAAGAGGACAGTCGCATATCTACGGGTCATCGACCGCTTACAGGGTCTGTGACCAAAGCGCAGGAGCAACAGCAGAAGCTCCAAGAGATGATGAACGCGATGGCCGCACTTACTAGGCCAAAAGAAAGCCCTGAAACGTCCTCGGATGAACGCCAGGAGCAAGAGACTGACGCCGAATTCCTTCGTCGAATATTGGAGAAGAAGGATAAAGAGGCTGCTGAACAAGCAGCCAACATAAAGCGTATGGGTCTCCTATTTCAAAACATGGTGGAGATGATGATCCAATAAGATCCTCCGGCCGAAGATCCTCCGATCGTCCTTGAAGACGATAGGTGAGAGACGTCAAATCCTCCGCCAGCTCTGTCAACAGCTAAGGAGGAGACAATCTCCAAAGCTGACTTGGACGAGTACATAGCCCAACAAATACGGGTTCATCATGCGACTGAAGCAGCCGGCCAGGTCGTAAAAACAGGACGACCATATCCAAGTTGGTACGATCAAATCAAGTACCCGCCCGGCTATACCATACCCAAATTCCATGTCTACAAGGGGACAGGCAATCCCCACCAGCATGTTGCCCAGTTCAGGGCACTCTGCGGCAACACCGGCGGTGATGACAAACTGTTGCTTCGCCAGTTCGTTGGAAGCTTGTCAGATACGGCGTTCGAGTGGTATTCCGAGCTCCCGAACGACTCTATCAAAACCTTCACGGAGATGGAGCTGTTGTTTACCCAGCATTTTGCAAGAGCCAGTGAACGCACCCCGATGACAGCATTGATTAACGCCAGGGTGAAGCCAGGCGAGACATGGGTTCAATATGCTATACGGTGGCGGAACTTATGGTCAAAGTGCGAGCAACGTATTGAGGAAGCTCTTGCAGTGGGTATGTTTGTGGGAACCCTTGATCCACAAGCAACCATCTCGCAATTTATGATGTTCTTCAAGCCGATTACCTTCCAGGCCTTGATTGACAAGCTAGCGCAAATGGATTAGATGGGCCATAAACCCCCTCTTCCAAAGCCGGACTCCCGAAATGAAAGGGGAAGGGAAAAGCGATCATTGTTGCTAATGCTCAACAATAGCCGAGTAACTCGAAGCCGGTTGTTCGTCAAAATAATATGCGTCCGCTGGTACCCCTTGAGGAGAGACTAGGACGTCCTTACTCGTTTCCCCGAGATAAAATGAGAAGATTATTCGAGCTGGCGTTGCGCAACCGACTCATAAATCTGCCGGAGCCAAAACGTCCGTCACAACCAATGATGTCAATGAGCCCAACTACTGCCCCTATCACCGGGTACTGGGTCATCCGATCGAAGATTGCTACGTCTTCAAAAATTGGCTTGAAGACCAGTACCAACAGAGCAAGTTTGCGTTATCCGACAGATGGAAAGTGAATCCGCCGCAACCTCACGCCTCTAAAAGGATGAATATGCCGGGGGCAGCATGCTCTCTCGTTAAAGAAGCCCCATGGGAGGTTGTGCTGTCGGCCAAGACAAAGAGGATGCTGAACGATCTTCGGACATGCCCAGCGATCAAGTGGAAGAACCCGTTGGAACCGCAGGTCATTGAGGGGATGTTGAAGCCACGTCCAACTCCGAAGATCGATGGTGGTGGCCCAAGCACTCGTAGCCAGCCGTCAAAATCTTCGAAGAAGAAGAAGAAGAAATCTAAAAGGCCTGTGAAGCCTGGTGACAAGCGCACAGACTTACAAAAACAAATTGACGCGCTGGAGGAATACAACCAGAAAGCACGGACTCCCATTACACTCCAAGAGTTTCTCAACCACGTCTTTCAAGAGGAAGGTGAGGGAGAAAGTTCGTCAGATGAATCTGAAGAATACGTAGCGAGCTGCCATATGATCTCCCATTCATTGACAGACGATGAAGAGACTCCTGGCACTGAAAAGCTGGGGGCAGATCCCGAACCAAAAATTCTGGGGCCATCAGATGAAGTAATTGACGTATTCCTTAACGAAGCTCGGTTGAAAAGTAAAGCTGATCGAGAACGCGAGACGGCTATATTTGAAAGGGTCAAGCGCCAGCGACTTGACGAAAGAGCTGAAACACTCCCGCTGGAGCACAATACATCCACTACTGACAAAAGCAAATTCAAGATGAGGAAAAGGTTTGCTAAGGCCATATCAATGGGCATGAAGCTACCCTCCTCCGAAGGAAACATTACTGGTGAAATGGAAATGCACCCCTCCTATTGCTTATATCATCAGAAGATTTCGCACCCCACTGAAGAGTGCAAAGTTTTCGATAGATGGTAGCAAGGATATGTTGCTCATCGACAACATTTTAAGCAGGAGAAGCGCAAAACTCGTCGGGAGCGGAAAAATATGACCGAAGGGTTTAACAGAACTACCGGCAATTGTCGCATGGTTAATGCCGGGGGATCACAAGTGCTTACATTAGGGAGCGATTATGACGAGGAGCCGGCTCTTAACCCTCTCTTTAAAGAGTCCACCTCAGGAAAAGAGGAAGAGCCGAAGGTCTGCGAAAATATCCGGCTGCGTAATCGCACGCTTCTCGAAAAGAATCTCGGACCCTCAAACAAAAAAGATAAGGGAAAAGAGAAGGTCCCTGAAGATATCGTCTTAGATGACTAAGTTGTGGAGGAGCTAAGTGCCAAGGACCCGCCGAAGAGAAATAAGGTGGATTACAACGTCTTAGCGCATCTGAGGAAACTACCCTCACAGCTCAGCATTCTTGACGCCCTTTTGCTATCAAAGGAGGCGAGAGATTCGTTAGTCAAGGCATTGCAGGATCCGGAGCAATTCCGAGCTTTCATGGCCGAGGAAAAGATGAAGGATGAATTGGAGGAAGTGCACACTGCTGATGTCGCTTTTGGTGATGAAGACCTTCTCCTTGGGACGTGCGAACACAATCGCCCCCTTTATGTCTCAGGATACTGCCACGATATAAAGATAGGCAAAATCCTGATCGACAATGGATCCTCCGTTAACCTCCTCAATGTGCGGGTGTTAAAAGAAATCTGCATGAGCGTCCAACACCTTGCTTGGGACAAGATCACTATCTCCGGGTTCGACTCCCAGTCATCAAGAACTCTTGGGTCTGTGATACTGACGCTACATTTCGGGCTACTCGTCACGGACATTAAGTTCCACGTCATAGATGCCAAGACATGATACAACACTCTGCTTGGCCGACCATGGTTACATGAGTACAACATCATCCCTTCTACACAACATCAGTGTATGAAGTATTCTAAGGATGGTCTCGAGTATACCGTGGCAGGAGAACTGAACCCGTTCTCTGTGAATGAGGTCCGCAAATATGAAGATGCCAAATACTTCTTACCGGATTTCGAAGACACGGAGAGGTGTCACAAGCCGGAGAATAAAGCTAACGCCACCATCCCTGTCTTTGGCAGTGATACCGAGGAGGAAGAGGAGATAGTTTATTCGGGCCCGTCCCAATACAACAAGCCGGGACCATCTGCTCCTACGTTGATCTTTGGTAGCGACTCGGAAGATGAGGTCCATGCTGTATTCTCTGCTCGACCTTCAATACAAACGTCCGCTAACGAAGAGCAAAGTCTACAAGTCGCTATGGTTCCACCTAAACACCGTAAAGAACTGGATGCACTTGATATCTACAATGTAGAGGAGCTGCGGACGTTCTATATCCCTCCTAGGCGAGAAGGTGAAAAAGCAATTCTATTCTACCGCTCTGAGGAAACCAAAGTGGAGAAAGAAATCTGGCACGGCGCGGATCCCACGCTTGACAGGCTGCAGCCCATTCGTCTCCCCAGATATTATACAGAAGGCTTGAAGAGGTTGCTGAAACGCCAGGGGATATCCTTCAAGCAGACCGTTCGAAAAGCTAAGTTCTATGACAAAGTCTGGAAAGTTCCCGGGACTCAACGCAAGCTGCCTAATGGGATAATGGAAACAATCGGGCTTGGATACATCCGATCAAAGAAATGAGAGCTACTCCACGGTTGCTACGTCGTGCATGACTTCGATGAAGAGGCGGATGCTCAATGGGAAGATGCTGATCCTGAACCAGTAAAAGTTCCAGATGCAAAAATGCCCAGTCCGTCGTTCGAAGAGCAAATGGACAAGCTTATAAGAGAAGCTGGTCAAAAAGTCCGAGATGACCATAACCGCGAAATGGTCATCTACGAGAAAGCCAAAACGCAACGTCTCCTCCAACAGGCCGTGAAAGATGAAAATGCCGCTCCTTGTCAACCTGTTATAAAGAAGGCTCGACGCAGAGGCAGAAACAAGTCGAAACGCGAAACAGGCGCTCAACAGCAACGAAGCGGGACTAAGAAGCCACGCAAGCGGAAATCGAGCGGTTCCGATCTATCCCTCATAAGAAAAATGGGTCGAGCATACTCTTTTCCTCGGGACAAGACGAAGAAAATACTTGACCTCGCTCTAAAACATCAGATGCTTACGCTGCCAGAGTCTAAACACCCCGAACAAGCAGGCGAAGTCTCTCACCCGGATTATTGCCCTTATCACCGAGTGATAGGGCACCCTCTCGAAGACTGCTTCACCTTCAAGAATTGGGTCGAGGATCAATATCAGCTTGGCAAGTTCGCTCTGTCCGACAACTGGAGGGTAGCGCCGCCACAGAAGCACGAACCCAAGGCCATGAAAGAAGAACCAGTTCCACATTGGGATTGGAAGCGAATTCGTACTTGTCACATGATAACAATATCAAAAGAAGAGCCCGAGAACGTCGATGACCTTCCCTGGTGCTTTGAAAACAGCAACGACGAGGTAATCTCAGAATTCCCACCAGCACCAAAAGAGCTGGAAGATGGAATCTATACCACTGCAGATAACCTCAAGAAAATTGAGTTGGGAACGGCGAACGATCCGCGACCGACATTCATTAGTGAGCTGCTGTCTGAAGAGAAGGTGGCTTCGTTAAAAGACCTGCTTATACAGCATAAAAATTGCTTCGCATGGAACTATTCCGAAATGCCGGGACTAGATCCAGAAATTGCTGTGCACAAATTGGCAATATCCCCGGACGTCAAGCCAGTCAAACAGGCGCCGAGAAGAATGCGGCTCGAGCTTGAGATGAGCATCAACGCTGAGGTCAAGAAGCTGATCGACTCTAGCTTCATCTAGGAAGTTCAATACCCTGAATGGATCGCCAACATCGTCCCTGTGATGAAGAAATATGGGACAGTGCGCATATGTGTGGACTTTCGGGATCTCAATAAAGCTTGCCCGAAGGACGACTTCCCAGTACCAGTCACCGAACAGATGATAGACAATACGTCCACTCATGAGGTTTTCTACGGCTCGTCAGGGTATAATCAGATAAAGATGCATCCCGAAGACCAGAAGCACACCGCCTTCAGGACTCCTTTAGGCATATTCTGCTACAAGGTGATGCCCTTCGGTCTAAAGAACGCCGGTGCCACCTATCAAAGGGCCATGACAAAGATCTTTGATGACCTTATACACGAAATCGTCGAATGCTATATAGACGATCTCGTGGTTAAAAGCAAATCATACGAGGAACATCTCGAGCATCTGAAGACCGTATTTCAACGCCTTCGACAATACAACTTGAAGATGAACCTTCTTAAGTGTGCATTCGGAGTTTCCTCGGGCAAATTCCTGGGATTCATCGTCCGACACCAAGGTATTGAGATAGATCCGTCAAAGATCAAGGCGATCATAGAAATGCCTCTGCCAAGAACTCTCAAACAGCTACGGTCTCTCCAAGGGAAGCTCGCGTATATACGGCGATTTATAGCCAACCTTTCAGGCAAGTGCCGTCCTTACAGCCACCTGATGAAGAAGGGAACCCCGTTCGTCTGGGACCAAAGATGCCAAAGCGCGCTGGACGAGATCAAGCAATACCTGCAGAACCCGCCAGTGTTGGCTGCTCCGGTCAAGAGAAAGCCCCTCATTCTTTATACAACCGCCCTCGAAGGTTCCTTAGGCGCAGTATGGGCGCAAGAGAACGACCAAGGGAAGGAAAGAGCACTCTACTACTTAAGTCGAGTTCTACTGGGGGCAGAAAGCAACTACTCCCCCATTGAAAAACATTGCCTGGCATTGATCTTTGCGATAACAAAGCTCAGACACTATGCGTTGGCGCATGAGGTCCGTCTCATTTCGAAGGTAGACCCTCTTAAATATTTAATGTCAAAGGCCATATTGACGGGACGACTCGCTAAATGGGCCCTGCTCTTGATGGAGTTCTCGATAACATTTCAACCTCTCAAGGCAGTCAAAGGCCAGGCCATCGCCGACTTCCTCGCTGAGCATCCGATACCCGCCGATTCTCATCTGAATTGCGATCTTCCAGACGAACATGCGTTTGATGCAATCGACGGTGGTGATACCTGATGGGAGCTTTATTTCGATGGAGCATCTTCTGTGAAGAAGCGCGAACAAAGTACCCCTATAATCAAATCGGGGGTAGGACTCATCTTTGTAACTCCACAAGGAGGGATAATGCGCTTTACCTTCTCCCTAACAGAGCCGAGGACGAACAATGAAGCCGAATATGAAGCTTTGATAGCAGGCCTCGAGATCGCCATCGACATGGGAATTGAAAACCTCCTCATATACGGAGACTCCCAGATGGTCGTTAGTCAAGTAAACGGCGACTACCAAACGTGCAAACCAGAGTTGGTGAAGTACGGCGAAAAGGTGCAGCAACTGTTGACCCAAATTCCCTCCTATACTTTGGAAAACATACCGCGCGCGGAAAACAGCAAAGCGGACGCATTGGCCAAGCTCGCCAAGGAACTGGCTGATGAGAACCTCGATGACGTAAGAATCGTGGTACAAAGCCGTCGGGTGCTTGCCCCAGCAGAAATATCTCCGGAATCACCCGAAGAAAAGGGAGCGACTGAGCAGACGACCCTGTAAATAAAAGATCGGGAAAAGGCTGAGGATTGGAGAGAAGTCTTTATAGACTACTTCAAATACCGTCGAACGCCCGAAGATGCGTCCTCAAGACATCAGCTTATGAAACGAGCTCTGTCTTTCGCCTTCGTCAATGATACTCTGTACAAGAGGTCATTTGATTATTTGTGGTTGAGATGTCTGGGACCTGACGAAGCGAAAAGAGTCGTTCAGGAAGTTCAAGACGGACTCTGCGGTTCTCACCAAGCAGGCTCAAAGATGAAGTTGATCAAACGGATGGGCTACTATTGGCCTACGATGATCCAAGACTGCCTCGAATATGCGAAGCAATGCCACTCATGCCAAATTCATAGGGACTTCATCCACCAGCACCCAAATCCACTCCATCCAACAGTGGCTAGTTGGCCATTCGAAATGTGGGGAACTGATATAGTCGGCCCCATCGAACCAGCATCGTCTAGGGGACATCGTTTCATCCTGGCGACGACTGACTACTTCTCCAAATGGGCAGAGGCAGTACCGCTGAGGGAAGTGAAGACGGAGAATATCCTCCACTTTTTCAAGACGCACGTCATTTATCGGTTTGGAACTCCGCGACGGATCATCTCCGATAACGGGCCAGCTTACAGAAGCCACAAGATCAGTCGCTTCGCGCAATAACACAATATAGACTGGAGATATTCCTCGGTTTATAATCCGCGAGCTAATGGTCTAGCTGAGGCCTTCAACAAGACCTTGACAAAGATCATGAAGAAAACGGTGTCCCGAAATAAGAAGGACTGGCATGAGAGGCTGCAAGAAGCTCTTTGGGCGTATCGAACTATGTTTAAGACAGCCACGAACACAACGCCATATGCGCTGGTATTCGGTACAGAAGCAGTACTCCCCCTCGAGATAGAGTTACCCTCTTTACGAGTGGCAATCCACTACGAGCTGACGGACGAAGAAAATGCTCACCTTCGGTTTGAGGAGCTTGATGCCCTCGATGAGACCCGGCTCATAGCGCAACAAAATCTGGAGGCCTATAAAGCAAAGATGACGCGCTCATATGAAAGATTGACCCGGCCGAGGACATTCCGCCAAGGCGAACTCGTGCTAGTGGTCAAAAGGCCTATGATCCCCAATCGCGCCAAGAGGGGAAAGTTTGAGCCGAACTATGAAGGCCCGTACATCATAGACAAGGTCTACCAGGGTGGAGCCTATCTGCTTATGGATATGCACGGTGAAAGGCCTTACAGGCCAATAAATGGTTGCTTCCTAAAGAAATACTACGCTTAGCGAGTTATCGCCTAGGTCAATGATAGATGACGACGACTATGTCCGCTCGCTATCTTCCTAAGCTCAAACTTTATAAGCGGTAGCCAGCCTTCTCCTGGACGGACCGAAACGTCCTTAAACTAATGAAGGACCGAAACATCCTTCAACTAATGAAGGACCGAAACGTTTTTAAACTACTACCGCAGCATCCTTAGGCTGACGAGATGAATAAAAAAAAGAAAAAGAAAATAATAAAAAAAATGATGATAAAAACGGCATGTCTATAAGCAAAAAGGGCACGGATGAAAACCCGAAAGGGCTCCGTGAGTAAAAACAGCAGGGCTACCGGCGAGTGTTCGTGAAAACCCGAAAGGGCGCGACCTCGTAAAAAAAAGTAAATAAAAATAAAAAGAATAAAAAAAGGGTATGTCCATAAGCAAAAAGGGCACGGATGAAAACCCGAAAGGGCTCCATGAGTAAAAACAGCAGGACTATCGGCGAGTGTTTGTGAAAACCCGAAAGGGCGCAACCTCATTAAAAGACACTTACAGGGTCCTCTCGACCTTGTAAGGAGAAACCACCCGCGTGAGATCCTTACGACTCACAAGGGAGCAACACACTTAGGGATCCTCACGATTCCTAAGGAGAAAATACACTTGCGGGATCCTCACGACTCGTAAGGAGAACTCTCTTATGGGACCCTCACGGCTCATAAGATTTGAAAGTCTTAAGTTACAGAGACCTAAACCTGTGCTTAAGCAACCCTCACAACCTTCGATATTTCCCTACAAGTGGCTCAATACTGACCCTTGTATACGATCCACGGGCGCGAATAAACATTTCCCTAACCAAGTCCTATCCGTGACTGGGGATATGTACGTATGATGAACAACCCTTGTAGGTCCTCTCGATTTACAAGGAGAAAATCCTCTTGTAGAATCCTTACGACTTACAGAGGAACATACACTTAGGAATCCTCACGATTCCTAAGGAGAAAATACACCTACGAGATCCTCACGACTTGTAGGGAGAAATACCTTTGTGAGACCCTTACGGCTCATGAAGTCAAAAGTCTTAGCCGACAGGATCCTAACCCTGTTTGCTAAGCCACCTTTGTTCGACATCGACGGAGGCAAATGATGATTCGCTCCTGGCAATATCCCAGTTGTAGCGGTGCTGATGCCGAAATCGGTGTCTAAGTTCAAGTTTACGGTGAAAAACTGGTAGGCCGCGCGTATGCATACAAAATAGCCGAAATGATTGGGCAACTTGCAATAAAAAGCAGCAAGTAAAGAAAACGTATGCATACAAAATAGCCGAAATGATTGGGCAACTCCCAATAAAAAGCAGCGAGTAAAAATAAAATAAATAGCCGAAACGATTGGGCAACTCGCAATAAAAAGCAGCGAGTAAAAATAAAATAAATAACCGAAATGATTGGGCAACTCGTGATAAAAAGCAGCGAGTAAAAATAAAATAAATAGCCGAAATGATTGGGCACTGTGAAAAATAGCCGAAATGATTGGGCAATCGCGACTTTCGCGATGTAAAAAGCTGAAATGATAAAGCATCGCGGAAAGAAATAAAAAAAAATGAGAGAATGAAACTTTTGCCCTGCAGGTAAGTCCATAGTGACCCCTGTATACAATCCATGGGCATAAACGAAAAAAAGAAAGGGGACTACATTTCCCCACCAGGCTGCGTCAAAGGGAAGTCAGATCTCGACGACCACATCTACAGCCTGGAGACCAACAGCGGCGTTCCTCCTCATTCCAGCAGGACACGGATGTGACATCACCAATCGAAGCCACGGCAAAGTCCCCAGTTCCAAGACTCTACGGTTCACAGACAACCTAGAGTCAGCAAATGACCTCCGTCGCGGAAACAAGTCAACCAACGACCTCCGTCGCGGAAACAAGTCAGCAAATGACCTCCGTCTCGGAAACAAGTCAACCAATGACCTCCGTCTCGGAAACAAGTCAACCAACGACCTCCGTCACGGAAACAAGTCAACAAATAACCTCCGTCTCGAAAACAAGTCAACAAATGACCTCCGTCTCGGAAACAAGTCAACCAATGACCTCCGTCGTGGAAACAAGTCAACAAATGACCTCCGTCGCGGAAACAAGTCAACCAATGACCTCCGTCGCAGAAACAAGTCAACAAATGACCTCCGTCGTGGAAACAAGTCAACCAACGACCTCCGTCTCGGAAACAAGTCAACAATGACCTCCGTCTCGGAAACAAGTCAGCAAATGACCTCCGTCGCCGAAACAAGTCAACCAACGACCTCCGTCGCGGAAACAAGTTAGCAAATGACCTCCGTCTCGGAAACAAGTCAACCAATGACCTTCGTCTCGGAAACAAGTCAACAAATGACCTCCGTCGCGGAAACAAGTAAACCAACGACCTCCGTCTCGGAAACAAGTCAACAATGACCTCCGTCTCGGAAACAAGTCAGCAAATGACCTCCGTCGCGGAAACAAGTCAACCAACGACCTCCGTCGCGGAAACAAGTCAGCAAATGACCTCCGTCCCGGAAACAAGTCATCCAACGACCTCCGTCTCGGAAACAAGTCAACCAACGACCTCCGTCGCGGAAACAAGTCAACAAATGACCTCCGTCTCGGAAACAAGTCAACAAGTGACCTCCGTCTCGGAAACAAGTCAACAAATGACCTCCGTCGCGGAAACAAGGCAACAAATGACCTCCGTCGCGGAAACAAGTCAATAAATGACCTCCGTCGCGGAAACAAGTCAACCAATGACCTCCGTCTCGGAAACAAGTCAACAAATGACCTCCGTCGCGGAAACAAGTCAACCAATGACCTCCGTCGCGGAAACAAGTCAACAAATGACCTCCGTCACGGAAACAAGTCAACCAATGACCTCCGTCGCGGAAACAAGTCAACAAATGACCTCCGTCGTGGAAATAAGTCAACCAATGACCTCCGTCGCGGAAACAAGTCAGCCATTGACCTTCGTCGCGGAAACAAGTTAGCCAATGACCTCCGTCGTGGAAACAAGTCAGCCGACGACTTCCCCGTCAAAGCAATACTTCGATTCGGAAGCAAGTCAACTCACCAACCACTTACGAGTCCTCTCGGCTTGTAAGGGAGAAAATTCTCTTATAAGATCCTTATGACTTATAAGAGAAAACACACTTAGGAATCCTCACGATTCTTAAGGAGAAAATCCACCTACGAGATCCTCTCGATCCGTAGGGAGAAAAGTCCCTATGAGACCCTCACGGCTCATAGAGTTGAAAAGTCTTAGGCAGTAGATCTGAATCTGTGGTCTAAGCTATCGTTATCTCTTGGAGAAATTTAGATGCTTACTCTATTATCTGTCAATTGTGTTTATCAAGACAGCATGCTGATAATAAGAGAAAGAAGAAAGCGACAAAAGAACATCCGATTTACAAGCGTTCGAGACACACTCATTCATGCATAGGCAAAAGACTTAGAACGAAAAATAAGACAAGCTGGAATAAAGTTTTTCCATTAATATTGCCAAAAATTCTTACAATCATAAAGTAACAAACGAGAAATATTATTACAATGGAATAACCTCAGATCCAGGGCACGGATTGAGGAAGTCAAAAGTAAGGCCATCCAGAGTTCTTCTGGCCTTTCTGATTATTCTCGTGCGCAGCCTCTCGCGCTCCTGTGTGTCAAGATCCTCGGCAAGCCCCCCAGCCTTTGATAAGCAGCGACTATCGTCGTCTGCTGGAAAATTTGATGCAGGATGTCGATGAGGCTATCCAGCCGTTTCTTCAAGATCAGCCCTGAAAGGTACACTGAATGCACCTTGTCTTCGGCATCATCCAGCGCATTGAGTGTTAGGGCCTCGTGGAACCCCGGGAGTGCTCTCCAAATTGCTCCCAACACGACTTTCAAGAGAGCAGAGCGGCGGGGGAGCAGCCAACCAACACGCGCGTTCAGACGACCCATGACCTCCGCACATTGGGCATCCGTAAACTCCTGGTCTTGTTGACTGCCCTGTACACGGATATCCTCGTATGTGATGAACTCATGCAGACTGTATAAAAGCACCGCCATAATGCCTGAAGGAAACATCATTGGAAGATTAGCAATTATAAAAAGAGAGTTAAAATTCCTCGAGAGCAATGCTCTGTAGACAGGAGTGACACCTGTCAAAATCAGTAATGAGGAGAATTTGAGAAAAATCCCCTAAGAACATTGAGAGCTTTACTTTGCAAAGGTGATATAATAATAATAATAATAATAATATAAAATGCCATCTTTAACTTCCAAGATCCATGAAGAATTCTTAAGAGTTCTTCTATATGATTTGGAAGGAGTAAAGATCCATTGATGAATTAAGAAAATCCCAAGAAAATCTTTTAGAGAGCAGAGCTCTATTAATGGAGCCCTAATAGGGTTCTCCTTAGTCTTCTTTAGACCCCTTTAGAGCAAAGCTCTGCTAAAATGAAACCCTAAATCGGTCTTCTTTAGATCAGGGATCTATTGAGAGCGAGGCTCTTAAAATTGATTTAATTTAATCTAAATTAATTTTTTTTTACCTAGAATTCTCTAAAGATTGAACTTTTAAAAGTGTTTAAACAAAAGAGCAAGGCTCTGTTGGTAAAACCCCAAGGGGGTTTTCTTTAGATCAAAAGATCTATGAGAGCAAGGCTCTACTAATTGAAATTAATTTAACTCAAGATTAATTTTTACCCAAAAAGTTTCTTTTGAAGAAAAATCTAACTCTGGGAGTTCTTAAAGGCAAGAGCAAAGCTCTGAAGTTCTGAAAATAAAATTTTTGGAGATGGTAATCATCTGTGAAGGGCCAAAGGTCCTATTTATAGTCATCAAGTGCCCTTTCAACTTCCAAAAGCTGCCGCAACGATTGGAATTCTGCCACCGTTGCGCTCACGTTTGGGCTATGTGAGCGCAACGGTGGGGGGGGGGCATTTGTTTACCCCAATCAGAGCAAAGCTCTGTTCAAATTCCAAAGCGGGAAATGAAGTAACGCTTCATCTTCCCCCAATCAGAGCAAAGCTCTACATTGAAAATTTAAAACTTTAATAAATGAAGCAACACTTCAGATTCTTGCGCTGCGCGCAACGTGCCACGTGTCAAAAGCTGATATATCAGTGCAGCGCCCAAGGCAGCGCGCCCAATCAGAGCAAAGCTCTATTTAAAACAAAATTAAAGGAAGCAACGCTTCAGTTGTGTGAGCGCTGCGCGACACGTGTCAGCGCAGATGCGCTGCGCCGTGCGCTGCGCGACACGTGTCACCGCAGATGCGCTAGCGCAGATGCGCTGCGCCGTGCGCTGCGCGACACGTGTCAGCGCAGTTGCGCAAGCGCAGCGCTGCTTGACACGTTGTACGCGCTGGGGCGTTTGCGCCAAACAGAATTAAATTCTAGCAAGATTTTTCTGTTCTTGTTAAAACAAGAAGATTGCCTTCTGTAAAACAGAAGCCCCTGGATCAAAGATCTAACGATGGGGAAAATTCCCCAAATCACTCAGAGAAAGATCTCTTTAACAAATTTAACAAATTTATGGGCACTATATAAAGGCCCCTAGACCCCAAATCAAAAGGATGAACATTGTGAGAGATTAAGAACCTCAAAAACAGAGAAAACTCTGAAGAAGTTTCAAGAAAAAAGGTAAAAAACCTTCGTAAAATAGAAGAATTTCTTCTAATAGATCATTGATCTAAGAACAAGATCAATGATCTTCATATAATAATAAGTGCTTTGCACTCTTTTATGAACCCCTGATTCTCTGAAAACAAGAAAAAACAAGAAAAACTTGTTTTCTTTGATCTAAATTGGATCAAGAAATCAAACAGTGCTTTGCACTTTTTTTATGAACCATTGGTTCTGGAATCTAAAAGATTCTCAAGTTAATAGTGCCTTGCAAAACTGCACTGTTGCGCTCTTGGGTTGGCGCAAACCACCAGAGAGCGCCACGTGTCAGCACCTGAACTACTTGCGCTAGGCGCTTTTGAAAAAGAGCATTGCTCTCTGAAATTGGCGCAACTCACCAGAACGCGCCACGTGTCAGCAGCGCAAGCGCAGCGCACTGGCGCAGCGCACTGCACTTGCGTGACACGTGTCATCACCAAAAGCGCTTGCGCTCATTGATTGGCGCAAAGCGCCTGACAAATACAATGCATTTCTTTTACTAAAGGGCCCGGCCCAAATCAGAAAGGCCTAGTAGGCCAAATTAAATTGTAATGCAATAAAATGGGCAGAGCCCAAGTAAAATTGATGCTCTGCATCATTTATAAATGGGCAGAGCCCAAACAAAAATAAAATGCAATGAAAGGGCAGAGCCCAAACAAAATCGATGCTCTGCATCCTTTATAAATGGGCAGAGCCCAAACAAAATAAAAAGTAATGCAATGCATTACTTAAACATGGGCAAAGCCCTAGCACAGGCCTAATAGGCCAAAAACAAGCAAAAGCGTTGAATATTTTTAACTGGACTTAGCCCAATCATGGCCGTAAGTCCTCAAATTAAATTGACGGAGCAAGACTGCTCTCCTAAATCAATTTACATCCGGTTCGAGGGTACATCTCCGAACTCCTCTGACCCCTATCGTTGTAATCCTTCAACAACGTCAGAGAGGTGACGGGTCCCGACAACCACACATCAACACGGACTGTGGGGTCCTTAAACTCATGGACTTATGCGTCCCTAAACCAAAGACGGATTGTGGGATCCTTAAACCCACGGACTTATGCGTCCTTAAACTAAAACACGGACTGTGGGGTCCTTAAACCCACGGACTCAAGCGTCCTTAAACTAAATATGGACCTCTATGTCCCTAAACTGGAATATGGACCACCATGTCCCTAAACTGGAATATGGACCGCAATGTCCTTAAACTACCTATGGACCACTATGTCCCTAAACTGGAACAATAGAGCCTCCATATGCTCTTTTGTCGGATCCAAACGATCCCGTTAAGTTGATCTTAGTCTCAAATCAGACTAACGTATCCTTAACGAACGTTTAAGTTGATCTTAGCCTAAATATGGATAACGTATCCTTAAACTAAAACACCAAACCCAAATCTAAGTAAATACGGATTTGGACTAATCCACGTCCTACGGGCGACGGCATAACCTAGTCTCCGTATACAATCCACGGGCAATCACAAACAAAACAAACACCCACGACACGAAGTGAAATTCTGGAGAAGGAGAAAGTTGTTACCGCGATGCGGTAGCGTAATTAACTGCAGGGGCTTGCGCCTGCAGGGAAGAGCGTCCCCACAATCAAAAACCCCTCAAGCGAGGGGGAATCTGACGAAGTCTGCTACATCGGCCGCATCCGTCTAAACCTCTGATATACGGTGCCATAAATCAACTTGGCATCTTCGGAGAGGTGGACGGATAAAACCAAATAGCATCTTCCCCGAATCTCAGGCAAGACGTCCTCACGTCCCGGCCGCCGTTAGGAGGGGAACAAGGTTACTCCGGTGAAGGGATCTCGGCTCTTTCTTCGTCGAATGAGGTGCATGATATTCACAATACCACTATGCAAAGCAAGAACTAGAAAAGCAATCAAAAGACGAAACCGAGGGTTGTAGCATCTGCCAGTTATTGCTAAAGAGGTCACTCCCGGTGAAAGGATCTCGGCTCTTTCCTTATCGAATAAGATGCTGGATATTCTACAAGAAATACCGCTATGCAAAGCAACAATTAGAGCTACCTGTTTTTGAAAATTCGATTCCACAACATCTTTAGGTTTATTTTCTTTCATTAATCTCATTAATGAATGCCCTATCATTTAAGTTACCTAAGCATCACAGATAAATACAACGTACGCTTATGCCAGCCACATTCGTCTCGATGTCCCCTCGTGCACCGTTAGGTTAGGTAACTAACGGCAGAGCAGGGCAGTGCTAGCGCGGGTGTAAAACATAAGCAATGTTTATATAATATATCACATATACTATATCCAGTATCTATCTCAACATATCAAATGATCACATCACAGATATCGCAACAGAAGAAAACATATGAAATATTGGATATATTAGGAGGTCCATGTTTTATTTTGAGCCTGTATAAAACACGGATTCCACGGTCGCGATGAATAACCAAACCCACATCCTTAGACCCCTACGAGAGCGGCAAGCAACCCTACCAATTCTAGAGTTAGAAGACCCGGACTCGACCCCTCGAGCTTAGCGCTGGGCGCCAACAACTGAGTGCCAAGCACTCTTTATTAAGCAGCGCCCACGTGAGGGGCATGTAGGGTGCTTGGCGCTGGGCGCCAACAACTGAGTGCTAAGCACACTTTAAGCAGTGCCCACGCAAGGGGCACATAGGGCGCTTGGTGCTGGACGCCAACCACTGAGTGCTAAGCACTTTTTTTAAGCATCGCCCACGTGAGGGGCACGTGAGGCGCTTGGCGCTGGGCGCCAACCACTGAGTGCTTGTTCATACCATAATTTTGCATTATTTTATTCCCCATTCTTATTCATTTTACAAATAAACAGGTGCTTTTGACCCATACCTGCTACATAGTTACAGGTTACAGATTCTCGGGACAAAAATAGTGAAAAAGATAAAAGACGATGCAAAAGTGAGACTACGACCGTTAAATGGTAGAATCTTGATCGTGCCCACATCTTGAGGAACAGTGAAGATCAATTGACAAGTTTACAAAGAACAAAGGCAGCGTAAGGTTCAATACTTCGTCACGAAGCAACGGTAAAAGTCCACTGCAATTATTCACTGTGGAGATTTGGAAGAAACCTAGAAGCCAATCTGAGAAAAGAACTGAAGTAAATTGAAGAAAACATGCACCAGAAGCAACCAGGAGAAAATGATACCACAAATCCCACATACGGCCGCGGAACCGCGGCCAAACGTGGGCTTTGGCCGCGGATCCGCGGCCACGTGGCCCAAGTGTCGGTGGAAAATCTTGAGGCGCTGGCGGTGCGTTGACTAGGTCTTTTTCTTAGGGGGTATTTTTGTAATAGCAGACATGCGGTGATTATAAACCTAGGGTTTTCTATGTCCTATAAATAGAAGCCCTAATACCTCTTTTGAGGTATGCCTCTTCTTGTGCCTCATTTTATATCTAAAATTCAGATCTGTAATTTTCTGCAATGAATGAAGAGAGCGTCAAATTAGAGTAAGTTTTCAATTCTTGCCCCAGTTAATTTTATTATCTACCCTAGATAATTTCTTATCTGCCCTAGTTAGATCTTTTATTCTCTGCCCTAGATAGATAGTTTAGAAATGTTTTTCAATTCCCTAATGAGCGAGTAGTCTCCTTGCTTGTTAGGGTTAGCTTTGGGGAAGGCTTGAGAGATGAAGATCTCTCACCCCTTTCTTGCCCATCACACGTTTTTATATGACTCCATGCATACATGCACACACCGCTCCCTACGGCACCCTATCACACGAGGTAGCGGTGATACCGTAGTATAAAGGCCCGGTTGAGCGTGTTTTCCATGGAGGTTAGGGTAAGGATTAAGAAAGGAAGGACAGGAACCTAGAGGAAGAAACACCATTTCTTCCCGATGATACTAATCCCCTTTATTAATTTTTACCATAACTCCTAAAGAGATCTTAATTTGGGTATTGAAAGCGGTGGAAAATCTTTGCATTTCCAAACTTAACCTAAACCTAACCCTAGCAAGATTTAGATCTAGATAAACTAAATTTTTAGATTTAATCAATCCATTCACACCGTTTGAAATTAACTCGTTAGAACAATTAGGAAATTCACAAAATCCCTATGGACCGACCCGTACTCACCGGCTAGCTACTAAGCGACGCCGTTCTTAATTGCGGTTATAAAATATTCTTTAACATACGAATCAAATGGCGACGTTGCCTGGGATGGCGTGTTATTTTCTTTTTGTAATTTCGAGTTAATAAAAAAAATTGAAAAATCATAAAAACTGAAAAAAAAAATAAAAATTTATCATTTTGTTATTTTGTGAAGAGTATTTTTTTTTGAATTTTGCAGGATCTACAATCGAGTTCGGATCTGAAAAATCCAGAAAGCGAAACAGAAAACTGAAGATTTGAACAATAGAGGATTTCCATAACAGAACAACAGAAAAAATTTGGAGGACCGAGTCAACAAGTCAACCGCGGAACCGCGGTCAAAGGTGCGTATCGGCGGCGGAACCGCGGCAAGAAGTGACGTGAAAAAAAAAAGGCCGCGGAACCGCGGCGGGAAGCAGTATTGGCGGCGGAACCGCGACAATAAAGTGATGTCACCATCTGCAACAAAAAAAACCCACTTTAAGTTTCCTCTTCTTCTCTGAAACCCTAATATCTCCTCTGAAAAAATTTCCTGCAGCATTCTTTGCGCTAAAAAATCTCTCCCCCTTCTAATAATTGATCTTGTGCAGGATTCTTTGCGCCGCGCTAAAAAATAAAAAATTGATTGAAAGTGATTGTTACTGCTTTGCATATTTTTAATCGGACTTTAAGGGGCTTGAGACCAATTCAGATTGGGTGGGGATTTCATCACCCTTCCCAGGACCCCAGAAATCACATAAGGCATTTGCATTGACCATTTATTAATTAAAAAAGACTAGACTCAGCCCTAAGGACTTCGCGCTCAATAGGACAGAGGACTAGTTGTAGGCATCGGCCGTTGATCCTAACCTGACTTTGTGGTGTCTAGGCAAGTGTGTCTAAGGCGAGTGGTTACTTAATTAGGGCCACTACTTGTAGTGGAGAGCCTCCCACTCACCTGGCACTTACCTGGCCGCAATTGGTGGTGAAGAGGCGGTTTGAGGTCCTATTTCTAGCCCTTTGGAACAGTTAGGAGCTGTCTAGCTGACCTAGGTGATCCTAGATCTAGGCCTGATTGTGCATTTGTGGTTGATTGAACGTGTGTCTAAGCCTTTTATCGAAAGTCTTTTTGCAAAGAGCACCACATAAAAAAAAGGAAAAATTTTTACAAAAACTTGCAACTTATCGCTAAGAAATCCTTGCACCCCACTTACACCCACCTTCTTTTTCCTCTCCTTTTTACATCATGGGTACCCCACCTCACAAATCTCTTGCCGAACTTTGGTACCCTGAACCAAACTTTGCTTCGTCCGCGAATTGTTTCGGTCGATTTACGGACGACCCCTCCATGCCCAAAATTTCTTTGAAAGATCGAATAGAAGCGTCTAGGAGAAACAGTTCGACTCCACAATCCACTTTGTATCAACCATTTCAACTTTCACCACCTTCTTACTTTGATACTCCTTTTTCAAGTCCTATTGTAACTCCAAAACCCATGTCTATTGCTGAGCATATTGAACAATCTCGTAGCCGATCTTTCACTCCTCTCCACACATCTAATTCTTGGGATCAACAAGTCCATTCACCTTTTTATCCAAATGTTGATCCTACTCCTGTCCAACCATTCAATCCTACTAGTCCTACCCAACTTCCGCACCTTCCCTAGACATTGCTTCTACATAACCATTTGGGAGTTTCACGTATCCAAACAACCTTGAATCTTTTACTGAAACCCCTTTACAACCCATGTCTAGTCTAGAACAGTCGTTCGAAGCCTATATGGTAGCGACAAACCAAATGATAAGGAATGTGGATGTGTCCATAGCCGCCCTTATGCAACCTAGTGAACCGGTAGCTAGTTTCCAACTAGCTCCAAAAATTCCAATGTATGATGAGACGGTTAGACAGAGTGAGAATTTGAGTATAGAAAGTGAGCTATACACCATTCCAAATTAAACCTACCAATCACCAATTGAATCCCACAACTCCGGTTTAGAATATCTATCAAGTGTTCCAAATGATTCACTAGTTAAAACGTCTAATGAGTTGTGCAACTTTGTAGTGTTTGATTTACCTGATTGTGAAGAGCCCCTTTCGAGTGAAACCATCACCAATCCTTTTGATCTCTACACTTCCAATCTAGAACCTGAATTGATAAATATCCATGCTTTTGATGAGGTGTCTAAAAAAATTGATTTTCACTTGATTGAGGATTTTGACGGAGGGAGTATTTTGGATGATGAACCCGTAGATTTGACTGAAATTTTATCTCTAATTCATCATCCCGAGTCATTAAATATTTCTCCCGAACTTCATATGCGTCTTGATTTTGATGATAATTGCATGGATGAGTTAACTTCTGAGGAGAATTATGAGGATAGTATTGAGGATGAACCATTTTTGTTTGATGTGTCGGATTTTCCAATTCATCCTCCTGAACCTTTAACTGTTATACTTCCTAAATCAAACCCCCTCCTTTCCATCATTCCGACCACGCAAAAGATCATGCAGGAGGACTGTGAGTTTGAAAAATTTCTGTTCAATCACAGCACATTTGACGCCACTGGTGCGTTCCTCCTTGAATCTGACACTCTTCTCACAGCCGATAACAATTACGAGTGTTTCACTTTTTCGGACGATGTTGAAAACTCACCTCCCGAGTTTGAGTCCTTTGAATTTTCAGATGAGTTAGTTGAATCATCAGACTCGGTTGCTTACAGTCATTTCGAACCATTGATGGAATCATTCGTGTTCGAGACAGATTACTTAAGTGAGAAGAAGACTATCCCTAAATCACTCCCTTTCGTCCTTCCTATCGTTTCGACCATGCAAGAATCCGTCGCGTTTCCATTTTCAATGGATGGTTTACCAAGTTCAACGTACCCATGTTTTCTTGCGAATCTTGAGGGATTTGACCCCATTTCTTGACGGGTTGATAGATTAGCACAATCGCTTTTAACACATCGGTCATCACAAATTGCGCTAATTTATTCACTCGATTTATACCCTCAAGTTCGTACTACACTTCTTTCTCCTTTCCACCATTCTTCTCCTCCACCGAGACCATATTCCACCCTTCTTCCCACACGGTCTCGTGTGCTTCTCAACTCCTTTCTCTACACTCCATTCTTCCACCAACCCTACAATTATCACGATAGAATTTTTGAATGGTTGGTGCTAACCTTTGGCCTGTGTAAGCCCTTGTTTAGTTTGGGAAGGACCTTGTTGTATATATGTATATATATTTTTTGTTTTTTTTCTGTTAACAATAAAAATATAAAAATATAAAAATATAACAAGTAAAAAAAATTATTATAAATAAATACATAGGGGAGTGCCGACAATTTTGACCCTCTTGGTGTAGCATGACAGTGAGGACACTGTCAAGTTTAAGTTTGGGGGTATGCTCGGTAAGCCTTCTTCCTTCGCATTCATGTGTATATTTTTGCATTTGCATTACTTATTTTAAAACCCATAAAAATTGAAAAATTTCGAAAAATTATAAAAATTAAAACATTCAATTTTGGCCATATTTGACTTAAGTTTGACAAGACGGTTAACTAGCTAGGAATAACTAGATCTTAGATTTCGTAAATTAAAAACCCTAAAAATAACCTTTCTTAAAATTTAACGGTAGAAAGTATATGTCTTTGTAGTTTATTTAGAAATAGGCAAATTTTGAGTTCGCTTCTTAGGTTAAGTTTAAACAAGGGAAGAGTATTGATGTTTTTATTAAAGTATAAGTTTGAAAAATAATTCCTAAGCTTAAGTCTAAATTCTGAAAATGTATACCCTACAAATTGCACAAACACGCACCTTGAAACTTGGAATAGTAGAGAGACCTTGAAATGCTCTTGTCTAAAGTCCTTAGTACGAAGAGAATAAAATAAAAATTCAAGTGTGAATAAAGAGATAATAAAAAAATGAACACTGGTTTTTGTGATTACTTAAGGCTGCAAAAATAGAAAAAAATATTTAGCAAGGGTGCTTCATCACCTAGTGCCTTAGACCAACTGGTTTGGGAGTCACTGCTAAAGCCTTGGGTGTTGCAAGACTAGGAATTACACTTTAATGTGCAAACACATGTTGTAATCGGTTGTTGGTACCTCAAGAAGTATTAACGATCGCATGAAGGATGTGTGAGCGAAATTCATCTGAAAATTCACCAATTAAGAAGTGCTTTGGACAACGGACAAGAGTATGATTGCTTGATTTGAATTTCCAAGTGTAGGGGTGACATACACACACACGTAGGGGTATATGATTGGGGTTTAGATAAGAGATAGGAATGAAGAATGGGATTTATATCTTTAATAGAGATGATAAAAATTCCTAAGTTGAGATGGAACCCTAGAAGGAAAACTTAAGAGATGCCGAAAGCTAAGTAAGTCTACAGAACATATATAATCTTAAGTTAAATGATAAGGAAGCGTGAAAAATATGGGTGGATGATTTATGAGTCGAAGATAATAGAATTCCTTGTTGGAAAACCTAATTGGAGAATAAAAGTCAATGGGCCAAATTGATAGGATTTTGTGGGTAGTATCCGCTGAAAACCCTCAGGAGACAACACTCCTCTTACTAGGGACACCTAGAGGTTTAACGGCTTGTTGCACGAGCTCAGTGCAATCGCGTTTCCCTACGAAAGTGAGGTTAGGTTTTTGTTGAGAATAAAACTAGGTTTGCTCGAGGACGAGCAAAAGATAAGTTTGGGGGTATTTGTTCATACCATAATTTTGCATTATTTTATTTCCCATTCTTATTCATTTTACAAATAAACATGTGCTTTTGACCCATATCTGCTACATAGTTACAGGTTACAGATTCTCGGGACAAAAACAGTGAAAAAGATAACAGATGATGCAAAAGTGAGACTACGACTGATAAATGGTGGAATCTTGATCGTGCCCATATCTTGAGGAACATTGAAGATCAATTAACAAGTTTACAAAGAACAAAGGCAGCGCAAGGTTCAAGACTTCGTCACGAAGCAACGGTAAAAATCCACTATAATTACTCACTGTGGAGATCTGGAAGAAACCTAAAAGCCAATATGAGAAAAGAACTGAAGTAAATTGAAGAAAACATGCACCAGAAGCAACCAGGAGAAAATGATACCACAAGTCCCACATACGGCCGCAGAACCGCGGCCAAACGTGGGCTTTGGCCGCAGATCCGCGTCCACGTGGCCCAAGTGTCGGTGGAAAATCTTGAGGCGCTGGCGGTGCGTTGACTAGGTCTTTTTCTTAGGGGGTATTTTTGTAATAGCAGACATGCGGTGATTGTAAACCTAGAGTTTTCTATGTCCTATAAATAGAAGCCCTAATACCTCTTTTGAGGTATGCCTCTTCTTGTGCCTCATTTTATATCTAAAATTCAGATTTGTAATTTTCTGCAATGAATGAAGAGAGCATCAAATTAGAGTAAGTTTTCAATTCTTGCCCTAGTTAATTTTATTATCTGCCCTAGGTAATTTCTTATCTGCCCTAGTTAGATCTTTTATTCTCTACCCTAGATAGATAGTTTAGAAATGCTTTTCAATTCCTTAATGAGCGAGTAGTCTCCTCGTTTGTTAGGGTTAGCTTTGGGGAAGGCTTGAGAGATGAAGATCTCCCACCCCTTTCTTGCCCATCACACGTTTTTATAGGACTCCATGCATACATGCACACACCGCTCCCTACGGCACCATATCCCACGAGGTAGCGGTGATACCGTAGTATAAAGGCCTGGTTGAGCGTGTTTTTTATGGAGGTTAGGGTAAGGATTAAAAAAGGAAGGACAAGAACCTAGAGGAAGAAACACCGTTTCTTCCCGATGGTACTAATCCCCTTTATTAATTGTTACCATAACTCCTAAAGAGATCTTAATTTGGGTATTGAAAGCGGTGGAAAATCTTTGCATTTCCAAACTTAACCTAAACCTAACCCTAGCAAGATTTAGATCTAGATAAACTTAGTTTTTAGATTTAATCAATCCATTCACACCGTTTGGAATTAACTCGTTTGAACAATTAGGAAATTCACAAAATTCCTGTGGACCGACCCGTACTCACCGGCTAGCTACCAAGCGACGCCGTTCTTGATTGCGGTTATAAAATATTCTTTGGCATACGAATCAGTGCTAAGTACTCTATTTTAAGCAGTGCCCACGTGAGGGGCATGTGGGGTGCTTGGCGCTGGTTCTTTCTTTGTGCATTTTTTTAAAGAGTTCGATTCTTTGTTCTCCCCTGGATCTTCAATCCCCAAGAACAAATTCATCCCCACGAGAATTAAATTCTCATTTGTGGGAGACTTGTCTCATGGATCTCAGATCCAGGAAAAGAACTATGTTCTTTTATGAGGGTTAAACCCTTGGTTATGCACATGAGATACTATGATCTCTATTATCTTTATTTAACTTGAAGAAAGTTCTTCTTCCTTCTTCTCTCTTAAAGCTCTTTTTTTTGCTTGCTCTTATTTTTGAACTTGAAGTTTATGGGGGTTGTCCTCCGTACAAGACTTGAAGTCTTGGGGCCTTTATATAGTAGAGGCAAGTTTGTTGATTTAGTTAAAGAAATCTCTCATTGGGAGATCCTTAATTGATTTGGGGATTTTATCTACCGTTGGATCTTTGATCCAAGGACTTCTGTTTCACAGAAAATATTTTTCTTGTTTTTAACAAGATTGGGAAAATATTTTCCATACAGAGCTTATTCTGTAGCTTGTTGATTTTTTAATCACCACTGGATCTTTAATCCAACGGTGCTCTGTTTTACAGAGCGTAATCTTTCTTGTTTAGAAAGATTGGGAAATATTTTCCTATACAGAGCTTATTCTGTAGCTTGGTGATTTTTAATCACCCTTGGATTTTTAATCTAACGGTGCTCTGTTTTACAGAGAGTAATCTTTCTTGTTTAGAAAGATTTGAGGAATATTTCCTCAACAGAATTTAATTCTATACTATGATGATTTATCATCTCCGTTGGATCTTTGATCCAACGGCTCTGTTTAACAAAAAGATTTGGTTCTGGCGCCGGCGCCCTTGTGCAAGGCACGTAAAGTGCTGTCTCCTAAGAGTTTAACTCTTATTTAATAGATTTCTTTTTGTGCTTTGCACATTGGCGCCCGCGTGATGAGCACGTGAGGCGCCATCATAGGATTTAATTCTATCCAAGATAATACCTACATGCTTTGCATGTGGAGTTTTTCCTTTATTTTTATTTTTATATTATTGTTATTATTTTTTAAGGGAGCAAGTTTTGAGCCAAAATTTTGGCGGGAACACCGACCATGTCTTGGAACAGGAGCGCCATTTGTTTTATATTAGCCGCTTGTTCCGCGACCTCTTTATTTTTCCTTTCAAGCACCCTTCGTCGGTATTCGGTATCGGTCTCCTGCTCCTGGCGCTGCTCAGATGATGCTTCCGGGCTTTCTTTCTACCCAGTGAGGGCGGCCATCCTTGTCAACATCTCCTGATGCTTTTGTTGTTGCTCCTGAGCCTTTGTCACGGACTGTGCAAATGGTCAATGACCTGTGGAAGTACGGCTTTCCTCTTTCCCGGAAGCCATGTACACCGTGTGTACCACCATGCCTCCAGACTTGGGGCGTTTGGGTCCACTGCCTTTGATATTTGCTGCTGACATGGGGATCTTCTCTGGCCTTCTCCTATTGTGGGAGATCGAGGTTGAGGAGGCCGTTGCAGCAGGCACCCATGCAGATGATACCTTCCGTGGAATGACGGAGGGATGGTCCCAGTTGGAACAGCAGCGTCAATTTCCACCGTTGGAGCTGGTGGGGTAAGTCCAGAGGGGGAACTACCCCTAGCTTTCCTCATCGGCTGTTGTCGGTGTCAGCCTATCGAAGACTGACGTCCGCAGAGAGGGAACGGTCAATCTGTCAAAGGCAGACTTTCTGGCATAGGAAGTATTTTTAACGACCTCACCTGCAGCAGGAGTTGGAACGGCCAGTCTTGCGAAAACCGATCCCTTAGCAGGAGAACCCCCTTTGACGACTTCGTCTGTCGGAACAGGAATGGCTATCCGCTTCGGGATAACCCCTTCAGGTATAGCGAGCCTCTTTGCGGGCCCACTTGAGCTTAGGCTTGTCCTGTTAAAGACTGAGGCGTTAGAATTGGATGACCCTTTGAGAGAGGCCGCGGTGGTTGCAAGCCGATCGAAGACCGATTTCTTTGGAGCCTCATGTGATGTCATTGAAGCATTGAAGCTCATTAGCGGGAGCATGGTCCCGAAGAACAATCCGGTTGTAGCCTGAGTCACTTGTTCTACTGGCATTGCAAAGATGGAGGCCGCTTAGGGCCCGTAAGTCACTCCTCCGGCGGGGACAGAGTGGGAGTTGCCGTTGCATTTGGTACAGTTGGAAGCCATCAATATATCTTCTTTTCTGCATAGAGTAAGACACCAAATCTTAGTACCTTGAATCCATGGGCAATCGTATTGAACTGCGATTCGCTCGCGAACACGACATACGAAGTGTGGAGTGGAAAGAGGAAGAGGACCCACCGGGCGTGCCAGAATCTGTTCACCGCCGAAAACCGGGAAGACAGACGTCTTGCCTGAATTTAGGGGCAGATGCTATTTGGATTTATCCGTCCACTTCTCCGAAGATGCCAAGTTTACTTATGGCACCGTGTATCGGAGGTTTGGAAGGATGCGGCCGTTGTAGCAGATTTCGTCAGATTCCCCCTATTTTGCGAGGGTTTTTTGATTGTGGGGACGCTCTTCCCTGCAGGCGGAAGCCCCTACAGTTAATTACAATACAGCGTAGCGGTAACCATTTTCTCCTGCTCCAGAAGGTCACTTCGTATCGTGTGTGTTTGTTTTATTTTTGGTTGCTTGTGGATTGTATACGGAGACTAATTTGTGTTGTCGCCCGCAGGGCGTGGATTAGTGCAAATCCGTATATTCTTAGATTTGGGTTTGGGTTAATTTAAGGAACGTTAATCATGTTTGAGACTAAGTTCAACTTAAATGTTTGTTGAGGATACGTTGGTCTAATTTTAAACTAAGATCTACTCAACATGATTTTGGGATCATTCAGACCCAACAAAAGAGCATTTGGGCTCTATTGCTTTAGTTTAAGGACGTTACGGTCCATAGATCACCATTTTTGGTATGAGGGTTTGGTTTAAGGACGTTGTGATCCACCGCTAGTTTAAGGACATTATGGTCCATAGCTAGTTTAAGGACATTGCGGTCCATTGTGATATGCTCATGGGTTTGGGAATGCACCCAAGAGCTGTTGGTTGTCGAGACCCTCCACCTCTCTGACGACGTTGAAGAATTACAATGACATATATCAGAGGTGTGGAAAGATATACCCTTAAACCAAATTCCAGATTGAAGGGAGAGATCTTGGTGGAATGAACATCATTTTAGATACCATCTGTTAGGAGATCATTAGTCATCTCTGGAACTAAGATCGATTTGGGGAAACCTAAGCATAGGAGAGCTCGGTTGATTGGTGGTCAAAAAGGGTATTGGCTTCAGGAGACTTAGCTAATTTGGGCTGAGGTTGGCCTCTCATAGTGTTAAACACTAATGTCTACTCGACGCTCACGTGCTTCCACGTGATGCTCAAAAGCAGTGTTAAACTCTGAAATTTGGAGCGCTCACGTATGGCATGTGAGGCGCCTGAGAATTGGGCACTGATTCTTTGGGTTTATTCCTTTTTTATTTTATAAGTGGTGAGCACTATTGGGGGTCACGCGGGCTCACGTGAGGCGCCCTAAAATGGGAGATGTCTTTGGATTTATTCCCCTTTTCCTTTTGAAAGTGCTAAGCACTATTGGGGTCACGTGGGATTACGTGAGGCTGCCCAAAATGGGAGCTGTCTTTAGATTTATTCCCCTTTTCCTTTTGAAAGTGCTAAGCACTATTAGGGGTCACGTGGGATCACGTGAGGTGCCCCAAAATATGAGCTGTCTTTGATTTATTCTCCTTTTCCTTTTGAAAGTGCTAAGCACTATTAGGGGTCACGTGAGACGCCCCAAAATGGGAACTGTCTTTGATTTATTCCCCTTTTTTTGAAAGTTCTAAGCACTTGTTTTAAAGGGTCACATGGGAACACGTGAGTCGATCTTAGTTGTTTTTTTTTATGCAGGGTTAAACCCTAGTTTTATCAGAGGAATTAAATTCCTATATCTTTTGGAAGAATTAAATTCTTCAAACTTGGTTCTTTCCTCTAAGTTTTGGGACTGCATGACAGAATCTTTCCGATGAGAATTAAATTCTCAACTTGTAGGGAGATCTGCGTCTGCAGACCTCAATCAGAGGAAGAAATAAGTTCTTTTTTGGAAGAGTTAAACTCTTGTAATGGCAAAGAAAAATGATCTCTAGGTTTTTTTCTCACCTAGGGTTTCTTTTCTTAAAAGAAAACTCCTCCTCCTCTTCTTTTTTTCTCAAATCTTATGGGGGGTATCATCCTTTTCTGACTTAAAGACTCCGGTCTTTTATATAGTAGAGGCAGGTTTGTTGATTTAGTTAAGGAAATCTCTCGTTGAGAGATCTTAATTGATTTGGGGATTTTATCCACCGTTGGATCTTTGATCCAAAGACTTCTGTTTTACAGAAAATGTTTTTCTTGTTTTTTAACAAGATTGGGAAAATATTTTCCCATACAGAACTATTCTGTAGCTTGGTGATTTTTAATCACCATTGGATTTTTAATCCAACGGTGCTCTGTTTTACAGAGCATAATCTTTCTTGTTTAGAAAGATTGGGAAAATATTTTCCCATACAGAGCTGATTCTGTAGTTTTGTGATTTTTAATCACCATTAGATTTTTAATCCAACAGTGCTCTGTTTTACAGAGCGTAATCTTTCTTGTTTAGAAAGATCTAAGGAAATATTTCCCAAATAGGGTTTTGATCCCTATTATTTAGAATTTAATTCTATCAGCTTGGAAGGTGATTAGGAACACTCACGTGTAGCACGTGACCCCCATAGAATTAAATTGGTTTGCTTATATGCAACAGTCATAGAGAAAGGCATCATGTGTTGGCATGTGAGCCAATATTCAGGAATGTCACGTGTGGCACATAACCCCCACGAAGTTAAACCCAATCAAAGAGCATCACATGCTGACATGTGAGCTTCTCTGGCCTGTTATTGGGACATACCGAGTGCTAGTTCGCCGACGACATTCCTATGTCTTTTTTTTGGAATGTTGTCAGGAGGACCAGACTCTCAGTAGATCGAGCCCAGTCAGGAAGATTTGGAGCAGTTTGCTGAAGAGCCAGAGTTCTAGTTCTTACTTGTACTTACTTTTCTTTTCAGTTCATATACCATTATTTAGGTATCGCTTTCCATTATTGTATTTTACTTTTCAGTTGTATATAAAGAATGAACATAAATAAAAGTTGTTGTTTCATTACATCTCTTTCCATTCTTTTGATTTACTTTATATTGCTTATTTACACTTAACGTGTTACTTCTGAGTAAATTCGTTGCGTACCTGCCGCGTCTTCTACCCCCTACATTGGGAAGCGAAGCATGACAGGTTTTGTTAGTGGCCTATGCAAGTCAATTCTGCATGGAAATCTACGCAATATATCACAAGAATTATATGAATCAACAACTAAAAATATTCTTTACATTTCAAATTCATTGAATCTATCCTAACCCTATTTTTCTGTTAAGGTTATGGATTCCCCGAACAACACCAACACCAACATGAATGGCAACACCCCACCATCACCTCTACCACTTACACCTACCATAGCAGCTCCTATCAATGAGCAGACGATATTTCTTGAGGCAATCAAGAGCCTCTTGGAGGGACAACAGTAGCAGACTGCTATCCTATTGCACCGCCCAGAAGCTGAGACACCCGGAGTGAAGCAATTCCGAGCACTGCACCCTAAACAGTTCTTTGGGAAAGAGAGCCCCCTACAAGCTGAAGAATGGGGTCAATCGATTGAGGATGATCTGGCAGCAGCACAAGTGGTAGAGATTGCTTGGGTAAGGGTTGCGAAGCTGCAACTAACTGACAATGTCAGGGTATGGTGGAAGGTTGATGAAAGCCGACTTACCCATCCGATCGAATGGAAGACATTTCGTGATATGTTCGACGCGAAATATTTTCCCGAGACTGCCCGTTTTGACATGGAGCAGCAATTCATCCACCTGCAAAAAGGCTCTATGTGGAGCAAATCTGTGGATGAGTATGATACTGAATTCACCATACTGAGCAGGTAAAATAAGTCTCAAATATTCGATTTTCTAATTTCACATACTACATGATTGATCTCAAAAACTATCTATTACCGCAATCAAGAACGGTGTCGCATGTAGCTAGCCGGTGAGTACGGGTCGGTCCACAGGGATGTTGTGAATTTCCTAGTCGCTCTTACGAGTTAATTACGAACGGTGTGAGTGGATTAATTAAATCTAAAAACTAAATTAATCTAGGGCAATTGAATTAAAGATCTAACTATCTAACTAGGGCAAGGAATTAAATTTAATGTAGGGCAGAGAATGAAAAATTAACTAGGCCAAGAATTGAAATTACCTACTTACTTTACAGATGGCTCTCTCCAAACATCAACACAAGACTTGTCAGATCTGAATTTCTGAAATGAAAAGAGGCATCGATGCTCTCCAAAAGAAATTTAAATTTTATTCATAGAAAGAGGCATAGGGAGGCATAGCCTTTACAAGATTTAGAGTTCCTATTTATAGAGGATAGGAACCCTAGGGTTACAATTGACTCGCATATCTGTTTTTACAAAAATGCCCTCTAAGAAAAAGACCAAGTCAACAAGCCTCGCACCGCTACAAAATTTATCTCTGACACGGGCTTAACCCGGCCGCGGTTCCGCGGCCAAAGGCATGCTTTGGCCGCGGTTCCGCAGCCAAAGTAAGGTCTTGAAATCTGCAATTTTCTGTAACGCTTCCTGTTGACTTTTTATCACTATTTCTTCGGTTGGTTCTCAGATTGGATTCCAGGTTGCTTCCAGATCTCCACAGTGAACAATTGTAGTGAACTTTTGCCGTTGCTTCGTGACGAAGTCTTGAACTATGCACTGCCTTGTACTTATGAACTGATCTTCGTGTAGGCTTGATCAAGGTTCTCCCATTTGTCGGTCTTAGTCTCACTTTTTGCATCGTCGTCTGTCTTTTTCACTGTTTTTATTCCAAGAACCTATAACCTGCAACTAAGTAGCAGACATGCGTCAAAAGCACCTGTTTATTTGTAAAATGTATAAGAATGGGGAATATAATAATGCAATATTATGATATGAACAAATACCCCCAAACTTATCTTTTGCTCGTCCTCGAGCAAACTTATTTTTTATTCTCTACAAAAAACCTAACCGTACTTTCGCAGGGAAACGCGATTGCACTGAGCTCGTGCAACAAGCCGTTAAACCTCTAGGTGTCCCTAGTAGGAGGAGTGTTGTCTCCTGAGGGTTTTCAGCGGATACTACCCACAAAATCCTATCAATTTGGCTGTTTCGACTTTAATTCTCCAATTAGGGTTTCTAACAAGGAATTCTATTATCATTGACTCGTAAATTATCCACTCATATTCTTCACACTTCCTCATCATTTAACTTAAGATTATATATGTTCTATAGACTTACTTAGCTTTCGGCATTTCTTAAGTTTTCATTCTAGGGTTCCATCTCCACTTAGGAATTTCTATCAACTCTACTAAAGATACAAGTTCTATTCTTCATCCCTTTCTATCATCTAAACTCCAATCACATATCCCTACGTGTGTGTATAAATCACCCCTACACTTGGAAATTCAAATCAAGCAATCGTACTCTTGTCCGTTGTCCAAAGCACTTCTTAATTGGTGAATTTTTTAAATGAATTTTGCTTACACATCCTTCATGCGACCGTTAATACTTCTTGAGGTACCAACGACCGATTACAAGTTGTGTTTGCACATTAAAGCGTACTTCCTAGTCTTGCAACACCCAAGGCTTTAGCAGTAACTCCCAAACCAGTTGGTCTAAGGCACTAGGTGATGAAGCACCCTCGCTAAATATTTTTCAATTTTTTGCAGCCTTAAGTAATCACAAAAACCAGTGTTCATTTTTTTTTCTTTATTCACTTTTTTTTCTTTTATTTTCATTGTACTAAGGACTTTAGACAAGAGCATTTCAAGGTCTCTTCTACTATTCCCAGTTTCAAGGTGCGTGATTGTGCAAATTGTAGGGTATACATTTTCAGAATCTAAACTTAAGTTAGGAATTATTTTTCAAACTTATACTCTAATAAGAACATCAATACTTTTCCTTTGTTTCAACTTAGCCCAAGAAGTGAACTCAAAATTTGCCTATTTCTAAATAAACTACAAAAGTATATACTTTCTACCGTTAAACTTTAAGGAATGTTATTTTTAGGGTTTTTAAATTTACTAAGTCTAAGATCTAGTTGTTCCTAGCCAGTTAACCTATTTGTCAAACTCTAGTCAAATAAGCCAAAATTGAATACAATAATTTTTATAATTTTTAAAATTTTCAAATTTTTATGGGTTTTCAAATAAGTATGCAAATGCAAAAAATGTACACATAATGCGGAGGAAGAAGACTTACCGAGCATACCCCCAAACTTAAACTTGACAGTGTTCTCACTGTCATGCTAAACCTAGAGGGTCAAAATGCCGGTATTCCCCTGTTTATTTATTTATAATATTTTTTTTTATTTTTAATGTTTTGAATTTTTTTTAAATTTTTTTATAGAAAAAAAAACAAAAATATATATACATATATACAACAAGGTTCCCCCCAAACTTTGGCCTTACACAAGCCAAAGGTTAGCACCAACCATTCAAAAATCTTATCATGGTAATGGTATAGTTGGTGCCAGAATGGGATGGAAAGAAAAAAGATGAGAAGCACTCGAGACCGAATGAGAAGAAGGGTGGTAGAATAGGTTCTCGGTGTGGGAGAAGAATGGCGGAAAGAAGAAAGAAGGGTCGCGCGATCTTGAGGGTGTAAATCGAGTGAATAAATTAGCGCAATATGTGATGACCGAAGTGTGAAAACTGATTGTGCTAATCTATCAACTCGTCGGGAAATGGGGTCAAATCCCTCAAGATTCGCAAGAAAACATGGGTACGCCGAACTTGGTATAGGAGATGAAAGCGTAACGGTCATTTGTACGGTCGGGACAATAGGAGAGATGAAAGGGAGTGAATTAGGGGTAGTATCTTTCTCACCGTAGTAAACTGTTTCGAACTTGAAACATTCCATTAATGGTTCGAAACTACTATAATCAACCGAGTCTGATGGCTCATCTGAAAATGTAAAGGACTCAAACTCGGGCGGTGAGTCATCAGCATCGTCCGAAAAAGTGAAACACTCGTAGGTGTTATCGTCTGTGAGAATTGTGTCAGATTCAAAGGAAAAGGTTTCAAGCTCACGGTCTTCAAGCGGGGTCGGAACGATGGGAAGGAGGGAGGGTGATATAACAGTCAAAGGTTCAGGAGGATGAATTGGAAAATCAGACACATCAAACAAAAATGATTCAACCTCAATATTATCCTCAAGACTCTCCTCAATACTATCCTCAATATTCAACTCATCCATGCCATTATCATCAAAATCTAGACGCATATGAGATTCGGGAGAAACATTTAATAGCTCAGGATGATGATTTGAACATAAAATTTCAATTAAATCGACTGGTTCATCATCCGAAATATTCCCGGCGTCTATATCCTCAATCAAGTGAAAATCAATTTTCTTAGACACCTCATCAAAAGCATGGATATTTATCGATTTAGGTTCTAGAGTGGAGGTGTAAAGGTCAAATGGATTAGGTGCGGTTTCACTCGAATGGGGTTCCTCACAATTGGGCAAATCAAGCACTACAAAATCACACAACTCATTTTTATCCTTAACTGATGAATCATTTGGGACAATCGATGGAAAACCGGAGTTGTGGGCTTCAATTGGGTATGGGTAGGTTTGATTTTGAAATCCTCTCTCATTCTCACTCTGTCCAACCGCCTCCTTATACATTGAAAATTTTTGAGCTAGCGGGAAACTAGCTACCGCTTCAGTAGGTTGCATAAGGGCGGCCACGGACGCTTCCACATTCCTGGTCATTTTATTTGTTGCAGCAATATAAGCTTCCAACGACTCTTCCAAACTAGACTTAGGTGGTGAGGGGGTTTCGGTAAAAGATTCGAAATTGGTTGGATATGTGAAACTCTCTAATGAGTGTGTAGAAACAGTGTCTAGTGAAGGTGGGAAGGTCGGGTAAGACTGGTAGGAAGTGGGTGATTGGACAGGGATAGGGTCAACATATGGATAAAAAGGTGAATAGTCGTGTTGATCCCTAGAATGGATGAGTGGAGAGGGGTGAAAGATCGGCTCCGAGATTGAGCAATACGCTCAGCAATGGACATCGGTTTAGGAGTTATAGCAGGACTTGAAAAAGTGGTGTCAACATACGAAGGTGGTGAATGTTGACTTGGTTGATACAATGTGGGTTGAAAAGTCAAACTATTTCTCCTAGACGTCTCTATTTGATCTTTCAAAGATTTTTTTGGCATGGAGGGATCGTCTTTAAATTGACCGAACAAGTTGACATACGACGCAAGATTAGGTTCGGGATACTAAAGTTCGGCTAATGATTTATTATGTGGGGTACCCATGTTAGAAGAAGGGGAAAAGAAAGAAAGTTTGTTGGTGATGGTGCAAGGATTTATTTGCAGCAAAAGTTTGCAAGTTTCTAAAAAGATTTTTCCCTTTTTTTTCCTTTTTCTTTTTATTTAGAAATTGTTGCAAAAAGATTTTTGAGAAAAGATATGCAACAGAAAAATATTACTTGCAATCTATTTATAATTTAAGCGGGGCGCAAAAATCCTGCACAAGATCGTTATTTGAAGGGAATATATTTTTAAAGTGCACAAAATCCTGCAGGCATTTTTCAGAAAATATATTTCAAAAATTACAGAGGAGAAACAGAAAATCTTACAGAAATTTTTTCAGAAGAAGATGCCACCAGATCGCCGCCCTTCCACGGCAATAGAGCTCTAAAACCGCGGTTCCGCGGTCTTCTTGATGGATCAGATCCCCAGAAATTTTTTGGTGCGACGAATCGACAAGACGACCGCGTTTCCGCGGCCTAAGGTGGGTTTTGGCCGTGGAAACGCGGCGTGGCGGTGGATTTAGGTCTCCAGAAAAATTGCACCGTTCTGTTATTTAAAATCGCTTCTGTTCCGATGTTTTGTTTCCGTTTTGCTTTCTGAAAATTTCCAGATCCGATTTGTATATCCTGCAGAATTCAAACAATAAAGTATCCCTTTTCAAAAAATAACAATTGATATATTTTTATAGTTTTTGGATTTTGTAGATTTTTATGAGTTTTTTAATTTAGATTAACCCGAAATTGCGAAAAGGAAATTTCTACGCCATCCCCGGCAACGGCGCCATTTGATTCGTATGTCAAAAACTATATCTAAACCGCAATCAAGAACGGCGTCGCATGTAGCTAGCCGGTGAGTACGGGTCGGTCCACAGGGATGTTGTGAATTTCCTAGTCGCTCTTACGAGTTAATTACGAACGGTGTGAGTGGATTAATTAAATCTAAAAACTAAATTAATCTAGGGCAATTGAATTAAAGATCTAACTATCTAACTAGGGCAAGGAATTAAATTTAATGTAGGGCAGAGAATGAAAAATTAACTAGGGCAAGAATTGAAATTACCTACTTACTTTACAGATGGCTCTCTCCAAACATCAACACAAGACTTGTCAGATCTGAATTTCTGAAATGAAAAGAGGCATCGATGCTCTCCAAAAGAAATCTAAATTTTATTCATAGAAAGAGGCATAGGGAGGCATAGCCTTTACAAGATTTAGAGTTCCTATTTATAGAGGATAGGAACCCTAGGGTTACAATTGACTCGCATATCTGTTTTTACAAAAATGCCCTCTAAGAAAAAGACCAAGTCAACAAGCCTCGCACCGCCACAAAATTTGTCGCCGACACGGGCTTAACCCGGCCGCGGTTCCGCGGCCAAAGGCATGCTTTGGCCGCGGTTCCGCGGCCAAAGTAAGGTCTTGAAATCTGCAATTTTCTGTAACGCTTCCTGTTGACTTTTTATCACTATTTCTTCGTTGGTTCTCAGATTGGATTCCAGGTTGCTTCCAGATCTCCACAGTGAACAATTGTAGTGAACTTTTGCCGTTGCTTCGTGACGAAGTCTTGAACCATGCACTGCCTTGTACTTGTGAACTGATCTTCGTGTAGGCTTGATCAAGGTTCTCCCATTTGTCGGTCTTAGTCTCACTTTTTCCATAGTCTTCTATCTTTTTCACTGTTTTTATTCCAAGAACCTGTAACCTGCAACTAAGTAGCAAACATGCGTCAAAAGCACCTGTTTATTTGTAAAATGCATAAGAATGGGGAATATAATAATGCAATATTATGATATGAACACTACACAGCTAACAAAAGACCATAACAGGTTCGTAGCACATCTTATACCGACTGCTGAGATGAGGGCTAAACGATTTCAACAATGGCTGGACCAGAAGATCCAAGATGCTCTAGCTACAGGGTATTTCCGAACCCACGACCTTTCTTTGAAGGCTGTCCGAACATATGAGGCAGTTGTGAAGAAGAAGGGCAGACATCAATCTGCCGGTGTGAAGTGCCCTGCTACTAAGATAGTAGGAGGAGCCTCTTCAATACCAACTGTTGCACCCAGGAGACCGGAAGTAACATTTAACCGGCCAAGTCCAGACTTTTGCTACTACTGCAAGAGGGATGGACACCTGTTGAAAGACTGTAGACGCGCAAACGAACTGTGCTTAGTTTATGGCGCATCCACTCATGATATTGGGACATGTCCTCATAGACGCAACCCAGTTCCAGCACACATCAACTTCCCGCAGTGGCCAGCTATTCAGGAACCTGCTCCTCGTCTTGCTCTTCCAGCTCCACCTCCTCGTTGACCTTCTGCACAGCCTACTAGTCAGTTCCACTAGACAATGAGGAACATGCCTCAAAGGCAACGATACATGCCCCAATGACGAAGGAATGTGCCTCCATCTAGGAGGAATGTACTCAGGTGACATGCTTTCACTTTAGCGGCCGTGGAAGCCGAAGCATTAGGTCAAGGTAACATTGGTAATTCCTCTCAACCTTTTCAAAACCCTTGAAGCCTTTTGTTCTTTCAAATATTTTTCATACACTTTCAGTAGTTCTTTCACCACCGCTGTCATCAAAATTTTCTTGAATCCGTTACAACTTTCTTCTATAAATTTCGAGGACGGAATTTTTATAAGGAGGGTAGAATGTAACGACCCTGAATTTTTTGTACAAAATTTTCTTGTAAAAGTACAGAAAGGAGTTTGCAACCCTGAGTATACTTTAAGTATTATTTTTGTTTGAAAACAACAAGAAGCAACTTGTAGCTCACTGGTAAAGCCTTGCACTGCTGTGACGTAGCCCCTGTATTCAAATCCCCTCATCCACATATATTTTTACTGATTTTTCTTTTAAAATTTTTGTAAGCCCAAAAGTTTACACATGAAATACACGTAAAATGAAAAGTCTGATAAAATCAAACATGCGCCGAATGTTATATGAATCGAACTAGACATGTGGCATGAATCCCAGAAACCAAAGCCCTATGATGGTCGGCGAGATCCTCACTTGGGCCGGCAGCACCGGGGTCAACCGTAGGTAATGCCCCAAAACCTTGCACACTAGTCTTTTGGCCTAACCCCACTACTACAGTACTGTTTGAATTCTCTGCAATTATCCAGAGAGTGTTAATTCACTCATAAATCATATTTTTAATACATTTTTAAAACCCTAATTCTTCCCTATAAATACAACATCATACCCCAGCCCTATTCATTCTGAAATCTATTGTCAAAAATCCTCAAAATTTTCCAAGTCAAAGAAGAGAACAAGTGGAGTTAGCATTAGGTCAAGTTCCGGCGAGGATTTGAGACGATTCCGACGACCCCGCGACTCCATGAACCCACCGATCTTTTCTTAAACCTCCTCTCTCTTCTCTAAGCTAGTAAGTCCCACTTCTCTTCTCCTCTTCTTAACTTAAAATGATCTCTTTTCAAATCACGTCGGTAAGTGGAGTTATACCGACCTTTAATTCTATTCTCTTTTAAATTTCAATTTCCTCTTAAGAACCACTTAATCATATCATTACATCTTGCTTGTTAAACATTAAATAATATTTAGAAACAAGTTTCATTTTAAAATTTCATGTAAAACAACTTTTATTAAGCTTTTACGCTTAAATACCATGAAGGTACATATGACATTGTTTAATCATTCTTGCTTATATTACCATTAGAAAAACCTCACGAGATAATGACCTACCTCTCACAAATACGCATCTTGACAAAGCACGATTCCTTTGAACAATAATTTTGTAGCAAATACGACTTTTACATCAAAATACCATAAACAATTAAAAAATCGTA
Source organism: Agapanthus africanus (assembly GCA_030015575.1). Lineage (NCBI taxonomy): Eukaryota > Viridiplantae > Streptophyta > Magnoliopsida > Asparagales > Amaryllidaceae > Agapanthus > Agapanthus africanus. The sequence goes on along the minus strand of CM057337.1, from coordinate 881,976,817 downwards.
TTCTTTAAATTGTGTTATTTAAATTTCTTGCAATTATGCCTCTACAACCCATTTTGGGGAATCCAATTCGGTTGGTGCGGGTTATCGCACATCCATCATACTAGTAGGGAGAGATACAGACCTCCTCACGGAGCATACGATCTCGATGGAATTTTTATGCAATTTTTAAGAAAAACGTGATTTTCTATTTTATTTTTAATAATTATATATAAATATTATCAAATCATCTATTTTAAATATATAATAAAATCCATATTTTTCTAAAGAAAAGAAAAGAATTGCAAGTTTCATGAAAATACCATCAAGAATCCATACAAGTCAAATTTACACTAAAATACCATGTATTATTCAAGCTAGGTATTTATTCACTAGAATACCTCACTTTTAAAAATTACATGCATGAAAATCCTAAATACAATAAATAAATACTTGAGGTTTATTTTGAAAGTATACTAAAAATATTTTTCATAAAACCCCCTCAATTTATATTAATTTACATTAAGGACCCTAGTAAATATAGGTTTAAGCGAGACGAATTCTCTTGAGTCTCAGGGAGCCGGAGAAAGTGGGTGCTTATCTATTTAAGGTAGAAAACTAAAACGGGGTTATCAGTGCTAATTGGTTTGGAAAAAGTCACAAATCCTGCCGTCCATATGCAGCAATTACCAATAACTCCTAAACCTAATTCATGACCCAAATCTCTTTAAGTGTCTGACTCAATCCGAGTCTCGGTCTAATCTGAATAAAATCCAAACATAAATCCAACTATAACTCCAATTCAACATGAATCCAATATATCAAACATGAACACTTGAACATAAATACCGAACAATACATGCAACATGTCTTGACTTGACCAAACCATGGATATATCTTGAACTTGATTACATGACTATCCATTTACAAGAACAATTTATACCATGGTCTTGGAAAGTCTTATATCTACAAACAATACAATATAAATTACGGGGTTTAAAAGGGTAGACTGGTACGGAAAGTGTTAAAAGTGGCACGAGATGGTTACTAAAAGACGTAGATAAACATCCATTGCCGTTGTTCCGTGGGTATTGATGGAGCCTTGTACTACAGGTTACCGTAGTCCACAGGGAAAATTGGAATCCTCTCGTATACACTGATATATTTTGTACCAAGCTACAAAGAACTACGTTAGCATACCAAAAATATAAGTTAACTATTCTATTCTCTTACTCGTCTATTTCTATTCTACCTTTTGGGACTTACCGAGCGCTCGTTCGCTGACGAAATTCCTATTTCTTTTTTTTAATATCGTCAGGAGAACCCGACTCTCAGGAGATCGAGCCCAGTCAGGAAGATTTGGAGAAGTTTGCTGAAGAGCTAGAGTTCTAGTTCTTACTTGTACTTACTTTTCTTTTCAGTTCATATGCCATTGTTTAGGTATCTCTTTCCATTATTGAATTTTACTTTTCAGTTGTATATAAAAAATGAATATAAATAAAAGTTTTTGTTTCATTACATCTCTTTTCATTCTTGTGTTTTACTTTTATATTGCTTATTTACGCTTAATGTGTTTACTTCTGAGTAAATACGTCGTGTACCTGCCGCGTCCTCTTCCTCATATATTGGGAAGCGGGGCATGACAGGGTTTTTTGGCGGCCTATGCAGGTCAATTCTGCATGGAAATCTAAGCAATATATCACAAGAATTATATGAATCAACAACTAAAAACATTCTTTACATTTCAAATTCCTTGAATCTATCCTAACCCTATTTTTCTTTCAAGGTTATGGATTCCCCGAACAACACCAGCACCAACGTGAATGGCAACACCCCACAATCACCTCTACCACTTACACCTACCGTAGCAGCTCTTATCAATGAGAAGACGGTATTGCTTGAGGCAATCAAGAGCCTCTTGGAGGGACAGCAAAAGCAGACTGCTATCCTATTGCACCGCTCAGAAGCTGAGGCGCCCGGAGTGATGCAATTCCGGGCACTGCACCCTAAACAGTTTTCTGGGAAAGAGAGTCCCCTACAAGCTGAAGAATGGGGCCAATCGATTGAGAACGATCTGGCAGCAGCACAAGTGCCAGAGATTGCTTGGGTAAGGGTTGCGAAGCTGCAACTAACTAACAATGCCAGGGTATGGTGGAAGGCCGAGGAAAGCCGACTTACCCAGCCGATCGAATGGAAGACATTTTGCGATATGTTTGACGCGAAATATTTTCCCGAGACTGCCCGTTTTGATATGGAGCAGCAATTCATCCACCTGCAATAAGGTTCTATGTGGAGCAAATCTGTGGATGAGTATGATGCTGAATTCACCATGCCGAGCAGGTAAAATATGTCTCAAATATTCAATTTTCTAATGTCACATATTACACAGCTAACACAAGATCATAACAGGTTCGAGCACATCTCATACCGACTGCTGAGATCGGGGTTAGAAGATTTCAACAATGATTGGGCCCGGAGATCCAAGCTGCTCAAGCTAAAGGGGATTTCCCAATCCACGACCTTGCTTTGAAGGCTGCCCGAACATATGAGGCAGTTGTGAAGAAGAAGGGCAAACATCAATCTGCCGGTGTGAAGCGCCCTGCTACTCAGATAGCAGGAGGAGCCTCTTTAATACCAACTGTTGCACCCAGGAGACCGGAAGTAACATTTAACCGGTCAAGTCCAGACTTTTTCTATTGCTGCAAGAGGGATGGACACTTGTTGAAAGACTGCAGACGCGCAAACGGCCTGTGCTTAGTTTATGGCGCATCCACTCACGATATTGGGACATTTCCTTATAGACGCAACCCGGTTCCAGCACACATCAACTTCCCGCAGCGGCTAGCTATTCAGGCACCTGCTCCTCATCTTGCTCTCCCAGCTCCACCTCCTCGTGGACCTCCTGCACAACCTACTCATCGGTTCCACCAGGCAATGAGGAACATGCCTCAAAGGCAGCGAATCATTCCCCGAGGACGAAGGAATGTGCCTCCAGCTAGGAGGAATGTACTCAGGCGACATGCTTTCAATTTAGCGGCTGTGGAAGCCGAAGCTTTAGGTCAAGGTAACATTTGTAATTCCCCTCAACCTTTTCAATACCCTTGCATCCTTTCGTTCTTTCAAATATTTTTCATGCAATTTCAGTAGTTCTTTCACCACCATTGTCATCAAAATTTTCTTGAATCCGTTACAACTTCCTTCTATAAATTTTGAGGACGAAATTTATAGAAGGAGGGTAGAATGTAACGACCCTGAATTTTCTGTACAAAATTTTCTTGTAAAAGTACAGAAAGGAGTTTGCAAGCCTGAGTATACTTTAAGTATTATTTTTGTTTAAAAACAACAAGAAGCAACTTGTAGCTCACTGGTAAAGCCTTGCACTGCTGTGACGTAGCTCCTGTGTTCAAATCCCCTCAGCCACATATATTTTTACTTATTTTTCTTTTAAAATTTTTGGAAGCCCAAAATTTTACACGTGCAATACACGTAAAATGAAAAGTCTGATAAAATCAAACATGCGCTGAATGTTATATGAACCGAACTAGACACGTGGCATGAATCCCAGAACCCAAAGCCTTATGATGGCCGGCGAGATCCTCACTTGGGCCGGCACCGCCAGGCTCAACCGTAGGTAATGCCTCCAAACCCTGCACACTAGTCTTTTGGCCTACCTGTAGGGTTACTAGGCACTCTAATAAGGTTCTACAAGGTATCAACCATGCCGGATTAAAATTTTAGCCGTGCCGAATAACTTTAAACAAGATCTTTGCTAGAAAATTAGGGTTACACATGCAAGTTAAACTCTTTAACACTAAGTGAGAGGGATTACAACCTTTGTCGATCCGGTCCTTCACTTCTTAAGCTCCATGTAGATGTCCCCATCGCTGCGATCGTGAACTCCGGACTCTAGAGAAGCTTCACAAGAAGAATGAATGTGCTTACTTCGATGACTTCGAGGCCGAAGATGATCTACGTCGGGAAGACACTAACTCAAGCTATTCCTTCACTAGGTCATGAACTTTGTGAAGAGAACACACTCTACTACATGGAAAGTGGTAGAGGATGAAGAAGTAGGAAGTGGGCTCACTTTAGAAATGATTTTCTCACACCTTTTCTCATGGCACCATTGGAGCTAGTAAGCTTTTCATGGAGCTTGATGAAGAAGAAGATGAAGAAAGAATAATCATCTCATATGAATTACTATCCTCTCAATAATGTAACCATGGGCGAGTTAAGCTATCATACTTAACTCATGTAGAGAATTAACCAAAGCATGAGGTTAAGGGTTGGGTTAACTAAATATCCTTAAGAATGACAAAAGAGTTGACTTTGTCAATATTTCCACAAGCTTCATGAAAGCTTGAGAATTTTGACAAAGTCTTTCTCTTTTGTTATTCTTAAGATATAAACAAAACCCTAATCTTTATCCTAATCTTGGTATAAGTCTCATACACCCATCTTTGATGTATCATCAAGCATGATACAATCATATGTACACAAATATATATCACATATACACTTATGCACAATGTAGTGAGAAAATAAATCATAAGTGAGCTAATACTAGTTAATATAATGTAATATATCAAATATATAATTATACATTAAATTATTAAATCAACTCTTGATTTAATAATCCGGCTATAACCGACTAATATCATGTGTAACAACTTATCGAATCAACACATGATCCGATAACCCGGCTATATCGAATACAACCGATCAATGTCACGAATCGCGAGAATAGAATACGGTATCTCATATCGTATTAATCTCGGTCCCGCACATATCACATATGTGCTCCTACTCCGTTTCGCTTGAGCCAGGAAACCCTTGTGTAGGACTCTAAAGACTCGTCAATACGCCGGCAGTAGGTGATGATCATATCAAACACCCACAAGCCGCAAGCGGTCTGCTAAACGTAACGGCCACCCGGGTATTGAGCGATCAGAAGATCAACAAGCAAGCCCGCTAGTACTCCTGCGAATCCAATCAGTAACACTCCCGTACAGTCCGGTCTCGTCGTCTGATATGTTGTATATCTCGCCTAGGGGTGGTAAACGTCAGACCCCAGTAACTCGATAAGTCATGTCGATATGAGGTCTATAACAGTTCGAGAAACTACTGATAATACTTACCGGTAAATCTCAGCAACCCTGGCAAGGGATTTCCGGTTATAACCAATCGAACACAGCACAACATCAACTCCCCATACCGGGAGAGACGAATCCTCTCCTATCGCTCATTGCCTCCATGTGATTCGGGACTGTACCCAAAAACCACCTTTTTGCATGCCCTCTTGGACGTGGTATGATAGAAATCAAAGCATAGTGGGAATCATACAAGACTCTATGACGATCTCGGGTCAACAGACTACTCTATACTAGTGTCACCGGAGAACTGCCATCTGACGTAAGGTATAGTACCATCTGGGAGTTCTCGGCGAGTCCGTCCAGTGTACCCAGTCTCCACTAAGCACCCGTACACCAACCTTGATGTCAAACACCGATAGATATGGGATCAACCATCGCCCATCATATGGGTCAAGATGCGTATACGCTAGTCTGCTCTGGTGCATCGATGCCCTGTCTCGATACACCCTCGACTAGGAACAATTATACGATGTACTCGTCGACTACCGTGGCCCCACTAGTATGATCTCGTCATAGTCCCAGTAGTCGAGTATATATCCTAAGGGCTTTATCAACATATAACATAGAGACAATCAGAGTACATGTTAAGATAAAGTACAACCAGATAGCATACTATCATGTCGAGCAAGAAAGTCCTCCCTATATATGTCCTAGCATCCACTACAATATACATCGTATGTACAGTAATGGCCTCTAGGGCATACATATAACTAACAATCTCCCACTTGCACTAAGGCCATCTGTTGTGGTATCACATACCCAACAATTAGCTGTGGTTGAAGTATCTCAAACTCAACCATCCCATAAAAGTCTCTACTAGGAAAAAGGCCTTTGTGAGTGGATCCGTGATGTTGTCCTCTGTGTCTACTCTCCTAACCTTGATCTCCCTGGAGATCAACCATCTCCATGATCAGGTGATACTGCCTAAGAATTATTTCTGGATTTCTGATGGGACGGTAGTTCCTTGGCATAAGCCACAACTCCATTGTCACACAATGGTAGGAACGAAGTTCATCTCATGAACTTATATATATCCAGACTGCCTCTTTGGCAGCATCCTTGGTAACGATGTATCTTGCCTTTAATCGTCTAGTAAGTCACGGTATCTAGCTTGGAACTCTTCCAACATACCGTCCCTCCACTGAGGGTAAAGACAATACCTGCGACTGACATTCAGTCGTCCTTATCATCCTGGAACCTTTTCAGTGATTCTCCCCAGGATCAATTGGTACCATCTCACTACAACTAGTGAGTATCCTAACATCCAATTAGATCTATCTCATAGATCCAAAAACCCGGGATTTAGGAGGTATCACTTTGATCCTATATGAAGAATCCTTGTGATAAGCGGAGATTGACCGAGTGTAGCATTGGAAACTCCTTCCCTATCAAGAGTATGTCATCCACGTACTCTATGAGGATCATCACCATACTCCCTACTACCTTTTTGTATATACAAGGTTCATCTACCATTTTGATGAAGTCAAACTCTTTGATTACCACATCAAAACAGACGTTCCAACTCCGCGATGCCTGCTTTATCACATAAAACATCTTGCACACGTTTCCGCTGCTCCCACTGTCTACGAAGCCTTCTGGCTGTGTACTTATAGACGCTCTCTTCCAAATCATCATTTAGAAAAGCAGTCATGACACCCAACCGCCAGATATCGTAGTCATGGTATGTAGCCGTGGCAAGTAGGATCTAGATGGACTTAAGCATAGCTTTGAAAGTCTCAACTTTTCCATATACACCAAGTAATCTTCTCAAAATATACTTGCTCCTGATGGGAATTTAACCCTTCAGATAAAGCAACCAAAGTCCATACTTTGTTGGTGTATAAGGATTCCATCTCAGATCGATAAGCATCCAGCTATTCTTATAGAGTCTCACTCCTGATGGCCAGCTCGAAACTAGTTGGGTCATCATCTCATGATGCAACCCTCGCTCCCACTGTCATAGAGAAACCGAAGTATCTCTCAGGTGGGTGAGAAACCCTACTAGATCAGCGGAGAGGCTGAGATTCGTTGGTTACTATTGAATCCTTTGGTTCTACCAAATCATCAGCTGTAGTTTGTATAGCTGGAACCCTTCCATTTCTACATAACAGATCTTGCCTTGAGCTTGTCCGGATTTTTCTTTTAGATATAGGCTGGACAACCCCAAATCTTAACAAACTTAAGATATGGGCTCTTCCCATTCCATATCACATATGAAGTGGTAGGCAACTGATTTGATTTGAACCCTATTCAATAAGTATGCAGCTTTTCAAGTGCATAACTCCCAAAAGGAAATAGGAAACTCAGTAGTACTCATCATAGAGCACACCATATCAAATAGGGTGTGATTGCTTCGCCCTGATACACCGACGTGCTGTGGTGTATACGGAGGAGTAATGCTGAGAGAGAATCTCATTCTCTTTTAGAATAGTCCAGGAATCCCGTGCTCAAGTATTCTCCTCTTTGATCTCATCAAAGGACATAATACTTTTATCCGTATTTTGGTTCTCTACTTCCAACTTATATTCCGTGAATATCTCAAAAGCTTCGGACTTGTGTTTCAACAGGAACATATGTCTGAATCTTGAGAGATCATCAGAGAATGTAATGAAGTACAAAGAACCGGTCTTGGCATGTGTAGACAGGGGACCTTTATACATCAACATGTATCAATCCCAAGAGTTCACTAACTCTTTCTCTGTTTTCAATAAACAGAGCTATGGTCATCTTATCTTTGTGACATGACCGGCAAGTTTCACAAGATGTAAATTCAAACTAATTTAAATATGCATCTTTATGCAACTTCAGCTAGTCGGGTCGCATTGATATGACCTAGTCTACAATGCCTCAAGAAGGATCCGTTCATTTCTGAACTCTTCCTCTTATGCGTGTTTTGTATACTAAGAATTGTAGTTTGATTTAGAATGTCAATGCTTTTAGATAACGTGCCTGAACCGATCAACTCTTGATTTAGGAAATGTTCAAAACATTATCCAACAATACAAAATTATATCCTTTCTTTACTAATAAAGAGACTGATATGATGTTGTATATCAGGTTCGGTATCTAATAACATTTGTTCAGAATCAATGTATTCTGGTAATACAGGGTGATAGTGACCAACAGACTTGGTTGCAACACTTGCACCGTTTTCTGTCTCATGAAACTTATCACCCGTTCTCAGTTCTCTACCTTTCTGTAGCCCATGTAACAGATTACATATGCGGGATCCTGATTCGGTATCTCATACCCAGGACGTAAAGGATACTGAGAAACAGTTCTCTGTAATGAACACACCCGAAGAAGATGTATCAGCATGCACTTTCTTCGTTTGGGCGGCACGGGAAATCTGGTATTCCCTAATTTCCTGCTCTGTCTTATAACAATTATAAGTTGGAGCAGGACCAACGTTCCCCAGCTCAGTATAACAAGCGGGTTCGGTCAATATATCCGTTTTATTATCTTGATTAAGGCGTGATATGGTCGCTACCTGGAGAGAGAGAGAAGAAAACACTCTGCGTGCACTCTTGCAAGATCAGATTGGTTATCTAATATATCTAATCAGGATGTCTCCCACTGTTTTAATCAAATCTTCCTTCAAACCCTAAAAGGAAAGACTAGCCGGGATTAATTACACGCTACAAGTTCGCCAATCTTTCAGCCAGGCCAGTGTCGGTACTTTGAGGGAGGTTCCCCGTGTTTTCGCATGGACCTAATTAAAGTAAACCTCGTTTTCCCAGAGGCGTAACCCCGTTAACACCTTTCTAGACACCTACTTGATCGGCTAATTGTAATGTGTAAAACTCTCCCAGGAGTAACTCTTACTCGCAGCGGGTATCGGGATCCAACTATCTCATAGAAGGTAAGCAATCTCATTGCAAATTTCAACACTTGAAATTCCCGAAAATATTTTACCCCTAGCGTCCTATGACCTTGACGGAGGTCAACAAACCATAGGCTACTAGTCAAGTTCAACCTGTCATTTCCTGATTGAATTAAACCCACCCGCACGACCCTTGACGGAGATCAACAAGGCCGCACGACTACCCTAATCCAATCTGCATCATATGCATAAGCAGATAAATACTAGTCAGCTACCGCACACTACGCCTTGACGGAGGTCAATAAACGTAGCACGAATACTAAGTAGGACTTATCTGAAATGACGGAGGGCTACGACAGGTTTTTAAGAAAACCTTTTGCGTAATGAACTTGATATCGTTGTAGAATCGAGTGATTTTTAAATGGAGTGTTTTTGAGGCTTTTCTAGTTTTGCTAAAGGGGTCACTCCCGGTGAAGGGATCGTCGGCCCTTTCCTCATCGAATAAGGTGCAGGATATTTCACAAATATCACTATGCAAAGCAAGAACTATAGAAGTAATCAAAAGACAAACCGAGTTTGTAGAATAAGGTGCTGGATGTTCTACAAGGAACACCACTATGCAAATCAAGAACTAGAGCTACCGGTTTTTAAACAAGTTTCTACAACATCTTTAGGTTTCTTTTATTTCATTAATCTCATTAATGAAGTCCCATCATTTAAGTCACCTAAACATCACAGATAAATACGACGTACACTTATGCCATCCGCATTCGCCTCGATGTCCCCTCGTGCACCGTTAGGTTAGGTAACTAACGGCAGAGCGGGGCAGGGCTAGCGCGGGTGTAAAACATAAGTAACATCTATATAATATATCATATATATTATATACAGTATCTATCACAACATATCAAATTATTACATCACAGATATCGCAACAGAAGAAACATATGAAATAATGGATATACTAGGACGTCCGTGTTTTATTTTGAGTCTCTATAAAACACGGATTCCACGGTCGCGATGAATAGCCAAACCCACATCCCTAGACCCCTACGAGAGCAGCAAGCAACACTGCCAATTCTAGGGTTAGGAGATCCGGTCTCGACTCCTCGAGATGGCCTCCCATTGGACCCTAGAACCCGGTAACTTGTGCTCCCCGCCTTGGGTCTATCATAGTGCGGAAAAGTAAATAATATACAAATGGTGACATCAATCTCATCCTGGAAGTGCCCCAATAAAAGAATATTACATACAAATGAATTTTACATGAATGAAAAAGAAAAAACTCTCATCTTACATAAAACCCCGGCTATTCAAACGCAACGATCCAATACAACATATCACAACAACACATAATATCTCATATCATCAACGTAAGCAAGTATGCGTTTCCCGATTGTCGTTGATGTATAGCAACGAAGCCGGCGATACACCACATACTACACATACGGTCACAGAAAAGAAAGTGTAAAACTACAACAGTTGGAATCCGCAACCTCCTTAGACATCGCATGCCTAAACATTATAAACCATGCATTTTAGTCTCCATATCGAAAACACTTTTCAATATCTGGTTGGGCAATTCAACAAGATTCCCGATAGGTGATCGAATGCTCGTCGCAAACTTTAGTAGACGGCCGCACCCCCGGATGCCGTCAACGAAGTGCACTAAGGCGGAACACCGCTGCCGCGAGCACCCAAACGGATGCTTTCGGCGACGGGGTTCTCCTACAGTCACTTGGTCGGGGCTATGGGGCGTGGCTATCTATTAAGTTTACCCGGCGAGTATCCGCGTACGCTACGTGATTGCGACGGACTTTTGATCGCATCAAAATTCCGTGGCAACCGATCATTTGAGACTAAACTGCTATGTTTATAACATTCAAATTAGTTATCTCATAACTACTTGTGGATTCCAAATATTGTATCACATTCCAGATAAATAGACAATGTTAAACTTTCCGATTGAATGATCAAACACCCAAGTTTTCCCAAATAGTTCTCAACACTTGAGGGGAGTTTAAAAACATCCATCACATGCCACAGTACCAATGGTCCAGCCGTAGAAGGGTCAAGCCAACGCCTCACATGTGGCACGCCGTACTGCTCCAAACCCTAAGGTTCAAAAGGCAGTTCAAGACGGTCACATAATCGAGTTAAAGTTTGTTGTCTTCTAGAGGGTCCATCGCGTAACTTGCACGATCTAGACATTCTTAAACAAACGGAAAAATCCAGCACTTGGAAATTTTCCGGGTCGGGAAAAAGTGAGTTATTGATATCAGTCCGAACTTTTTAATACTTTCTAAATATCCGGAAAACACAACGAAATTAAATCTTCCGATCGAATCGACGAATACAAAATAAACCTTAGATTACTCAACACTTGAGTCAGATTAAAAATACCCAGAAAATATAAATCACAGAAAGAGAAATAACAGTGTAAAAACGAGTACATATATCCCCTTTACTGCCGCGGATCCGCGGCCCAAGCGCGGTACGGCCGCGGTTCCACGGCGGTTTGGACGTATTATGTGTTCGTTTTTCACTACAATTCTTATAAAACCCTGCTGAATTTTTTAGGTATTTTTAATACAGAAAAATCACAGTTTTGAAAAAATTTACAAAGAGGGGGTTAACTTTAACATATCGGGGTTCATTCGGAGTTCTAACTTCGTTAACACATCGCCTAATGTTCTAACCTGGCTCTGATACCACTGTATGGTTACTAGGCACTCTAATAAGATTCTACAAGGCATCAACCATGCCGGATTAAAATTTTAGCCGTGCCGAATAACTCTAAACAAGATCTTTGCTAGAAAATTAGAGTTACACATGCAAGTTAAACTCTTTAACACTAAGTGAGAGGGATTACAACCTTTGTAGATCCGGTCCTTCTCTTATTAAGCTCCGTGTAGATGTCCCCATCGCTGCGATCGTGAACTCCGGACTCTAGAGAAGCTTCACAAGAAGAACGAACGTGCTTGCTTCGATGACTTCGAGGCCGAAGATGATCTACGTCGGGGAGACACTTACTCAAGATATTTCTTCACTAGGTCATGAACTTTGTGAAGAGAACACACTCTACTACATGGAAAGTGGTAGAGGATGAAGAAGTAGGAAGTGGGCTCACTTTAGAATTGATTTTCTCACACTTTTTCTCATTGCACCATTGGAGCTAGTAAACTTTTCATGGAGCTTGATGAAGAAGAAGATGAAGAAAGAATAATCATCTCATATGAATTACTATCCTCTCAAGAATGTAACCATTGGTGAGTTAAGCTATCATGCTTAACTCATGTAGAGAATTAACCAAAGCATGCGGTTAAGGGTTGGGTTAACTAAATATCCTTAAGAATGACAAAAGAGTTGACTTTGTCAATGTTTCCACAAGCTTCTTGAAAGCTTGAGAACTTTGACAAATTCTTTCTCTTTTGTTATTCTTAAGATATAAACAAAACCCTAATCTTTATCCTAATCTTGGTATAAGTCTCATACACCCATCTTTGATGTATCATCAAGCATGATACAATCATATGTACACAAATATATATCACATATACACTTATGCATAATGTAGTGAGAAAATAAATTATAAGTGAGCTAATACTAGTTAATGTAATGTAATATATCAAATATATAATTATACATTAAATTATTAAATCAACTCTTGATTTAATAATCCAGCTATAACCGACTAATATCATGTGTAACAACTTATCGAATCAACACTTGATCCGATAACCCGGCTATATCGCATACAACCGATCAATGTCACGAATCGCGAGAATAGAATATGGTATCTCATATCGTATTAATCTCGGTACCGCATATATCACATATGTGCTCCTACTCCGTTTCGCTTGAGCCAGGAAACTCTTGTGTAGGACTCTAAAGACTCGTCAATACGCCGGCAGTAGGTGATGATCATATCAAACGCCCACAAGCCGCAAGCGGTTTGCTAAACGTAACGGCCACCCGGGTATTGAGCGATCAGAAGATCAACAAGCAAGCCCGCTAGTACTCCTGCGAATACAATCAGTAACACTCCCGTACAGTCCGGTCTCGTCGTCTGATATGTTGCATATCTCGCCTAGGGGTGGTAAACGTGAGACCCCAGTAGCTCGATAAGTCGTGTCGATATGAAGTCTATAACAGTTCGAGAAACTACTGATAACACTTACCGGTAAATCTCAGCAACCCTGGCCAGGGATTTCCGGTTATAGCCAATCGAACACAGCACAACATCAACTCTCTATACCGGGAGAGACGAATCCCCTCCTATCGCTCATTGCCTCTATGCGATTCGGGACTGTACCCAAAAGCCACCTTTTTGCACGCCCTCTTGGACGTGGTATGATAGAAATCAAAGCACAGTGGGAATCACACAAGACTCTATGACGATCTCTGGTCAACAGACTACTCTGTACCAGTGTCACCGAAGAACTGCCATCTGACGTAAGGTATAATACCATCTGGGAGTTCTCGGCGAGTCCGTCCAGTATACCCAGTCTCCACTGAGAACCCGTACACCATCCTTGATGTCAAACACCGATGGATATGGGATCATCCATCGCCCATCATATGGGTCAAGATGCGTATACGCTAGTCTACTCTGGTGCATCGATGCCCTATCTCGATACATCCTCGACTAGGAACAATTATAGGATGTACTCGTTGACTACCGTGGCCCCACTAGTATGATCTCATCATAGTCCCAGTAGTCGAGTACATATCCTAAGGGCTTTATCAACATGTAACATAGAGACAATCAGAGTACATGTTAAGATAAAGTACAACCAGATAGCATACTATCATGTCGAGCAAGAAAGTCCTCCCTATATATGTCCTAGCATCCACTACAATATATATCATATGTACAGTAATGGCCTCTAGGGCATACATATAACTAACACTAACCCCACTACTACAGTACTGTTTGAATTCTCTGCAATTATCCAGAGAGTATTAATTCACTCATAAATCCTATTTTTAATACATTTTTAAAACCCTAATTCTTCCCTATAAATACAACATCATACCTTAGCCTTCCTCATTCTGAAATTTATTATCAAAAATCCTCAAAAATTTCCAAGTCAAAGAAGAGTACAAGTGGAGTTAGTATTAGGTCAAGTTCCAGCAAGGATTCGAGACGATTTCGGCGACCCCGCGACTCCACGAAGCCACCAATCTTTTCCTAAAGCTCCTCTCTCTTCTCTAAGCTAGTAAGTCCCACTTCTCTTCTCCTCTTCTTAACTTAAAATGATCTCTTTTCAAATCTAAGTGGAGTTATACTGAACTTTAATTCTATTCTCTTTTAAATTTCAATTTTCTCTTAAGAACCACTTAATCATATCATTACATCTTGCTTTTTAAACATTAACTAGTATTTAGAAATAAGTTTCATTTTAAAATTTCATGTAAAACAACTTTTATTAAGCTTTTACGCTTAAATACCATAAAGTTACATATGATATCGTTTAATCATTCTTGCTTATATTACCTTTAGAAAAACCTCACGAGGTAATGACCTACCTTTCACAAACACGCATCCTGACATAGCACAATTCTCTTGAACAACAATTTTGTAGCAAATACGACTTTTACATCAAAATACCATAAACTATTAAAAACCGTATTTTTAAAATTGTTTTATTTAAATTTCTTGCAATTATACCTCTACAACCCATTTTGGGTAATTCGATTCGGTTGGTGTGGGTTATCGCACATCCATCGGACTAGTAGGACGAGATGCAGACCTACTCATGGAGCATACGATCTTGATGGAATTTTTATGCAATTTCTAAGAAAAACGTGATTTTCTATTTTATTTTTAATAATTATATATAAATATTATCAAACCATCTATTTTAAATATATAATAAATTTCATGTTTTTCTAAACAAAAGAAAAGAATTGCAAGTTTCATAAAAATATCATCAAGAATCCATACAAGTCAACTTTACACTAAAATACCATGTATTATTCAAGCTAGGTATTTATTCATTAGAATACCTCACTTTTAAAAATTACATGCATGAAAATCCTAAATACGATAAATAAATACTTGAGGTTTATTTTGAAAGTATACTAAAAATATTTTTCATAAAACCCCCCTCAAGTTATATTAATTTATATTAAGAACCCTAGTAAATATAGGTTTAAGCGGGATCAATTTTCTTGAGCCTCAGAGAGCCGGAAAAAGTGGGTGCTTGCCTATTGAAGGTAGAAAACTAAAACAGGGTTATCAATGGTAGTTGGCTTGGAAAAAGTCACAAATCCTGTCGTCCATGTGCAGCAGTTACCAATAACTCCTAAACCTAATTCAGGACCCAAATCTGTTTAAGTGGTCTTAGTTTAATCTGAATACAATCCAAAGATAAATCCAACTATAACTCCAATTCAACATGAATCCAATATATCAAACATGAACACTTGAATATAAATACCGAACAATACATGCAACATGTCTTGACTTGACCAAACCATGGATATATCTTGAACTTGACTACATGACTATCCATTTATATCATGATCCGTTTACATGAACAATTTATACCATGGTCTTGGCAAGTCTTATATCTACAAACAATACAATATAAATTACAGGGTTTTAAAGGGGTAGACTGGTACGGAATGTGTTAAAAGTGGCACGAGATGGTTACTAAAAGACGTAGATAAACATCTATTGCCGTTGTTCCGTGGGTATTGACGGATCCTTGTACTACGGGTTGCCTTAGTCTATGGGGAATGTTGGACTCCTCTCGTATACACTAATATATCCTGCACCAAGCTACAAACAACGACATTAGCATAACAAACATATAAGTTAACTATTCTATTCTCTTACCTGTCTATTTCTATTCTACCTTTTGGCACATACCGAGCGCTAGTTCGCTGATGACATTCCTATTTCTTTTTTTGGAATGTTGTCAGGAGGACCCGACTCTCAGGAGATCGAGCCCAGTCAGGAAGATTTGGAGCAGTTTGCTGAAGATCCAGAGTTCTAGTTCTTACTTATACTTACTTTTCTTTTCATTTCATATGCCATTGTTTAGGCATCGCTTTCCATTATTGTATTTTACTTTCCAGTTGTATGTAAAGAATGAATATAAATAAAAATTGTTGTTTCATTAGATCTCTTGTTATTCTTGTGTTTTACTTTTATATTGTTTATTTACGCTTAACGTGTTTATTTTTGAGTAAATACGTCGCGTACCTGCCGCGTCCTCTTCCCCGTACATTGTGAAGCGGGGTGTGACAACAACTATCCAATACATGATCTAGAATTGGCAGCCGTCATCTTCGCACTCAAGATTTGGCGCCATTACCTTTTCGGAAAACGAGTGGATATATACGCTGACCACAAAAGTCTGAAGTATGTATTTACTCATAAGGAACTCAATATGCGACAGAGAAGATGGCTAGAACTCATGGCGGATTTCGACATCAACCTACAGTATCATCCTTGGAAGGTGAACGTAGTTCCTGATGTTCTTAGTCGCCAGACATTAGCAATGAAGCTCACCGCTCAGTGGAGACTACAACAAGAATTGCATGGATTGGAGATTGAAGAAGTTATGCCAGGTAATGCTTCATATTTGATGAACTTATAAGTCCATTCCACTCTTGTCAATCAGATCAAGGTAGCTCAAGCAAATGATGCCAAGCTACAAAGGATCAGAGAACAAGTAGAAAGTGGACTATGAACCGACTTCATCATCCACGAAGATGGATCCTTGGGATATGGAAGTCGTTTATGCGTGCCAGTCGGACCTATTCGAGAAGAGTTGATGAAAGAAGCTCACAGCTCTCCGTATTCGGTACACCCCGATGGCACGGAGATGTACAAGAATCTACGACAACACTACTGGTGGCATGGAATGAAGCGCGAAGTAGCAAGGAGCGTAACAAAGTGTCTAGTATGTCAGCAAGTGAAGGCTGAACATTACAGAACTGCTAGTCTACTTCAGCCGTTACCAATCCCAGAATGGAAATGGCAGCACATTACCATGGACTTCGTGACTTCTCTCCTTCACAGCTCAAAGGGTAACGATGCAATTTGGATTATTGTGGATCGACTCACCAAGTCGTCTCACTTTATTCCATTCAGAGTTGGCCATTCAACGGAGACATTAGCAAAGAAGTACATGGAGGAGATTGTGAGATTACATGAAGTACCTGTTTGCATCGTCTCCGACCGTGATACAAGATTCCGATCATAGTTTTGGCAGAGTCTGCAAGCTAGCCTGGGAACGAATCTGAATTTTAGCACGGAGTATCATCCACAAATGGATGGATAGTCCAAGCGGACAATTCATATCCTGAAAGATATGCTAAGAGCCTGTATGTTAGATTTCGGTGGATCGTGGGAAGATCACTTACACCTGGTGGAGTTTTCATACAACAACAACTATTAGGCAAGCATTGGGATGACACCATTCTCAGCACTCTACAGACGGAAGTGTCATTCCCCACTGAGTTAGGACGATGTTGGAGATCGTGAACTCCTTGGACTAGAGATAATCGTGCCAACTGTGGATGTAGTTCGCACGATCAAGGAAAGGATGCGATTAGCCCAAGACCGACAGAAACATTGGGCAGATACAAAGCGTCGACACTTGGAGTTTCAACCCGGAGAACATGTATTCTTGAAGATCTCTCCAAACAGAGGAGTAATACGTTTTGGCAAGAGGGGTAGGCTAAATCCAAGATACATAGGATTGTTCGACATAATTGAACGAGTTGGAGAAGTGGCATACCGTTTAGCACTACCACGCTCATTGGAAGAAGTGCACAATATGTTCCACATATTCCAACTACAACGATATGTGAGCGACCCCAGCCACATACTTGATCACTCAGAGCTCACAGTATAAACTGATCTAATCTGCGAGCAACAACCAGTTGAGATCCTGGACCGAAAGGTGAAAACATTACGGAACAAGGAGGTAAACTTGGTCCGAGTGATGTGGAGAAAGGATTCGCCAGGTGAATCAACTTGAGAAAGAGAAGAAGATATGCATATACGATACCCTTACCCTTTTGAAAATTAGTCCCTATGTAATTGTAAATTTCAAGGACGGATATTTTATAAGGAGGGTAGAATGTAATGACTCTGAAATCACTGTTCAGAAATTTCTTGTTATTGTACAGAAAAGGGTATTACAGTCTGTGTAAGAGTTAAAAGTTATTTTTTAAAAATAAAAGTAGGAAGCAACTTGTAGCTCACTGGTAAAGCCTCTACACAGCTGTGACATAGCCTATGCATTCGAATCCCATCAGACCCAATTATTTTTTAGATTTTTCTTTTTAATTTTTGGAAGCCCAAGAGTTGCACGTGCAATAAACGGAGAAATGAAAAGTTTCAGAAAAATCAAACATGAGCAAAAAGGAGTAAACACAGATATACACACGTGGCGCGAATATCGAGGCAAGCCAACGAGATCCGACCGCCCGTTTCCTTGATTGGGCCACTGCCGATGGTTGGGATGAAGCCAATTGCCTTCGTGCTTTGCACGCACACCCCTTCGACTCCCCTTAACTCCCCTGCACTGTTTGATTTTTCTGCAATCAAACAGAGACTCTTCAATTCACCATCTAACACCCTTTTAATGCATTTTAATCCAAAATTTTAATTCCTAAACTCTAATTCTTCACTATAAATACCACCCCATGCCCTAGTTCTTCCCCATTCTGAAATATCCAGCAAAAATTCTCTCAAACTCTCTAAATGCCAAGTGGAGTTAAGCCCCCCAAGTGGAGTAGCAAGCAAATCTCGACGACCGGAGCACCTCCGATGAAACCATGACACCCGAAAGCTTCCTCTCGTTCTTGTTAGCGATCTAAACTTGTATGTCCCTTCATCCCTCTCTCTATCTATTTCAAATAACTTTTTAAAACAAACCGATAAAAGAGGAGTTATCTCCGATATAGTTTTCTTTTTAACATTTGTAAGTCATGTGATAAGCAAACGAGATCAAACTAACATTCTACAATAATCCAAACCTTATTCACATCATTTAGTTTTTAGTTTAACCAAAATTTCATATGAAACAAACATATAACGAATTTTTTCATTAAAATACCATGAACTTTAGTGTAATCTCTTTTCGATATCTAATATACCCAAACCTTAGAACCTTCATGGGGTAATGATCTACCCCAAACGCATACTATGGTTTCATAGCACGGTATTCTAGCATATAGATAATTCAAAGTAAAATCTTTTTCATTAAAACTCCACGCCGTTTCAAAACGAGTTTCTTTAAATCGGTATCTCAAAATCCTTAGCAATTACGCCTCTACAACCCTTATTAGGGGACTCGTTAATGGATGGTACGGATTATCACACATCCTTAAGATAGTGGAGCGAGATGCAGAACTCTTCACTGAGTATTCGGTCTCGAAAAGGAATAAAAATACGGTTTTTAAGAAATACGACTTTTCTAAACCAAACTAATTTTTGAAAAATTATATAAAAATCATAAATCCGTATTTTCAATAAAAACAAATTAAGAAACTATATTTTTAAAATAAAGAATAGAATTTCTAATAAAATACTACCAAGTTTCTAAAAATAGTAGTTTTCATAAAAATACCACAAACTTTCAAAAAAGCTAGGTTTAATCACCAAAACACCACAACAATTAAAATGCATGTTCATGAAAACCCTAAATGTTATAAATCACCCTCGAGATTTATTTTTAAACTATATTATAGTATTTTTCATAAAACCCCCTTGAGATATAAAAACAATACTAAGGACTCTAAATTAATATAGGTTTAAGCAGGATCAATTCTCTTGAGTCCCAGGGAGCCGGAGAGAGTGAGTGCTTTCCTATTTAGGTTAGACAACTTAACGAAGTTATCAATGGCAACTGTCTTGGAAAAATACACAAATCCCGCTGTCCATGTGCAGCAGTTGCTGATTTCTCGCGAAGATAAGATTTTAACAATTTACATCAATTCACATGGAAAGACATTGTTCACCCCCGAAAGACCGGACTGAGACATTGGGACGTCTGGCCTGAAATTGGGGGCCGATGCTATTTGGATTTCTCCATCCACCTCTCCGAAGATATCATGTTGATTTATGGCACCATGTATCGGAGGTTTGGACAGATGCGACCGTTGTAGCAGATTTTATCAGATTCCCCCTTTTTTATGAGGGGTTTTTGATTGTGGGGACGCTCTTCCCTGCAGGCGCAAGTCCCTACAGTTAATTATGTTACCACATTGCGATAACCACTTTCTCTTGCTCCGGCAGTTCACTTTGTGTCGTGTGTGTTTTTGTTTTTTTTGTTGTCCATGGATTGTATATGGAGACTAGTTTATGTCGTCGCCCGTAGGGCGCGAATTAGTCCAAATCTGTATATTTTAGATTTGGGTTTGGATCAAGGATTTGCTTGACGGGGTTTTGAACTTAGGTTGTATATTCCTACAGTTCAGAAATATTTTTGTTTGATTTAAGGACCGTTAATCTAGTTTGAGATTAAGATCAACTTAAATCTATAAGTGAGCATTTGGGCTCAGTTTATTTTCGCTAAGGATACGTAGTCTTATTTGAGACTGAGATCAACTTAACAATATTTT
Organism: Agapanthus africanus; assembly: GCA_030015575.1. NCBI lineage: Eukaryota > Viridiplantae > Streptophyta > Magnoliopsida > Asparagales > Amaryllidaceae > Agapanthus > Agapanthus africanus. Next base: position 881,956,273 of record CM057337.1, on the reverse strand, counting down.
AGGATCATTTTTAGTTAAGATCCAGCAAAAGAGTATTTGGGCTCAGCTACAAGAAAACTTCAGAGACTTAGTCAATTTGGGCTTAGTCTACCTAGTCTTTTTTTTATTCAAAAGTGCTAAGCACTTATTTGGGCTTTGTTTGTTCAGCCATTTTTTAATGTAAAAGTGCTAAGCACTTATTTGAGCTCTGATGCTCACATGTATGTCATGTGAAGCATTCATTCATGGGCGCTGCCTAATAAATATTGAACACTTTAGTCATTTTGACTAAATATGAAGTGCTAAACACTTCTTATGGTGTCCACGTGAGGTGCACGTGCGGCACTGGGCGCTGCCCAATTAGTGCTAAGCACTCAACTATTTTGGCTACATATGAAGTGTTAAGCACTTTTTATATGGCGTCTACGTGATGTGCACGTGCGACGCTGGGCGCTGCCTGATCAGTGCTAAGCACTCAGCCGTTTTGGTTGTATACTGAGTGCTAAGCACTTCTGTGTGGCGCCCACGTAACGAGCACATGAGGCGCTGGGCGCTACCCAATCAGTGCTAAGCACTTAGCCGTTTTGGCTGTATATGGAGTGCTAAGCACTTTTACTCAGCGTCCACGTGTATTTCACGTAAGGAGCTAGCCTTCTGATTTGGACGACCGCGTGTTTTTTACGTAAGGCGCTAAGCGCTGTTAAAAGGGCGCCCACGTAGAAAGTACGTGAGGCGCTAGTCTTTTTCCCCTTTTTAAAGATTAAATCTCTATTAATGGAATTTTTACCATTAATAATCACCAAGATCTTCGTTTTTTTTAAGATCTGGGATCTGGTTTTTCTTTAAAAACTAAGTTTTTTTATAGGTTCTTTTTCCTTTTGTTTTTCTTTTAGACCTAGTTCTTTTCTGAGCCTTTAATTCTTAAGAACAAGATTTTCCCGATAAGAATTAAATTCTCAACTTGTGGAAGACTTATTTTGTGGATCTCTGATCCAGAGAAAGAACTAAGTTTTTTGAGAAGGATTAAACCCTTAAAATAAGTAAAAGAGATATTTTTATCTCTGTATTTTCTTTAACTCGGTTTTTTTTGAAAAGGGAAGTCTTCCTCTTTGAGAATTCAATTCTCTGTTATTTTTTTTAGAGCTCACTGCATTTTTGCAGAAACTTGTAGGTTTTTTTTTCTATATGAGACTTGGAGTCTCGGGTCCTTTATATAGTAGAGGCAAATTGTTAATTGGTTTTTAGAAAATCACTCATTGAGAGATTCCAATTAATTTAATTAGTCTCAAAATTGATTTGGGAAATTTTACCTACCGTTGGATCTTTGTGTTAGATATATATATGCCCTAGAGGCCATTATATGTATAGTGGATGCTTGGACATGTATATATGTATATAGATGACTTTCTTGCTCGACATGATAGTATTCTATCTGGTTTACTTTATCTTGACATGTTCACTTGATCATGCATCTTATTCATTTGGTACATGTTGATAAAGCACAAAGGATATTTGCTTGACTACTGCGACTATGATGTAGATCATACTAGTGGGACACCTTTAGTTTATAAGCATATCTTTTAACTGTTCCTAGTCATGGGTGTATCGAGACGGGGCATCGATATTCCAGAGTAGACTAGCGTATACCATTCTTGTCCCATATGATGGACGATGGATGATCCCATATCCATTTGGTGTGGTGACACCAAAGATTGTATGCGGGTGCTCAGTGGAGACTGGGTACACTGAACGGACTCGCCGAGAACTCCTATATGGTATTATATCTATCGTCGGATAGCAGTTCTCAGGTGACACTGGTACAGGTTAGTCTGTAGATCCAAAATCGTCATAGAGTCTTGTGTGTCCTCCCACTGTACTTTGATCTCCACCCTACCACGGCTCTACTGAGTCGTGCAAACAAGTGGACTTTGGGTACAGTCCCGAGGCACATGGAGGTAATGAGCGATATGAGGGGTTTCGTCTCTCCCGGTATTGGAGGTTGATGTTGTGCTATACTCGATTGGCTATAACATGAAGTCCCTGGCCAGAGCTGCTGAGATTTACTGATAAGTGCTATCAGTAGTTTCTTGATCTGTTATGAGCCATATATCGGCATGAATTATTGAGTTATTGGGGTCGACGATGTCATCCCTAGACTTGATATGCAACATATCTGACGAAGAGACCGAACTGTACGGTAAGTGTTGCCAGTTGGCTCGACGGGAGTTTTGACAGTTTCGCCGGTTTTCTTCTGATCGCTCAATACTCGGGTGGCCGTTACGTTTAGCTGACCGCTTGCGGCTTGTGGGTGTTTGATATGATCATCACCTGTTGCCGGCGTATTGACGAGTCTTAAAGTCCCACAATGAAGTTTCCTGGCTCAGGCGAAATGATGTGGTGTGCATATGAGATATGCGCGGGGACCCGATTAAATACGCGTATGTGATACCGTATATTTAATCGGGCGTTTTTCTATTAGTCGGGTCGTATGTGATATAACCGGTTATTGATTTAACATTTGACTTTTAGATTAATTCTTTATTAAACCCTTTTCTTTGTTGATATATGTATGTATGCACATGATGATGTGCATGGACACATACATACATACATTGTATCATGGTTGTTGATACAATGGATGGTGGCAATGCAAGACTCACATGGTTGTAAATATGTATATATTTATTTATTTTGAGAAAAGGAAAAGATAATTCACTCATGATTAATGTTTATCATCTTTGACCATTCTTGACCTAACTTTTAACCATGAGTTAATTTTCTTTTGGCTTTTAAACACAATGATAAATATCTAGATATTTACTAACCATGGTTGATGTGAGAAGGATTTAATATAGATTATTCATTCTCATCTTCATTATTGATATATTATTCATCACAAAACACTTTGAGCTAAAACTTTGCCAATATCTTCTTCTTCCTCTCTCTTTTGAGATTTTCTTTGAGTGAGGTAGTAAAAAAGAAAGGGTTTTGATTAGATAATACAAACCACCTCATCATTCTACACACATCTAGCCCATTTGTATAGGGTGTTTGCTATATTTCTTTCACAAATCAAGTAAAGCAAGGAGCTTTGGGCAAAGGGATTTCGGGTGGATTATCGTGGACGAGGAAGGACTCTAGCGATCCGTTCCAAACTCTCAAAGGTCCAAGGAGTCACGAAGGGAGGTCTACAAAGATTGTAATCTCTTAACTTAGTGCTTTTTACTTGTAGTATGTGATACTGCTTCTTGTTACCCAAGCTTTTCTAGTTCGATTCCTAAGTTAGATTATTTAGCACCCTCTGATTTTTAAATTATGGCATGTGTGATGCTACCAAACCCTATTAGTGGTGCTAAAGAATCCTTACACTTTGATCCAAATGTTTCTGTTTTATAGAATTTATTTTTTTTGTTTTTAGCAAGATTGGGAAAATATTTTTCCATATACAGAATTTATTCTGTAAAATGGTGATTTTTAATCACTATTGGATTTTTAATCCAAGGGTTCTCTATTTTACAGAGAGCAATCTTTTTTTGTTTAGAAAGATTGAGGGAATATATTCCCAAAATAGAATATATTCCCAAAACAGAAAGAGAATGTAACTTTAAAGTTGTATTATGTTGTTAACGCTGTTATTTGTAGCTTGGTACAGAAGAGGCCAGTGTATATGAGAGGAGTCCAACTTTCCCCGTGGACTAAGGTATAAGGAGCACAAGGAACCGTTCAGCCACGGTACAACGGAAATTGAATTCAGGTTAGGTGTATTATGGTTACAGTCTCGTGCCACTTTTAACACCTTCCGTACTAGTCTACACCTTATAAACCCCGCGATATCTTGATGGTATTATTTGTATTGTATGAATTGTATATTGTATATAGATGGATGACTTGCCGAAACCATGATATCAGTAAATGGGTGTAACTGGAGAATCATGTAGATGGAGATATATCTATGGTTCGGTTCGGTCAATATAGATTGATTCGATTGAACAGATTGAATATATAGATTCATGGATTCATGTTAAATTGTAGTTTGATACTTCAATCATATTCAAGTCAGATTGATTATATTGAGACCCAGTCTGAGTCAGACAATTAGAAAAGAAATTGAAATCTTGAATTATGTTTTGGTGCTATCGGTAACTGCTGCACATGGACGGAAGGATTTGTGTCCTTTTCAAAGACAATTACCGTGTTGATAACACCATTTGTTAAGTTGTCTACCTTAAATAAGCAAGCACCGATATCTCCGGCTCCCTGAGGCTCAAAAGACTGGTCCCGCTTAAACCTATGTTTACTAGGGTCCTTATTGTAATTTAGTATAACTTGAGGGAGGTTTATGTAAAATAGTTTTGTTATATTTTCAAAATACACCTCAAGTATTTTATTATCGTTTTTAGAGTTTTCATGGATGTATATTTTATCAATGTGACATTTCTAGTGAATAAAACCTAATTTCATAATATATGGTATTTATTTATAATATTGAATTTGTATGGTATTTTCTTGTAAATGAGATATTTTTCTTGAATTTTGGAAATGTGGAATATCATAAATATTAAAAAATAGATATTTTGATATTAATTACATATATATTTATTTATTAAAAATATAAGTTTTATTTATAATGGAAATCATATTTTCTAAAGAAAATTGTATTTTAAATCTTTCGAGATCGTATGCTCCTTGCGGAGGTCTGCATCTCACTCTAATAAGCCTGAGGATGTGCGATAATCCGCACCATCCTGAACGGGTTCCCGAAAATGGGTTGTAGAAGCAAAGTTGCAAAGATTTGTTAAAATACATTTTTCGTAGAAAAAGATTTTATAAGTTGAAGGTAGTTATATGTAAAGTTGTATTTTCCCATTCTATGTTCCCAAATTCCATCGTGCTATGTTAGATATGAATGTTGTGAGGAGGTGGGTCATTACCTCGTGAGCTATCTATAGGTATAATAAGGAATTATGATGGTTTATTTCGAAACTAAACTATATGGTATTTTTCTGAAAAAGTATAATAAAAGTTACAAAAATGATTAGTTTGATGTTTAACTTATTTTATTAAGTTTGTTAATGTTTAATGAACAATATGTGATGATATGAAGGTATCTTGATTAAGAAAAATTATAGTTTTTAAAGAAAACCGAATCGGAAGTCGGACTAACTCCGCTTCGGTCGGGTTTTAGTTTTGAATGTTTTTTAGTATAGAGAAAAGAAAGAGAAGTAGGGACTTACTAGATGATTGGCTAGAGAAGAGAAAGAGGAAGAGGTGGGAGTTGCCGATGCGTCGTTTCGTCGTTGGAAACTCCTTGAGTTGTTGCCGGAAGTTCGTCGGAGTTTCGCCCTTTACTAACTCCACTTGCACACAAAAGACTTGGGAATTTTCTTGAGAGTTTGGGCAGGGATTTGGGAGTGAGGAGGGGTGATTTGAGGGTAGTATTTATAGGAAAAAATTATGGTTTTAGGGTAGTGAAAGAGTGTATTAAAATTTGTATTAAAATGGATTAAATGTGTGTTTTAATGTGCTCTGTAAATGTGCAGGAAAAACAAATAATACAGGAGTTATGAGGTGAGTCCAAGAGTCGCCAGAGTTAAAGAAAAATGGGGTTTGGACCGAGTTGAACCAGCGGCGCCGGCCGAGTCAAGCGTTTCGCCGGCCCGAGTCGGGGGAGTCTTGATGCCATGTGTCCCTGACGCTTGGTCTAGTCTCGTGGACACGTTTGTTTAGGCTGTGACTCTTGATTTTTACGGGTTGTGCACGTGTAGACCTTTGGGCTTCTAAAAGATTAAAAAAATTAAATAAAAACAATATGTGGCTGATGGGATTTGAACTCTGGTGCTTTGGTTTAGCAGTGCAAGGTCTTACCGGTGAGCTACAAGCTCTTTCTTGCTGTTCAAAAACAAATCAAACTTATAACTTGTGCTCAGGCTCAAGTACTCCTTTCTGTATTTTTGAAAAAATTGTACAGAAAGTTTAGGATTGTTACATTCTACCCTCCTTATAAAAATTTCGACCTCGAAATTTGTAAAAGGAAAGTGTAACGGATTCAAGGAAAGTTTGGTGGTATAATTATTGGTAGTGTATGAAAAATGTGTAAAGGAATAAAAGAATGCGAAAGATTTGAAAAGAGTTGAGGAAATTACCAGGTTACCTTAGTCTACGGCCTCTGTTTCTTCGGCCGCTAAGGTGTAAGCCTGATGCCGGGGGACATTCCTTCTAGCTGGAGGCACATTCTTCTGTCCTTGAGGCATGTTTCTCTGACCTCGAGGCATGTTCCTCATTGCTTGTTGGAATTGGCGAGTAGGCTGTGCAGATGGTGGAGCAGGGAGTGCAAAGAGAGGTGCAGGAGCCTGGATAGCTGGCCGCTGTGGGTAGTTGGTGGGTGTGTGAGCTGGGTTGCGTCTATAAGGGCAGTTTCCAATTCCGTGATTGGATGCGCCACAAACTAAGCACAGGCCTTTGGCGCGCCTATAGTCCTTCACTAAATGTCCATTCCTCTTGCAATAGAAGCAAAAATCGGGACTTGGATGGTTATTTGCTTGTTCCAGTCTTCTGAGTTCAACAGTTGGCCTTGAAGAGGCTCCTCCTGCCATGTGATTGGCAGGGCGCTTCACTCCGGCAGATTGAGGTCCGTCCTTTCTCTATACTACTGCCTCATATCTTCGGACAGCCTTTAAAGCCAAATCATGGGTTGGGAAATCCCCTGTTGCTAGAGCAACTTGGATTTCTGGGTCCAACCGTTGCTGAAATTTTCTAGCTCTGATCTCAGCAGTCGGTATGAGATGGGCCGCAAACCTACTGAGCATAGTAAACTCAGCATCATACTCATCTACAGATTTGGTTCATATTGAACCTTGTTGCAGATGGATGAACTGCTATTCCAAATCAAAGCGGGTAGTCTCCAGGAAGTACTTTGCATCGAACATGTCACGGAAATTTTTCCATTCGATAGGTTGGTCAAGACGGCTCTCTTCCGCCTTCCACCAAACCCATGCATTGTCAATAAGCTGCAGCTTTGCAACTCGTACCTAAGCGACCTCTGGCACTTATGCTGCTGCCAGGTCATTTTCAACGCTTTGAGCCCATTCCTCTACTTCTAGAGGGCTCTCCTTTCCTGAGAATTGTTTGGGGTGCAAAGATCTGAATTGCTTCACCCCAGGTGTTTCTATCTCTGGTCGGTTCATCAAGATAGCGGTCTGCTGCTGCTGTCCTTCCAGGAGGCTGCGGATTGCCTCAAGCAGAACCGTCTGCTCATTGATCAGAGCAGCGACGGCAGGTGTGAGTGGTAGTGGTGGGGGAGTGTTGTTGACATTCGTGCTGGTGTTGTTTGGGGAATCCATAACCTTTTAAAGAGGAATTTGGGTTAGGACAGATTCAAAGTATATGAAATGATGAGATTCAAGAAGTATGAATTGTAAAGAATGTTTTTAGTTGCTAGTTCTTGTGTTATATTGCTTAGGTTGTCCACGCAGAGCTGAACTGCATGGTAGGATTCCATACAGCTCTGAGCTACATGGGCCACCAACAAAACCTGTCACGCCCTGCTTCCCAGTATACGGGCAGAGGACACGATGAGGCCGCTACGTATTTACTCTGAAGTAAACACGCTAAGCGTATCTAAGCAATATAAGTAAAATGCACAAGAGACAATGTCAATGGATATAATTGAACAACAACTTTATTTATTAAACATTCTTTTTACAATACAACTGAAAAGTAAATACATGGAATGTAAAGCAATACCTAAACAGTGGCATAACAGAAATGGAAAATACAGAATGTAAATGTGTACAAGGAATCTAAAGCTCTGGGTCGAAAGCTAACTGGTCAAAATCCTTGCTGGTGGGCTCGATCTCCAGAAGGTCCGAATCACCTGACGACATTCCAAAGAAGAAGAAAGAGAATGTCATCAAGGAACAAATCGCTCGGTAAGTCTCAAGGGTAAGTAGAGACATAATAGACAGAAAAAGAATATAACTTTTAAAGTTGTATTATATTGTTAACGCTGTTATTTGTAGCTTGGTACAGAAGAGGCCAGTGTATATGAAAGGAGTCCAACTTTCCCCGTGGACTAAGGTATAAGGAGCATAAGGAACCGTTCAACCACGGTACAACGGCAATTGAATTCAGGTTAGGTGTATTATGGTTACAGTCTCGTACCACTTTTAACACCTTCCATACCAGTCTACCCCTTATAAACCCCGCGATATCTTGATGGTATTATTTGTATTGTATGAATTGTATATTGTATATAGATGGATGACTTGCCGAAACCATGATATCAGTAAATGGGTGTAACTGGAGAATCATGTAGATGGAGGTATATCTATGGTTCGGTTCGGTCAATATAGATTGATTCGATTGAACAGATTGAATATATAGATTCATGGATTCATGTTAAATTGTAGTTTGATACTTGAATCATATTCAAGTCAGATTGATTATATTAAGGCTCAGTCTGAGTCAGACAATTAGAAAAGAAATTGAAATCCTGAATTATGTTTTGGTGCTATCAGTAGCTGCTGCACATGGACAGCAAGATTTGTGTCTTTTTCAAATACAATTACCATGTTGATAACACCGTTTGTTAAGTTGTCTACCTTAAATAGGCAAGCACCGATATCTCCGGCTCCCTGAGGCTCAAGAGACTGGTCCCGCTTAAACCTATGTTTACTAGGATCCTTATTGTAATTTAGTATAACTTGAGGGGTTTTATGTAAAATAGTTTTGTTATATTTTCAAAATACATCTCAAGTATTTTATTATCGTCATTAGAGTTTTCATGGATGTATATTTTATCAATGTGACATTTCTAGTAAATAAAACCTAATTTCATAATATATGGTATTTATTTGTAATATTGAATTTGTATGGTATTTTCTTGTAAATGAGATATTTTTCTTGAATTTTGGAAATGTGGAATATTATAAATATTAAAAAATATATATTTTGATATTAATTACATATATATTTATTTATTAAAAATATAAGTTTTATTTATAATAGAAATCACATTTTCTAAATAAAATTGTATTTTTAATCTTTCGAGATCGTATGCACCTTACGGAGGTCTGTATCTTACTCTACTAAGCCTGAGCATGTGCGATAATCCGCACCATCCCGAACGGGTTCCCCAAAATGGGTTGTAGATGCACAATGCAAAGATTTGTTAAAATACATTTTTCGTAGAAAAAGGTTTTATAAGTTGAAGGTAGTTATATGTAAAGTCGTATTTTCCCAATCTATGTTCCCAAATTCCATCATGCTATCTTAGATATGAGTGTTGTGAGGAGGTAGGTCATTATCTCGTGAGCTATTTATAAGTATAACAAGGAATTATGATGGTTTATGTCGAAACTAAACTATACGGTATTTTTTTGAAAAAGTATAATAAAAGTTACAAAAATAATTAGTTTGATATGCAACTTGTTTTATTAAGTTTTTTAATGAACAATATGTGATGATATGAAGGTATCTTGACTAAGAAAAATTATAGTTTATAAAGAAAACCGAATCGGAAGTCGGACTAACTCCGCTTTCGTCGGGTTTTAGTTTTGAATGTTTTTTAGAATAGAGAAAAGAAGGAGAAGTAGGGAATTACTAGATGATTGGCTAGAGGAGAGAAAGAGTAAGAGGTGGGAGTTGCCGGTGCGTCGTTTCGTCGTCGGAAACTCCTTGAGTTGTCGCCGGAAGTTCGTCGGAGCTTCGTCTTTTGCTAACTCCACTTGCACACAAAAGACTTGGGAATTTTCTTGAGAGTTTGGGCAGAGATTTGGGATTGAGGAGGGGTGATTTAAGGGTGGTATTTATAGGAAAAAATTAGGGTTTTAGGGTTGTGAAATGGTGTATTAAAAATTTGTATTAAAATGGATTAAATGTGTATTTTAATGTGCTTTGTAAATGTGCAGAAAAAATAAATAATACAGGAGTTATAGAGGGAGTCCAAGAATGGTCAGAGTTAAAGAAAAATAGGGTTTGGACCGAGTTGAACCGGCGGCGCCGGCCGAGTCAAGCGTTTCGCCGGCCCGAGTCGGGCGAGTCGGGGCTCGTCTTGATGCCACGTGTCCCAGACGCTTAGTCTAGTCTCGTGGACACGTTTGTTTAGGCTGTGACTCTTGGTTTTTACGGGTTGTACACGTGTAGACCTTTAGACTTCTAAAAGATTAAAAAAATTAAATAAAAAGAATATGTGGCTGATGGGATTTGAACTCTGGTGCTTTGGTTTAGCATTGCAAGGTCTTACCAGTGAGCTATAAGCTCTTTCTTGCTGTTTAAAAGCAAATCAAACTTATAACTTGTGCTCAGGCTCAAGTACCTCATTTTGTATTTTTGAAAAAATTGTACAGAAAATTTAGGGTTGTTACATTCTACTCTCCTTATAAAAATTTCGTCCTCGAAATTTATAAAGGGAAAGTGTAACGGATTCAAAGAAAGTTAAGGAAAGTCCGTACTCAATCCTTTATGCCGAGCTTGACTATTGAAGCTAGAGTAATCTGCAGCAACGTAGATTAGGGTGCTTAAGCTTGGTATTAGTGAAATCCGGCTTATTGACCTTTGTCCGTCCGTTCTTATCTCTTAACTTTCACCTCCGGCCAAACCGAACGCAACCGGTCATGGTCAGGGATCCCCGATACCTTGGTAGGGTAGGGTGCCTAACAGAGCGCTTGCATAATGTTTGAACGGATTTCAATCGGAAATTATCGGGCAAAGGAAATGAGCAAAGAAAAACTTAATTTACACAACCAATCTTTTTCCCTAACGAAGCCACTATTCACAAACCATCAAAACAACAAAAAAAAGTGCAAATGAAATGAAATAACAGGAATAACACAACATTGCAAGTAAGTAAATTGCAAGAAATTAAATTGCAAGTAAAAGAGATAGAAAATGAATATTAAGAACCCAGGTGCAAAATGAAAGCTTTATTAATTCCATGTGATGATACAAACCATGAGTTCAATAACCTAAACTTAAATTTGCAAGCTCAATAAAGAAGTTGTAAGATCAAGAGAAGGCAAATAACTCAAGGTGAACTAGCTACTATGTACAAAACTTCAAAATGAAAAATGAAACAAAGAGTTAAACTATTGCTCAAAAGTGTATCCAAGCCCCTCTTTCCCTTGCTCACTGATCTGGTACTTATAGGCACAAAATAAGATCAAACAAATAATATACTAAGGATGATGTGACAACAAGGGAAAGCCAGAAGAAAAATGGGGCTCATTGGGCACGTTGGGACCGGCGCGACCGGATTTTTGGGCCTTTTCACAGGTCATTTCTTGGGCAATTGGGCTCGTGTTGGTTCTGTAATGTTGTGTGCTCTCCACAATCCCACTGGTATTGTTTGATCTCTTTATAGAAGCCTAGGTTGTACTCAGTAGTTTTGGAGGGAAATCTTGATGCTTTAAATCACGTCACATCTTTTAGCATTTATTACACATCACACCCACTTGTGCCCATTTGTGCCATGGGCAACCCCCTAGGTTCGTGCATCACAAAAGATATTCACACTTGTATGTGTTGGACCATTTTTGATAAAAAGTGTGTACACATGCATGTTGTAAAAAGAAACTCTTTAAATATAGATCGGTTTGCAGTTCCGTTCGCAGTGTCGGCTCACAATTATTATATCCGTGTATTTGAGTGTGTTTCCAGTGTTTTGTCATAAATACCTATAATTTGTATTTGTTGAGCAGACACGGGTTAATAGTACCGATACTATACAAAATTGATAATGAATTAGCGGTATTGTAATGCAGTTTTCTGTGATGAATAAATACCCCAAACTTATCTTTTGCTCGTCCCGAGCAAAACAAAATCCTAACCTCACTTTCGCAGGGAACGCGATTGCACTGAGCTCGTGCAACAAGCCGTTAAACCTCTAGGTGTCCCTAATAGGAGGAGTGTTGTCTCCTGAGGGTTTTCAACGGATTACACCCACAAAATCCCGTCAAGCTAGCTTTGTGAAGACAACTGTTGATTCTAACCCTAAAGTTTAGCTTCAAAGCTAGAAATTCTATTATCCTAAGTTAGAAATATCGAATATTATTTTTCACACCTCACTTTTTATTTAACTTAAGATCCTATACGTCTTTACGTGCGGTACAAATAGTGTCGTTAAGTTTCAAAAGGATCGATTAAAGTCATCATGTCACAAAATAAAGACTGGATAAAACTTCAAAAGGATCACACAAGTTTTATAAAGAGTTAAGTATTTCTCAAGTTTCGTTTCCCAACTTGGTTTCTTGTATCCTCAGAAACTAGGTCTTATTCTTCACTCCACCTTTTACTTGTTTTCGTTTCATACACACCTTCGTGAACGTGCAATAGTCTTTATCATAGGATAAAACCTTCATATCTCTGTTAAAAAATATTTTTATAAAACTTATCTTTTTTCAAGATTATTTTCATACAGAAAACCGTTAGGAATTTTAACTCGGAGAGAACACTTGCTTGACTTTGTTTTAATTTGGAATTTTTAGGCTTCTTAGCGAGTTTGGGGCCAATGCACCCAAACCAGTTGGTTTTAGGGTATTAGGTGTAGAGACACCCCAGCGGACTTAATTGCTCAAGTTACCTAGGCCCTAAAACAAAAGGACTCGTTTTAGCGTGAAAATCATAACAATTCAATGCGAACGGAGATATAACCAGCTGTTCAATTATTTTTAGGACAAACGACGTGTTAGTGGATCAGGTGTGTAATCACTCCAACCAAGTTCCAGATGGGTTATTCTTTAGACTTAGTTCCTATTAAGGCATCAATAATATCCCTTCATATCCACTTCACTTTATAAACTATTCTTGATATTACTTATCTCAGAACAAACCTGTTTGATCCTCAAAAAATAGTTTATCAATTTAAAAGTTTTAAGACACTGATGACTTGTCATCTAATTTTCAAAACTCATGACACGTGTAGTGTTATGTAAAGACGTATGTTAGTTATAGTTAAACTCAAAGGAAGATAATCTTTCTGGTTTTCAAAATCTAAAACTAGGATTTAGTTGTTCTTATCTCATCAAACAAAACCGTCGAAATATCGAATCTAAGTTCTTCTACTTTCTAATTTGACGACAAAATTTTTATGTTTTTAGGAAATTTTCTGATTTTTATGGGTTTTCGAATATGTGTGCAAATGCAGAATATACAAATGAATACGAAGGAAGAAAGCTTACCGAGCATACTCCTAAACTTAAACTTGACAGTGCCCTTACTGTCATACTACACAACGAGGGTCAAAATTGTCGGGGGAGGGGGGGCAAAATAGTCGGTTCTTCTTTTTTTTTTTTTGATTTTTTTGATTTATTTATTTATTAACAGAAAAAAGAACACAAAATATATACACAAAAAAAGCCTCCCCAAACTTAAGTGAAACGGTGTTTGCACTGTTAAGCATTGAAGTTCAAAGTTAGGGGAGGGAACGGTTTCAATCTATATAAGGCCTTACACAGGCCAAAAGTTAGCACCAACCATTCAAAAATTCTATTGCTATAATGTGCAGGTTGGTGAAAGAATGCGGAGAGGAAAGAAATGGAGAATACGCGAGACCATATGGGGATGGAAGCGGGATACGGTCTCGGTGGAGGAGAAGAATGGGGGAAGGGAAAAAGAAATGGAATACGAACTTGAGGGTGAAAATGGAGTGAATAAATGAGTACAATTTGTAATGACTAATATGTAAAAAGCGATTGTACTAATCTATCAACCCGTTGAGAAATGAGGTCAATCCTCTCGAGATTCATGAGAAAACATGGGTCGACTGAACTTGGTGAAACAGACACAGGAAAAGAAGGTGATACAGTGGCTTGCGAAGTGAGAACAATGGAAAGGATAGAGGGAAGTGATCGAGGAATGGGATCGGTTAAACGTTCAGGAGGGTGTACACAGTCAATGAAAGGGACTTGATGAATTGGAAAATCCGACTCATCAAGTAAAACTGCTTAATCCTAAAAAAAATTCCACAAAACTCTCCACACAATCAAAATCGTCCATGCGTTCGTCCAAATCTTCATTAATAAACTCAAGATGTAAATGGGGTTCAGGGGAAACAGTTAAAGGTTCAGGATGATGTCCACATGGTTCTGAAAGAAAGTGCTGCAATGGTGAGACAATCTCACCCAAATTTGTGGGTTCATCATCAAAATCATCCCCAACATCGATATCCTTAATCAAGTCAAACGTAAAGTTCTCAAACACCTCAATAAAAGCATGGTTTTCAATCAATTATGGTTCTAGGATGGAGGTGTAGAGGTCAAAGGGTTTGGGTGTGGTTTCACTTGACAACGTCCTTTCACAATCCGGTAAATCAAACACTACAAAGTCACATAACTCACTAAACATTCTATCTTCAATTGGTGAATCATTTGGGACATTCGATAGACTTTCAAAAGTGGAGTTATGGAATTCAATTTGCAATGGGTAGGTTTGATTTGGAAGGGTGTTCCGCTCACTCTCACGACTTAAATCCTCAAATTTTCCTACTGCCTCATTATACATGTGAAAATTTTGAGCTAGATGGGAACTAACTGCTGGTTCATAAGGTTGTATGAGGACAGCCATGGACACATTCAATTCCTCCAATTGTTGGCATGAAGCTACCCGAAACTCTTCTAACGACTGTTCAAGATTAGACAAGGGTAGTGAAGGGGTTTCAGTAAAAGATTCAATGTTTTCTGGATACGTGAAACTCCCAAATGGCTGTTTAGAAGAAATGTCTAGTGAAGGTGTAAAAGTCGGGTATGATTTATAGGAATTGAATGGCTGTGTGAAAAAGGGAGGATTAAGATCAACATCTGGATAAGTAGATGGTTGGAATTGTTGTCCTAAAGAATCCGGAGTGGTGAAAGGCATGAAAGATCGGCTACGGGATTGCGCAATACGTTCAGCAATGGACATCGGTTTAAGAGTCGCCACATTTCCCTCAAAAGGAGTATCAACATGAGGAGAGTTGAAAGTTTGAAAAGGTTGGTATAATGTGGATTGTGGTGTCCAAGTGATTTTCCTAGAAGCGTCTATCCGATCTTTCAATGAGATTTTTGGCATGGATGGATCGTTTGACGTCCTACCAAAACAAGAACCTTATGAAGTAATATCTGGCTGAGGGTACAAAAGTTCGGCATGAGTTGGTCTATGTGGGGTACCCATGATATGAAGAGAAGAAAAAGAAGAAAAGGAGATGAAAAAAATGCGAGTTTTTTATTTTATGTTAGTTATCAACAAAAAGTATGAAATATGCACACAAAAAATAAAGGAGAAAAATAATCACGACACAATACCACACATCTAATTGGTCTAAGGTTCACCTAGGTCAGCTAGATCTGCTCAAGAACTTGATTGTTGAAATAAAACCGTGTCGAGAAACGGGCTCAAGATATACTGATCACGAGGACAGGTAAGTGCAGAAACAGGGGGAGGTTTTTCAATGCTTTTGCGAAGTTTCTTAATTAGAATAACCTTTTCTCTTTTGGCGGTTTCGCCGTGAACACTTTCCTAGATACCCCATGAACGATATACCGTTAAGCGATGTTCTAAACACAGTTAATTTTTCTTAATGAGCGCGAAGTCCATAAAGGCTTATAGTCTAGTTTCTTTTAAAATTTGTGCGGGTAAACGTTATGCTCAATTTCGTGATTTATGGGCCATGGAAAAGGTGATGAAATCCTTTACCGTATGTTGTGGGGTTCGCTTGTCCTTAAGTCCGTATGGAAAAGGTGATGAAATCTTTTCAAACATGGTGGAGAAATTTTTGGAGATTTTTATGGATAATTTCTCTATTTTCGGCGACTCCTTCGATGAGTGTTTGCTACACTTAGACGCAGTTCTTACCCGCTGTAGGGATAAGAACCTCACTTTAAATTGGGAGAAATGCTACTTTATGGTACGAGAGGGCATTGTCTTAGGACATGTTATCTCGCAAAATGGCATAGAGGTTGATAAAGCCAAGATTGAATTCATTTCCAATCTTCCTCCTCCTAAATGCGTCAAAGACATCCGAGCCTTCCTTAGCCATGCCGGTTTTTATAAACGGTTCATCAAGGATTTTAGAAAGATAGCTAGACCCTTGACTCTTTTATTGTCCAAGGACACAACTTTTGATTTTGACTCAATCTGCATGGAAGCGTTCGAGTCATTGAAACACTCACTCATTTCTACGCCCATTTTTTCATCTCCCGACTGGACGCATCCATTTGAAATTATATGCGATGCATCTGATTTTTCCATTGGTGCTGTTCTTGGACAGCACATTAATAAGATGCCATACGTAATTTATTACGCTAGCCAAATATTAAATGAGGCCCAATTGAATTATACAACAACAGAAAAAAAAATTTAGCCGTTGTATTTGCACTTGAAAAATTCTGGCCTTAATTAATCGGTTCTCCAGTGATTGTTTACACGGACCATTCAGCTCTTCGCCATCTTTTTGTGAAGAAGGATGCTAAATCCCGGCTAATACGTTGGATCCTCTTGCTACAAGAGTTTGACCTTGTCATAAGGGACAAAAGAGGATGTGAAAATGTAGTTGCCGACCACCTTTCACGACTTCCTTCTTCGCCTACACTCGAAATTCCTATTAAAGATGTTTTTCCCGATGAGCAACTCTTAACCGTGTCATGCGAACCTTGGTTCGCTGATATAGTAAATTACTTGGCCGCCGGACTGATACCTAAAGATTGGTCGAAACAGGACAAACTCCGATTCCTGTCCCAAGTAAAATATTTTTACTATGATGAACAGTATCTTTTTAAATACTGTTCCGACCAAATCATTCGCCGGTGTATCCCCGAAAACGAGTTTAAGAGTGTGCTGTCTTTTTGCCACGATCAAGCGTGTGGCGGGCACTTTGGCCCTAAGAAGACAGAAGAAAAAATCTTGCAGTGTGGTTTCTACTGGCCACGACTTTTTAAAGATGCATACGAATACTGCAAGTCATGCTCCCGGTGCCAACACTTGGGCCGGATATCGCGGAGAAATGAAATGCCACTCCAACCAATTTTGGTTGTGGATATTTTTGATGTTTGGGGAATAGACTTAATGGGATCATTTCCCAATTCCTTTTGGAATATGTATATTCTATTGGCTGTTGACTATGTGTCAAAATGGGTCGAGGCTGTGCCCAGCCGAACGAATGACAACAAGATTGTCGTTCGATTTCTTAAAGAAAACATATTTTCTCGGTTTGGGCACCCTCGAGCGATTATAAGTTGTCACGTCCCGAAAGTACGGAACATGACCGGCACTTAAACTACGAAACGTCTCGAGGCGTACGTAATCTAAGTAAACCGAAAACTCAGAAATCCAAACCAAGAAAAGAAGTAGAGTGAAGGAAAACCAATTTAAAACAAGTAGTTTTAATAGCATAAGCCGAGTTATGCGGTTTTTAAGAACATCAAAATTTACTGAAAATTTCGGCAGAGTCTCCTTTGTAAATACTGGCCCCCAAACGGGATACAACATGAATAGTATACGAAATCAAGAAAAGGGCATCCCCAAACGGGAGCTAGCTCTTCGTCAATCGACGGTCACAACTACACAAACAATATAATATACAACGCCAACGGCGAGGATCAAAACTCAAAAGGAAACTCAAAACCACCAGAAATATAACGAGCGACTCTAAGGTCAAAAGAATGACCAACGCTGGTCTCTATCTCAATAAATACATGTTTGGCTGATGGAATTTAGTAGATACAACGGAATAATATTATACAAGGTAATATGATGGGTACGATACAAGAAAAACCCACCTACTAGCAAGTCACCCGAATGAAACTGAGCTCACAAAGCCGTAATGAAACCTGTACGGCAACCTGCAAGAAACTGGGGCACAACGGGGGTGAGTTGCCAACTCGTGAATAGAAAAATATCTACGCACAGAAATCGCATAAATAACGCAACCTAGGTCAATGATCATAATATATCCTCAAATATATGAATAACACGTAGCCTATAACAAGGCTAGGGTAAATATCTAACCCGAGTGTAATCTCATGTGCCCGTGTCAGTGCCTCAGGTAGCAATATATCATATGGATGATGTATGAATGCATAAAACAGAATGCATGTACTGAATAAAACTGGTTTCATAAATCAGTGAGATTTCTGTATTTTAAAAGAAATGAGGTACCATATATGAAATCAACATAAAACAGTGCCCAGCATCGACACAAAACAAGTATCCAAATACCTCGATATCTCTGTGTCACAATCTATATACATCAAGTCTCAATATCTAGGGCGCCGTCAGTCCAGACCGGCCCCTACCATCCATCTCAAGACCACGACGGTATCCTCCGGATATCCGACGCGTCGGGTAATATCACCGGTAGGTAGTGCTCCCCTGCCAGGCTCACATCGTCATCATCACGCGCTTCTTACCCCGGGGTACCTTACCGGGTCCACCATGTACCCGAAACGGTTCATCCGTCTCCTCGAATCAGGTCTCGAAATCCATCAGCAAACTCATGGTGGACGACTCATACATCATGGGAAAACCGCACTTTTTATTTTAAAAGAGGAAAAAGGTTTATTTATGTTTTTGCGGTTTTCCTCCAAATCCAGAAAATCTCATGGAAATCCAAATCCAAAACCTCAATAACACGTAAAATGGTGAATATATGCATGAAAATCCATGAATGCGGCATAACAATGAATAACAGTATGCATGAAGTAGCAGATAATAACTACAATGTCTAAACTAACATATAAGGCAAGTACACTAATATCATGTCTAACTATTAGCTAACAGGCTATGTCAAGCAATAATATTTTCTAAGGTGTACGTGACATGGCAATTACCGATGAAGATGTGTGTGAGCCGGCAAATAAGTGTACGTGGTACATACGCATCATCGGTAATGGTGCTGGTGTCCTAACAGCATGATATCAATAATGGAGTATGAAACATAAAATAAGCATGCGATGCGAAGCGGACCACAAAAGAAGAGCCGGAGCTGAAAACTAGACGCAACTATAACTAATCTGCATTAATCTAATATAAGTCCTACAAATGGTGCCTTTTGAAATAACACGAATCATGGGGTTTTGAAAATAGGGGCTACGGTGTTTTTATGAAAAGATAAGTCTTTTGAAATATCCGTAGGATCCCTTGGGCTGTCTTTTAAAATACCCACGATTTGTTAGTTTTTGAAATAGGTAAGAAGTCTAATCTAATCTAACAACTACACTAAACTATACGGCTGAACTAACAAGCTGAACTACAGGTAAGGAAACCACCTATCATCTGAGTCGATACATATACATACCTGTATATGTATAGTCGGTGATCCCGCCTCAATAATATCATATCCGATACCATATCTATAATCAGGCATCCCAAGTCAAGAGTGCGGATCAATCATCAATATAGCTCTTACGTAAATCCGTCGTATGGCATCCCAATCTGGGTACGGGTCAATATCATATTCGTCATACTATTCACCTGGTATCCTCTTTATCAAATATCATGATCGGGGTACTGATCTACGTCTAGTACCATACTGATACCGCCTACGTATGCATGGACGTGTGTGAAACACTACGTCAAGGACCCGCTACAACGTCATGTCGTATCTCAAATACGAACCCTGCTATATCACCGATCTCACGGCCTCAAATCAAATCTCATCGACTCAGCTCAATCCCAAGTATCATCCTCAAATCCGTATGTGAACACATAGTCCCATACCCATGTGAACCCATAACTATAAAGAATCCCATGAGCACATATCAATAGGAATGTATGCAAGTATGTATGTGTGTATGTGTAGTGCAACACTACCCTAGGGTTCGCAACACTAAAGTAATCCAACACACCAATATCCATCCTAAGCATCGTTATTAATCCCAAATAACATATAATAATTGTTGGTGTGTATACGCATCCGTATACACCACCACGGACTGCAGGGGTGCTATACGCCATCCACCCGACTTCTCCCCGTAGATATAAATCTACTCACCTGGTCCTCGCTAGCCGGTGCCGACGTCGCCACACACTTGCTTGTCGTCTCGAAGTCCACATGGGGGTACCTACATATCATAACGCACCATATCGCATTAAAACTAAATTCGAAATCGAAACGGCATACGAAAATCAAATCGGCACGCGTATCACGCAAAGGTCCAAACCTATCGCCTACACATGCAAGAATAGTCAAACCAACCCTCGATGTCGATGTACAAATGTCAAACCATCGAGAAAAATCCAATCACACTCATTTGCACATTCACGAACACTAATTTTAATATAAACTAGGTTAAAACTCACAAAAACCCCAATTTTACTTAAAAAGTCATTTTTCCGAAAATCTAGCAAGCACAATTCGCCGTTTTTGTACAAAACAGGATGTTTAAATGAATGTAGCGGCCAATATATTTATTAAATATCTTAAATAAGTCAGATAAACAATTCCCGGAATTTAGTCTCATTAAATTCCAAAAACCCTAATATTCTAGTTTACAAAATACCTAAAATTTAACAATTTCAAAGCAAAAATGCACAAACTACAATCTAGCTTAGATTTGCATGATCTAAAGCATTAAACCACACTTAATAAAGTTAATGAAGTCATGAAAAACCTAAACACATTTTTAATCCCAAGTATTTAACCAATTTCAAAAACCTAGTAAGCAAATTAGCAAATTAACACAATTTTTAAACTAACCATTAGCACAAGCTACTAATCTTGTATTAACATGACAAAATGCCTAAATATAATACACAACCATACACCAATTTTATAAAAACCCTAACTTGCATTTAAATTCATAACTTGAATTCCAAAACTTGCAACTTAAGCCTAATTAACACTTAAGTAGTTTAGCTTAAGAAATTAGTAACAAATTAAGCAAAAATGTTTTAGAATTATACCCAAAAACATTTGAAGATCCACAAGCATCCATGGCCTCCTAAAATGCTCTCTTTTCACAAAGATCCATGCTATACGGGCTAAGCTAAAATGGATAGGAGTCGGATTTGGGTTTTGGGATTTTTTTTGATGGATTTGAGGCAATTTTTGATGAAGTTTGAAGAGAAAAGAGAAGGGAATTGGGGGGGTACTGCTGCTGCTGTAGGCGGGGGGGCTGCTGGAATGGGAGTGGGAAAGGAGAGAGAGGGAGGTAGAGAAAGTGGGGGAAGAAGTCAAAGTCAATTCAAGGTCAAAGGTCCACCTCATTTTTCCATTTTCTTTTCTTTTCTTTCATTTCTTTCCTTTGAAATTCAAGTGGGGAAAATAAATGGGGGCTGCTGAATTCTTCAAGGGGAGAAGTGAATGGGGGGGTGTGGGTGTGGGTACGGGTGTGGGGTGATGAAAAATGATAAATACAATACCCCAAACATCTATTTACGCTAAAAAAAAGCCTTTTTTCTTCAATAATTTCTAAACAGTTTTGGCAAATGATTTCGTTCCAAAAACCACATGATAAAATTTTATTTAATGTTTTATGATGCACAAAATTTGTTTCAACTCATTCCAATTTGTAATTTTCCCTAATTAAATGTATTAGTGACGGCTTAAATAATAATAAAATAATAATTTTTTTCAGAAAATTTGAAATTTCACCAGCGGCTCAATAAACACCAAATAATAGCAATTACATAGCTAGAATATGTATATTTAATTTTTATAATACGATATTTGTATTTTGACTTTTTACAGAAAACCCCCTTATTTTACCGATTTTTCGAAATTTCACCGAAATGATTTTCAAAACGTTACAATCTTCCCCCCTTAAAGAAATTCGGTCCCCGAATTTAAATTCAAACTCCCCCAAATACTAAAACATCTAAGAAAAACCATCAAGTCGTCGGGACTCCGAAATTGTAAATACATAAAACAATTCGTAGCGCAGCGCATGCGCTTGAAAAATGAGTATATAACTCAAATCAAAACTCCGTCAAGCATCCCGCAATCATCGGAGTCATGGAGAAGACATCAATGCCAAATCTAAATCAAACCAATATGATATAACTCGAAACTATACATGTAAACATCGAATCTATATCTGTAAGTATCTGAAGGAAATGCATGCCAAATCTCTTTAAGTCGCTGTGCAACGCGTATAACACTGCACAGTGGCGGACGTCTATCATAAGAAAATAACTATATACATATATACCTTTGTTTGAAATGTACGTTCCGCCGTTTTGGAAACAATTTAGAAGGGTCTCCTTGTTTTAAACATTTCGTGTCATATCAGACACGTAGGTAAATACTGAGGCTATAGCTCGCTTTTTGGAAATCCCTTCAATAACTATCAATGCATGCAAAATATATTCAGGTACTGTCCTCTGACTAGTCCTGCTCAGTACGAAAATGTATAGCAATATCATAAAAACGTACTGCTCTATACGAAATCAATCCCAAAATATGCACATGAATGCTACGTGCGTCTGGTGCGCACGGAAATCAAAATCCATGAATGTGCCATACATGCGCACAGAAACAACATCTAAGTGCATCGGGTGTGCACGAAACATCTGTCGTAGGCAACATGTGTGCCTGACAGCAAAATCAGGTGCATCTAACATGCACGAAGAATCTCGATTTAGTGCATCTGGTGTGCACCAAAATCGTATCTCAAAACCTGCGCTCAATCATGCGCGAAAACCCAAAACCAGGGGCATCCATCATGCACGAAATCATGAAATCCAATATCAAGCGCCGAACATGCGTAAAATCAAATCAGGTGCACAAGGTGCATAAAACAAACATCGGGTATCACAATCGAAATCGAAGTCCAGTGCATCTAAGTGCACAAAAGGCGTATCACTGCACTGCAAGCATATATAAACTATACCGAGTGCAGGAACGAAATCGTGTGCATGCATACACACAAAACCAACTCAACTGTTTAAAATCGTAAAATCACAAACATGTGAAACTGAAGCACGAAAACGATATCAAGTGCAACACTGTGCAAAGATCGTAAATCCTCAATCATCAAAATCAAATGATACGAATAAATCACCCAAAACATCGTAATCAACAATGGCGGAATAGTACTGCTCAAGCGCATCCTCTAAGAATCTCGGCCAACTGTCGCGGTCACTAATGGGACGTCTCGTCGATGATCATGAACCCTGGCCTGCTGGTGTGCGTAACCATGACCACTCCTGGGTCAAGGTCTTCACTGTGAATTACCAATCTTTCGGTCCATCAGCTCATCGGCCCTGTCAGGTGTGCTAACGAGGACGATTCCGTTCTGGCACTTCTCTGGTCATCTCTTGGTCAATCATCGCGACCACTCGTAAGACAGCATATTACTGGCGTCGGCCTCTGGCTCTCTGAATGTACGTGACACATCTGATCCTGGGTGCAAGTATCATTGCAGCAGTGTCCTGGAAGGAATCCTGCTCACGGTCTCTTCCATGTCTCGTCTCTGCCAACTGTCCGGAAGTCGTTGTCCTTTCCTATATCTGCATCTTGCTCTGGAACGACTGCATACTCATCGCGACTCCTTCTGGAAGGTAAGTCCAAGTACCATGCCTCGGCATGCGCATCGCATCTCTGATGTCGGCGGAGTGGAACGTCATCTCATCTAGATCTGGTACGAACCGCTTACTCCACTTTTCTCTAATGTCGTCTGCTTTGGACTCGTCTCGTCGTGGCTGCATGGACTGAGCTCCAACGACTATCCTCATATCTGGAGTCTCCTAAGAAATGCATCTCACCACCTAGCATCCGAATTAAGTCGAGCCATCCGATCGAGTCGTCAAAACCTCATAATCCCCCAAGAGCTCAACATCTTGGGCACAGTTTAATAGTATCGAGTACATACCACAGCATCGGTGGTCCAACCGTAGAAGGGCAAACCCAAGCCTCACTAATGGCGCCGTAGAACTGCCGCAAACCCGAAGGTTCAAAGGCTTTCACACGGTCATTAAGTCGAGTTAGGGTTTCATTCTTCTAGAGGGACCATAGAATTGCCTGCATGTCTTTCCGACTACTTTAAACTTGGAATAATAGGTTTCTGACATTCGATCGTCTCTGTCGACTCCCAACGTCTCCGCGTGAAGTCGTCTCTAGCTGGAATCAATCTATCTGATGACCTCGCATCGGGGTAGGCGAACGATCCACATGTCCTAGTCATTCATCCTCGATGACTAGCGACCTTCTATCATCTCTTAGTACAACTTATACTGCAATAGCTCCAACATCTGGGGCGATATCTCGTCGTTCGCAGCAATAACTGGCTCACTCGTCTGCATGCTGAACCGTGCCTCAATCATCAGGAGTAAGCAACACACCAACGGTCATCAAAATCTGGCTGGCCTCCATCATTGGCTCAATTCTCTAGTGTCGATTAGCACCTCCGAGTAACCTCATAAAGGCGATCCGCCAAACGCTCGTGGCGCGGAAACACAGTAAAAAGACACATCTCTGCAATCGTGTGTCGCCGGAATTTCGCCCTGGTCAGTCCTCGTTCGTGACGAGCTTGTGCTGACCGCAACTCTAGCCGTAGCTCTCCCTGCCCGTAACCGTAGCAGCAAAACCAAACTGGTACCGATGAGGCTAGATCAGGAAGGAATATAATACTGAACAAGGAAATGTACATCCTAAGGCTTCTTAAGTGGAGTGGCGTGTCGTAAATATGCCGCGGAACATATCAACGGTACGTCACTCTACTTTAGTCACCTATTCCATCAACCAAGGGTCATCCTACGCTCCGAAGGTTAAAACCTAACGCTCTGATACCAACTTTGTCACGTCCCGAAAGTACGGAACATGACCGGCACTTAAACTACGAAACGTCTCGAGGCATACGTAATCTAAGTAAACCGAAAACTCAGAAATCCAAACCAAGAAAAGAAGTAGAGTGAAGGAAAACCAATTTAAAACAAGTAGTTTTAATAGCATAAGCCGAGTTATGCGGTTTTTAAGAACATCAAAATTTACTGAAAATTTCGGCAGAGTCTCCTTTGTAAATACTGGCCCCCAAACGGGATACAACATGAATAGTATACGAAATCAAAAAAAGGGCATCCCCAAGCGGGAGCTAGCTCTTCGTCAATCGACGGTCACAACCACACAAACAATATAATATACAACGCCAACGGCGAGGATCAAAACTCAAAAGAAAACTCAAAACCACCAGAAATATAACGAGCGACTCTAAGGTCGAAAGAATGACCAACACTGGTCTCTATCTCAATAAATACATGTTTGGCTGATGGAATTTAGTAGATACAACGGAATAATATTATACAAGGTAATATGATGGGTACGATACAAGAAAAACCCACCTACTAGCAAGTCACCCGAATGAAACTGAGCCCACAAAGCCGTAATGAAACCTGTACGGCAACCTGCAAGAAACTGGGGCACAACGGGGGTGAGTTGCCAACTCGTGAATAGAAAAATATCTACACACAGAAATCGCATAAATAACGCAACCTAGGTCAATGATCATAATATATCCTCAAATATATGAATAACACGTAGCCTATAACAAGGCTAGGGTAAATATCTAACCCGAGTGTAATCTCATGTGCCCGTGTCAGTGCCTCAGGTAGCAATATATCATATGGATGATGTATGAATGCATAAAACAGAATGCATGTACTGAATAAAACTGGTTTCATAAATCAGTGAGATTTCTGTATTTTAAAAGAAATGAGGTACCATATATGAAATCAGCATAAAACAGTGCCCAGCATCGACACAAAACAAGTGTCCAAATACCTCGATATCTCTGTGTCACAATCTATGTATCTCAAGTCTCAATATCTAGGGCGCCGTCAGTCCAGACCGGCCCCTACCATCCATCTCAAGACCACGACGGTATCCTCCGGATATCCGACGCGTCGGGTAATATCACCGGTAGGTAGTGCTCCCCTGCCAGGCTCACATCGTCATCATCACGCGCTTCTTGCCCCGGGGTACCTTACCGGGTCCACCATGTACCCGAAACGGTTCATCTATCTCCTCGAATCGGGTCTCGAAATCCATCAGCAAACTCATGGTGGACGACTCATACATCATGGGAAAACTGCACTTTTTATTTTAAAAGAGGAAAAAGGTTTATTTATGTTTTTGCGGTTTTCCTCCAAATCCAGAAAATCTCATGGAAATCCGAATCCAAAACCTCAATAACACGTAAAATGGTGAATATATGCATGAAAATCCATGAATGTGGCATAACAATGAATAACAGTATGCATGAAGTAGCAGATAATAACTACAATGTCTAAACTAATATATAAGGCAAGTACACTAATATCATGTCTAACTATTAGCTAACAGGCTATGTCAAGCAATAATATTTTCTAAGGTGTACGTGACATGGCAATTACCGATGAAGATGTGTGTGAGCCGGCAAATAAGTGTACGTGGTACATACGCATCATCGGTAATGGTGCTGGTGTCCTAACAGCATGATATCAATAATGGAGTATGAAACATAAAATAAGCATGCGATGCGAAACGGACCACAAAAGAAGAGCGGGAGCTGAAAACTAGACGCAACTATAACTAATCTGCATTAATCTAATATAAGTCCTACAAATGGTGCCTTTTGAAATAACACGAATCATGGGGTTTTGAAAATAGGGGCTACGGTGTTTTTATGAAAAGATAAGTCTTTTGAAATATCCGTAGGATCCCTTGGGCTGTCTTTTAAAATACCCACGATTTGTTAGTTTTTGAAATAGGTAAGAAGTCTAATCCAATCTAACAACTACACTAAACTATACGGCTGAACTAACAAGCTGAACTACAGGTAAGGAAACCGCCTATCATCTGAGTCGATACATATACATACCTGTATATGTATAGTCGGTGATCCCGCCTCAATAATATCATATCCGATACCATATCTATAATCAGGCATCCCAAGTCAAGAGTGCGGATCAATCATCAATATAGCTCTTACGTAAATCCGTCGTATGGCATCCCAATCTGGGTACGGGTCAATATCATATTCGTCATACTATTCACCTGGTATCCTCTTTATCAAATATCATGATCGGGGTACTGATCTACGTCTAGTACCATACTGATACTGCCTACGTATGCATGGACGTGTGTGAAACACTACGTCAAGGACCCGCTACAACGTCATGTCGTATCTCAAATACGAACCCTGCTATATCACCGATCTCACGGCCTCAAATCAAATCTCATCGACTCAGCTCAATCCCAAGTATCATCCTCAAATCCGTATGTGAACACATAGTCCCATACCCATGTGAACCCATAACTATAAAGAATCCCATGAGCACATATCAATAGGAATGTATGCAAGTATGTATGTGTGTATGTGTAGTGCAACACTACCCTAGGGTTCGCAACACTAAAGTAATCCAACACACCAATATCCATCCTAAGCATCGTTATTAATCCCAAATAACATATAATAATTGTTGGTGTGTATACGCATCCGTATACACCACCACGGACTGCAGGGGTGCTATATGCCATCCACCCGACTTCTCCCCGTAGATATAAATCTACTCACCTGGTCCTCGCTAGCCGGTGCCGACGTCGCCACACGCTTGCTTGTCGTCTCGAAGTCCACATGGGGGTACCTACATATCATAACGCACCATATCGCATTAAAACTAAATTCGAAATCGAAACGGCATACGAAAATCAAATCGGCACGCGTATCACGCAAAGGTCCAAACCTATCGCCTACACATGCAAGAATAGTCAAACCAACACTCGATGTCGATGTACAAACGTCAAACCATCAAGAAAAATCCAATCACACTCATTTGCACATTCACGAACACTAATTTTAATATAAACTAGGTTAAAACTCACAAAAACCCCAATTTTACTTAAAAAGTCATTTTTCCGAAAATCTAGCAAGCACAATTCACCGTTTTTGTACAAAACAGGATGTTTAAATGAATGTAGCGGCCAATATATTTATTAAATATCTTAAATAAGTCAGATAAACAATTCCCGGAATTTAATCTCATTAAATTCCAAAAACCCTAATATTCTAGTTTACAAAATACCTAAAATTTAACAATTTCAAAGCAAAAATGCACAAACTACAATCTAGCTTAGATTTGCATGATCTAAAGTATTAAACCACACTTAATAAAGTTAATGAAGTCATGAAAAACCTAAACACATTTTTAATCCCAAGTATTTAACCAATTTCAAAAACCTAGTAAGCAAATTAGCAAATTAACACAATTTTTAAACTAACCATTAGCACAAGCTACTAATCTTGTATTAACATGACAAAAAGCCTAAATATAACACACAACCATACACCAATTTTATAAAAACCCTAACTTGCATTTAAATTCATAACTTGAATTCCAAAACTTGCAACTTAAGCCTAATTAACACTTAAGTAGTTTAGCTTAAGAAATTAGTAACAAATTAAGCAAAAATGTTTTAGAATTATTCCCAAAAACATTTGAAGATCCACAAGCATCCATGGCCTCCTAAAATGCTCTCTTTTCACAAAGATCCATGCTATACGGGCTAAGCTAAAATGGGTAGGAGTCGGATTTGGGTTTTGGGATTTTTTTTGATGGATTTGAGGCAATTTTTGATGAAGTTTGAAGAGAAAAGAGAAGGGAATTGGGGGGGTACTGCTGCTGTAGGCGCGGGGGCTGCTGGAATGGGAGTGGGAGAGGAGAGAGAGGGAGGTAGAGAAAGTGGGGGAAGAAGTCAAAGTCAATTCAAGGTCAAAGGTCCACCTCATTTCTCCATTTTCTTTTCTTTTCTTTCATTTCTTTCCTTTGAAATTCAAGTGGGGAAAATAAATGGGGGCTGCTGAATTCTTCAAGGGGAGAAGTGAATGGGGGGGTGTGGGTGTGGGTACGGATGTGGGGTGATGAAAAATGATAAATACAATACCCCAAACATCCATTTACGCTAAAAAAAAAGCATTTTTTCTTCAATAATTTCTAAACAGTTTTGGCAAATGATTTCGTTCCAAAAACCACATGATAAAATTTTATTTAATGTTTTATGATGCACAAAATTTGTTTCAACTCATTCCAATTTGTAATTTTCCCTAATTAAATGTATTAGTGACAGCTTAAATAATAATAAAATAATAATTTTTTCAGAAAATTTGAAATTTCACCAGCGGCTCAATAAACACCAAATAATAGCAATTACATAGCTAGAATATGTATATTTAATTTTTATAATAAGATATTTGTATTTTGATTTTTTACAGAAAACCCCCTTATTTTACCGATTTTTCGAAATTTCACCGAAACGATTTTCAAAACGTTACATAAGTAATAATGGATCTCACTTCTGTAATAGGACTTTTGAGTCCTTAATGCGCAAATACTCCATTACTCACAAATTGTCAACACCATATCATCCCTAAACCTGTGGGCAAGCCGAGGTGTCGAATCGGCAGATTATACAAATTTTGGAGAAAACGGTTTCTAAAAACCGTAAAGATTGGTCACACAAACTGATTGATGCACTATGGGCATTCCGTACTGCTTACAAGACCGATCTTGGCATGTCTCCATATCGGCTTGTTTATGGGAAGGCTTGCCACCTCCCAGTTGAAATTGAGCACAAGGCATTTTGGGCGATTAAAGAGTTGAACTTATCCATGGGGGATACGGGCAGCAATAGAAGGCTGCAATTGAATGAATTGGATGAGCTGCGGGATGAGGCTTATGAAAATGCGGTAATTGTTAAAAACCGAACGAAGGTGTTCCATGAAAAACACCTTATGCGCAAAACTTTCAAACCTGCCCAATAGGTTTTGCTTTATGACACTCCGTTGCATTTCCACCCCGGCAAGCTCAAATCTAGATGGAAAGGGCAGTTTTTGGTACGCACCGTATATCCGCACGGTGTGGTAGATCTCGAAAACCCAGAGGACGGTACTTTATTTAAAGTAAACGGACATCGTCTCAAACCGTTCGTCACTGTGGACCCATCAGAGGAGCTCTTGTTTTTGCAGGAGCCGATTTATACTGACTGATCTTCCTCTATTTACCCCCAAATTTTCGATCATCTATCCAAAACTTTTTTCAAACAAGTTTGGGGTATGTATCATTTGTAATTTTATACAAAATAACATAAAAAAATATTTAAAAATTTGGGGGAAAAAATTGGGTATTTTTGTAAATTTCCAGATTAAATAAATAAAATAAAATTTTTATTTGCAAATAATTTTCTCTTTTTAGAGGGGTTTATTTGCAAATATCCATCACTCTCCCCTTATATAAAGAACCTGACTCTCTGTTCTCAAACCCTGGAAAAAAAAAGAATTCCTTCAGAAACCCTAGCCACCGCCGCTTCTTCTGCATCGCGATCCCACCCAAGAGCCGCGGAACCGCCGCACGAGCCTCCTTCCCGCCGCTGATCCTCCACGCAACAGTGTCGTATCCCTCTGATTTTCTCAGAGGAGGTTCGATTCCTGAAACACTCTTTGTTTTTACAATTTTTTAGATCTGTAGTTATCTGATGGCACACAGTATGCAACTTGAACGAGACTTTTGACAAGTTTTTTCACACGATGTTTATGGGAGTTATTTTGCGAACGAGATAGCGTGTAGGGGTTGGAACTTCTTGATTTATAATCACCCTAACGCTTATGCACTTCCGGAATTAGTCACTCGTTTTTACGAGTGTATGGAAGAAGGGTGTCTCACCCAACTCGGGTTTATAAAATTGCAGTGGAGAGATAGGGAAATTATCATCGATAGAGATATTATACACGAAATCACATTAATCCCTCGGATACCCGCTCATGACCAACCTTTACAATTTGAGGATTACATGCCCTTGATGGGCAATGATTGCTCAAGGGAGCCGCGGAAGGGGATCCAAGCGAGAACCCTTTTCGCCAATGTTTTATCTGTGTGCCGATGGGCACAAAACAATATTTTTGGAAGCTCTCACAACACCACATTTTTTACACCCTCACCGCATATTGTGCATACCCTCATGACAAGAAACCCCCGTTTCGACATGTGCACAGTTTTGCTAAACTCTATAGGTGCGGGCAAACGAGCCGCAAATCACCCTTGTCCCATGCTTGTTACACAACTATGTCGATATTTCCTCCCCGTGGAGGAGTTCAAATTTTACATGCTTGGAGGCATACCTGTCAGGCCTCTTGTTGAGGGCGTTTCTACGTCCTATTCACGATTGACGCATGTGTGGTCTAGAACTGAACCGGCGGAGCACGTGCCCGCCCAAGCACCTAGCTCCAGCTCGACCGCGAGCGAAGGAGAAATGACCCCTTTAGAGCATGCAAATTTGATGCGAAGAACTGTTAGGGGCATAGAGGAGTTGTGGGGGATATCAAGGGAACACGATCAACGGTTGACTGAGGTAGAGTAGGGGATTCGAACCCTGCTGGGTAGGGCTGAGCGTTCCCGCTCACGATCGAGAGCATGACGTGGGGCCGAGCAGTGAGGGCACTGCTTGTGATAAGTTTGGGGGAGTTGGTGGTTGTAAATAGTTATCTTTTGCATTGCATACTTTTTTTTTAAATTTTTGTATATATTTTTCTTTTTCTTTTGCATGTTTAAATTCTGCATTGCATCTATATAAAAAAATCATAAAAATTGAAAACATGAAAATCAAAAATATATATATATATAAAAATCAAATAAAAACTGAAAATTTTGAAAAATTATAAATATATTGAAAATTTTAATTTTGGCCATAATTGACTTGAGTTTGACAAAAAGGTTAACTAGTTAGGAACAACTAGATCTTAGACTTAGTAAATTAAAAACCCTAAAAATAACCTTTCTTAAAATTTAACGGTAGAAAATATATGTGTTTGTAGTTTACTTAGAAATAGGCAAATTTTGAGTTCACTTCTTGGGCTAAGTTAAAACAAGAGAAAAGTATTGATATTTTTATTAAACTATAAGTCTGAAAAATAATTCCTAACCTTAAGTCTAAATTCTAAAAATATATACCCTACAAATTGCACAAACACGAACCTTGAAACTTGGAATAATAGAAGAGACCTTGAAATGCTCTTGTCTAAAGTTCTTAGTATGAAGGAAAATAAAATAAAAATACAAGTGTGAATAAAGAGATAAAAAAATGAACACTGGTTTTTGTAATTACTTAAGGCTGCATAAATAGAAAAAAATATTTAGCGAGGGTGCTTTATCACCTAGTGCCATAGACCAACTAGTTTGGAAGTCACTGCTAAAGCCTTAGGTGTTACAAGACTAGGAATTTCGTCTTGATGTGCAAACACATTTTGTAATCGGTCGTTGATACATCAAGAAGTATTAACGGTCGCATGAAGAATGTGTGAGCAATTTCATCTAAAAATTCACCAACTAAAAGTACTTTGGACGATGGACAAGAGTATGATAGCTTGAATTGAATTTCCAAGTGTAGGGGTGATACATACACACACATAGAGGTATATGATTGGGGTTTAGATAAGAGATAGGAATGAAAAATAGGACTTATAAGTTTAGTAGAGATGATAAAAATTTCTAAGTTGAGATGGAACCTTAGAAGGAAATTCAAAAGATACTAAAAGCTAAGTAAATTTACAGAACATATATAATCTTAAGTTAAATAATAAGAAAGCGTGAAAAATATGGGTGGATAATTTCTGAGTTGAAGATAATAGAGTTTCTTGTTAGAAAACCTAATTGGAAAATAAAAGTCAATAAGCCGAATTGATAGGATTTTGTGGGTAGTATCCGCTGAAAACCCTCAGGAGACAACACTCCTCCTACTAGGGATACCTAGAGGTTTAACGGCTTGTTGCACGAGCTCAGTGCAATTGCGTTTCCCTGCGAAAGTGAGGTTAGGTCTTTTTCGAGAATAAAACTAGTTTTGCTCGAGGACGAGCAAAAAATAAATTTGCGGGTATTTGCTCATATCATAATTTTGCATTATTATATTCCCTATTCTTATTCATTTTACAAATAAACAGGTGCTTTTGATCCATGTCTGCTACATAGTTGCAGGTTACAGGTTCTCGGAACAAAATAGTGAAAATGATGAAAAGACGATACAAAAGTGAGACTACGACCAACAAATGGAAAAATCGTGATCATGCTTACAGTTTGAAGAATAAACGAAGATCAATGGACAATTTCACAAAGCACAAAGGCAGTGCAAGGTTCAAGACTTTGACACGAAGCAAAGGGTAAAAGTCCACGATATGATGCACTGTGGAAATCTGGAAGAGAACTAGATGACAATCTGAGAAACCAAGTGAAGAAACAAGAAGACAAATGCAACCAGAACCAGCCCAAGAAGTCCAGCCTAAGACCCCTCTATATGGCCGCGGATGCGCGGCCAAACAGGGCTTTTGGCCGCTGTTCTGCGGCCATGATGAGCACGTGTCGGTGTGAATTGTGACGGTGTGGCGGTGCGTTGACTAGGCTTCTTAGGGGTA
Source organism: Agapanthus africanus (assembly GCA_030015575.1). Taxonomy (NCBI): domain Eukaryota; kingdom Viridiplantae; phylum Streptophyta; class Magnoliopsida; order Asparagales; family Amaryllidaceae; genus Agapanthus; species Agapanthus africanus. Next base: position 881,922,956 of record CM057337.1, on the reverse strand, counting down.
ATTTTGTAAATGCAGATATGTATCGAATGTAACCCTAGGGTTTCTATGATCTATAAATAGAAACCCTAAACCTCTTTTTGATGTTTGCCTCTTTTTATTGATCAAAATTCAGAATTCTATTGTAATGTTTTGAAGAGTGCATCGAATAAAGTAAGAAGTTTTTTTTACCTTGCCCTAGTTCTAAATTTCTTTTCTGTCGTAATTTAGAAATTTATTTATCTGCCCTAGTTAATTAGTTTAACACTTTTAATTATCTGTCGTAGTTTAGATAGTTAATTTTTTTTAAAAAATCATTAAAAAATGTCTTTTATAAATTCCCTAATGAGTGAGTAGTTCCTCACTTGTTAGGGTTAGGAATATAAAAGGTTTGAGAGATGAAAATCTCTCACCCCTTTCTTGCCCATCGCATATTTTTTATAGGACTCCATGCATACATACACACACCGCTCACTACGGCATCCTACCCCACGAGGTAGCGGTGATACCGTAGTTTAAAAGACCGGTTGTGCATATTTTCCATGGAGATTAGGGTAAGAATTAAGAAAGGACGGACAAGGATCTAGAGGAAGAAACATTGTTTCTTCCCGATCGTGCTAATCCCCTTTATTAATTATTACTATAACACCTAAATAGATCTAAAATACGACATTGAAAGCGGTGAGGAATCTTAAATTTCCAAACTTAACCTAAACCTAACCCTAGAAAGGTTTTAATCCTAGTCTAAATCAACCTTAGTTTTTATTGACAATCAATCCAACACCAATTGGAATTAACTCGTTAGAACAAATTGAGAATACACAAAATCCCTGTGGACCAACCCGTACTCACCGGCTAGCTACCAAGCGACTCCGTTCTTGATTGCGGTTAACAATTCTTTGATCACAAAATCTCACACCAATCACCCTTTACCTGCAACTGGCAGTACTCCTCCTTTAACATCCTGTTCTCTCCGAACGAACCCTCCGCGACCATGACCTCTCTGAACATAAGTCTGACGCGGTACGACAATAGGCGCAAGGGGCAACGCTCCCTGAGGTGAAGGTGTTAAGGTAAAATATGGTACTGCTGCCCTCCTCTAGCGTACCAAGGTACAATTTCTGACGAGGTGATGGAAACTCCGGCACCGAAAACATCCATACGATGACTACTGATCCTCCTGGGGATAAGAGCTAAACCGCTGGCATCGTCCCAAGCCTCTGCTACTCTCGCGACGTAAACGAAATCTGTCGCGGCGACAAAGCATCTGTCTCTAGGCTGATACACCTGTACGAGCCCTCCTCGGTTCTAAAATTTCCAAAGTCTCGGGAAGACGTGCCTCATCTAGTAGGGCTGCGTCCACTGCTGCTGTAATAGTAACACAATACTATGCGCTGATAGCAAGGAATAACTGGGTAACAGGGGTAGCAACCTCCTGTCGCTGCGCTCGACTGGCCTCAACCATCGATCCCATCATCTGGCGCAAATCCTGTATATCTGTATCTAGCCTAGCGATACGATCCATCGAAGGCGGATCAATCTGCTCCTGTACAACGAGCGTACCGTGCTGGTCAGTTCTCGTCCCAAACGAGTCAACTCTGACCTCGGCTCTCGCAGCCTCTCTCTGAACCCTCATAATTATTGGCGGCATAAAGGCTAGAAATCGAAATAGGATTCGATATGAACACGGAAATCGAATCAAAAAGATATGTATCATCATGGAAGGAATTTCAAGCAATTAGTACTTAGGTCACTTAGGCGGAGTACCGTGTCGTAAGTATGCCGCGGACATACATACGCTACATCACTCTGCTTAAGCTCCCTACTCCATCATACCAAGGTCATCCCACACTCCGAAAGATAAAACCTAGCGCTTTGATACCAACTTTGTCACGACCCGAAATTTGGCATGTGACGACCCTTAAACCACGTAACGTCTACAGGCGTAACGCAATCTAAGTAAGCCGAAAACCCAGCAAATCTAATCCATCAAAAGTAGTAAGTGACAAGAACCTTGTTTAAAGCTTTTGGGAATCTCAAGTAAAAATTCATCAAAGTCCAAATTTACTTTCTTAAAAATTTTGGCAGCACCTCCTTTGTAAAAACTAGCCCCGAAAACGGGTACAACAAATAATATAAGTAAAGCATCCCCAACGGGAGCAAATCCATGCCCAAAGCCGGAAACAACCACCACAACAGATATACGACGCCGTAGCGAAGAAAAATGGACGATATAAAGTGACAACAGCATAAAAAATATCCAAAATCACAAAATAATATACAATATCATCCTCACATCTCGTCTCTAAGTCAATACATGAAAGTGGTAGATGGAGAGTACTAGATACAACGAATATACAAATGAGCATCATCGGATAACCGCAAAACCCACCTATAGCAAAACTGCACACAGTCAGCCGTAGCGGTATCAGCTGCAAAAGATGATATGATAAGAAGAAGCCATGCCGCTACCACTCTGATGGACACCTGGAAAACACTGTGGCACAACGGGGGGTGAGTTGCCAACTCGTGAATAGTAAATATCATATGCAGGTAATCGCAGATATGCACGTACTGCGATAATCTATCACATGCAAGCTGATAGGATTTTATACCTCCACTTGTATCACAAACTTGCAACAAGAATTCCAAGATAGCCTCCAAAAATGATAACTTTCATGAAGATCCAAGCTTGTTTAGGCTTAAGGAAAAATGGGTAGGGATTTATATTTGAGTTTGTGGGATTATTTGATGATTTTTGATGATTTATTTGAGCTTGAAGAAGTGAGAATGGGGTGTGAAGAGAGAGAGGGCAGCAGGGGGGTCGGCCAAGCTAGGAAAATGATGAAGGTTGTGGAAAAAAAATCTAGTTCAAAGCTCATTAAAACTTCATTAATAGCACCTCCCATCCATGCCACCTCTTAATCCTTTCTTTTCTAATTAAAGTTTTCATTTAATTCACCAAAAATATCTAGATATTGTCTAGGATATTTTCAAGGATGGTTTAAGCTTAATCTTATGATTAAATTAGCATAGATTCACTTTAGCATAATTAACCCAATCAAATTTGTAATTACCACTAATTAAGTGCATAATTTAAAACTTATAATAATATTTTAATTAGGGAAAAAATATTTAAGTGAACTAAAATTTTCAAGTGACAACTAAAATCCACAAACTAGCAATTTTCTAGTTAAACTAGGTGCAGTTAAGTCTAAACTGAAAAATTATCACTTCAGGGTTTTTTACGGAAAACACCGCCTATTTTACCCAAAATCGGAAAAAATTCGCATAATGATTTCTAAAGCGTTACACTTTATCACTTAGTGCCTTAGACCAACTGGTTTGGGAGCCACTGCTAAGCCTTAGGTGTTGCAAGATGAGAAAATTGCTAATTACGCCTTATTATGTGAGCGCATTTAGTAATCGGTCGGTTAGTACCTCAAGAAGTATTAACGGTCGCATGAAGAATATGTAAGCAATTCCATCTAAAATATTCACCGACTAAAAAGTACTAAGGAAGATAGACAAGAGTATGATAGCTTGAATTGAATTCTCTAAGTGTAGGGATGTTTTTTTACACACGCGTAGGGGTATATGATCGATGTTTGGAAGATAGGTAAGGAGAAAGACTAAAGGCGATATTTTCTTGAGGGATGATGTGATTTCCGACATCTTTTTCATGACCATTAAGATAGGGCCTCATGGCAACCGAAAAGCTAGTGTAGTTGGAAACTTTTCTTTTCGAGTTCTTTCTTTTATATGATCGTTATCTTTGTACGTAACTTTCATTTTCTTTCTTTTATTATGGGATTTTGTGGGTGTAATCCGCTGAAAACCCTCAGGAGACAACACTCCTCCTATTAGGGACACCTAGAACTTTAAAGGCTTGTTACACATGCTCAGTGCAATCGTGATTGCCTACGAAAGTGTGCTAGGTTTTTTCTTTTTTTTCCTCCTTCTCTTGAATAACTAGTTTTCTCGGGACGATCAAAGTTAAGTTTGGAGGTATTTGTTCAATCGAAAATATTGCATATTTGATGGAACATTTCCTTACTTTTGTTAAGTATTTAAGGGTGTTTATCGTAATTATGGAACATATGAAGGTTATCTACAAAATACTCTTTATCATATATTTATACACTATACTTAATATTATGAAGGAAAAATATATGCATATAATATTTATATAATATTTTAGTAATTTAAATATGTATATCATATCAAATATCCCTAATCAATATTCTTAAAATATTGTATCTTATAAATGATTAGAATAATATCTCAAAATAATAACAAATATTACTATTACTATGAATTGAGATATTGTGCAGATATGAGCTCAGATGTGGAGATCAAGAGATCCGAGATGTCGGAATAAAATCTGCCGATAAATCAAAGAAAATCATAAATGGCAGAGATTCAGAATGAGATTTTCAAAATCCAGACATCAAAGATATCCACACATGTCAACAGAAGAGCCCACAAGAATTTTCGAGTCATGATCTCACTAAACCGCCGCGGTTTAGTGGCTAAACGCACTATATGCCGCAGTTCCGCGGCAAGATCAGGGCCGTTGGATGAGAAATTTTGGTGATAGGATCGTAACAACAAATCATCACACATGGCAACTAAGGTTTCTGCTTCTATAACTATTTAAAGGAGCGAGAGTTTCATATGAAAAGATCATCAATCCGAAGCGATCACGAGGTCCATAGTGATCCACGACGCATCATCTATTTCCTACGAGACAGAGATCGGGAGCATAAACTAGGGTTCTTGTACTCTAAATTCGACGGATTTGTAAATGATAGTTGATTAATAAAAAGGTAGATTTTTAGTTTAATTCTTTGCATTTTTACTTTCTGCATTACTTTCTGTATTTACAATATGATCTCCTTCTTCATATTCTCTTCTATCTCAACCATACATGAGTAATTCCTAGCTTGCTAGGGTTCGTAGGATTATGGTAGATCAATGGATGATAAAATCTCTTAACTTCTTTTATATATTTTAAAGTTAATAAACTTTAGCAAAATAAATGTTAACATCCTTAACGGGCGCGATACCAATTTATTGATAGTCCCGACTGCTATTTGAAATTAGATTAACAATTGTTTTGGTAAAAGCTAGACATGAATAGAGGTCAATGAAAAGATAAGGGTTAAGAGTGGGAACCATATTCCCTCCAAAAACCCTAATCTGCATTCACCACTATCGATCTAATTTTAAACTTATTAAAAGATAAAATTAGTCTTTAGTTGATCATCCATTACTACTAAATTCTATGAACCCTACAAGTCTCTTCTTTATAAAATCTACATCCGTGTTCAACATAAATCTAAAAACTTTCTCCCTATTTTCAATCAACTCGTCTAAAACAAGAAAAAAGTTCGACGTTTCCCTGAGGACGACCCGTACTCATCTCGGCTAGCTACTAGCGACACCATTATTGATTGCGGTAACTACAAACACTTTTTTTCAAATCAATCAGCTTGTCTCCACGAGATCGAGCATAAGCGTCTTAAACCTGAAGTATTAACCTCGAAGGCTCAACTAATCGCATGGATCGAGTAAAGTGCCGCTTCCATTCAATACTTCGAGCAGAAGTTGGCCCTAGAGAAAAAGGAACATGAGACGGCTTCTGGCGAATTCAGCCAATTGCGCGGCCAGGTTGAAGCGAACGCCGCGCAGCTGCAAATTATTTTTGGGAATCTCCAGCAATGCGTTTCTAAGGGAATGGTGCTGAGGCAGCACTTCGATTCTACCGAGCAAGAAATGCGAGATTGCGAAGTGGCTAAGCAGGAAATTGCTGAAAAGCTTTCATCATGCTTGCAACAACGGGCCCGAGTTGAAGCGATGATGGCTTCCATAGTAGCGCGTGAGGAGGAGCTGCGGGAAGAGAGTGAGCGGGTTGCCATTTTATTGAAAGCCCCGCCTTCTTAATGGCTAAAATTGTATCCCCCTTTTTTATTGTATTTTTCAAACACTTTGATTCATAAATAAAGAATATACACATTTTTTTTGCATGCGCTCCTCTGTGTTTGATGCTCAATTTAGCGCTAATTAATCTATTCACTCATTTTGGAGTCTGTAGTTTATTCACTCGTTTCGGAGTCTCTAGTTTATGTACTCATTTCGGAGTTTGTAGTTTATTCACTCATTTCGGAGTATCTTTAGTTTACCTCCCTTGGGTTTACAGGCAAACTTGTCATAACGTTGTATGTAGATAACCCTCATTCTTTACGACAGAGGTCCATTAGTTTTGTGGTACTAGGGTTTTTAGTCTGTGGAACCGTCGCATTGGCTGATGTATCCCTCGATATGTAGTCTTTAATCCGTTTGTTCGAGTAGCCCCGTGAATGTCATGTCTCTGATCCCTTCGGGGGCTGGACAAGACGTCTTCAAGTAATCTCCTTAGGTCATATTACCGTCAGAAGGGCAAGTGTTAGGAAATTTGCCATGACACCTTTTACTTGAGGTTAGGCTCAATTTGGAGCCCCGATGAGTCATAACAACACTCTTCTGGGGTGGGATGATCTCCAACGGTCTTTAGGCTTTATATGAGTTGCCATCAAGACCCGAAGTTAGGGATTATGCCGTCACTTTCATTTTCTGTATTGACGATATCACACCGATTCTTTTGCTGAAATAGGGTAGACATCTGTAGAACCTCTATGCCGCATGTATCATTGTTGAAGTCCGGATCTAGGAATATGCCATTGCTCCAATTTCATTTGATAACCGTGCTCACATCCTGCTGAAATGAGGGGGAACGTCGGGATAGTCTCTAGGTTGTATATGTACCGTCAAGACCTGGAGCTAGGATTTTTCCATTACTCATTTTTTTGCTTTGACTCTTGGGTCTTTGTTTTTTTTATGATCTCGTTGCGTCTGTATCTTGCTGGAATGAGAAGGAATGCCGGGTTGGAGCTAGAATTTTGCTATTACTCTGTTTTGATTTGGCTCCTTGGAGCTTTGTTGACGTCACGTCTGCACTCTGTTGTAATGAGAAGAACGTCGAGCTAATCTCTACGTTGTAAATGTTGCCGCCGAGATCTGGTTCTCCCTTTGACGGAGCCTGGTGGGAAAATATGGTTCCCTTTCTTTCATTTATGCCCATGAATTGTATACAGGGGTCGGTATAGACCTATCTGCAGGGCAGAGGAAATTTTATTTTATTTTTTTTATTTCTGCGATGCTCTATCTTTTCAACTTTTATGTCGGGAAAGTCGCGACTGCCCAATCATTTAGGCTGTTTTTGTTTTTACTCGCTGCTTTTTATTGCGAGTTGTTCTATCATTTCGCCTTTTTTATTAATTTTTTAAGGAATTTGAAATATGATACCAATCCTGGCATCAACATCGCTACCACTGGAATATTGCCAGGAGTGAATCATCATTTGCCTTGAGAGAACTTGAGGTTTGACATCTATTTAGGCATCAGTATTGCTACAACTGGAATGTTACCAGTAGCGAATCATCATTTGCCTTTGTCGATTTGAACAAAGATGGCTTATCAAACAGGGTTAGGATCCTGTCGATTAAGGCCTTTTCACTTTATGAGCCATAAGGGTCTCATAAAGGTACTTCTCCCTACAAGTCGAGAAGATCTCGTAGGTGTATTTTCCCCTTAGGAGTCATAAGGATTTCTAAGTGTGTTTTCTCTTGTAAGTCGTAAGGATCTTACAAGAGTGTTCTCTCCTTATAAGTTGAGAGGACTTACAAGTGTCGTTCACCATATGAGGATATTTCTCTTCATTGGTGGAACTTGGTGGGGGATATATTCATTTATGCCCATGGATTGAATACAAGGGTCAATATAGGACTGCTTGTTGGGCAACTTAGGGGATATGACTGCTTAAGAACAGGTTCAGATCCCTGTAACTTAAGACTTTTGAATCCTATGAGCCATGAGGGTCTCATAAGGGAAAATTCTCCTTACGAATCGTGAGAATCTCGTAAGTGTATTTTCTCCTTAGAAATCATGTGGATTTCTAAGTGTGTTGCTCTTTTGTGAGTCGTAAGGATCTCACACATGGTTTTTTTTAACGATGGAATACCCAAGAGTAGTTTCACCACAGGTGACCTATCTGCTTTGCTAGTGGGACTTAGGGGTGGCTTCATCGCTGGACTAGTTGTGCAGCCAGTGGGACTTCAGTTGCAATCTTTGCTACTAAGACTTCGATTGCAATATAGATCTCAAGGGAATGTATCGCCGTATTTGGGGCGATGTACTAGTTTATGGACGTTCCGGTCCATTATCGCCATGTTTGAGGCGAAATTTTAGTTTAGGGACTTTTCGATCCATTATCGCTATGTTTGAGGCGGATTGTTAGTATAAGGACTTCTCGGTCTGTTATCGCCGTTTTTAGGCGGATTTTTAGTTTAGGGACTTCTCGGTCCGCCGTTGCTGTTTTCAAGGCGACAGAGCTTTTTGTATACTACTCTCGGAGTTCTGACTCAGGAAGATAGTGAGCGGACATGGTTGAAAGAATTGAAAGTTAACCGCAATCAAGACGGTGTCGCTTTGCAGCTAGACGCGATGAGCACGAGTCGATCCACAGGGAGACGGAGCGTTTTAAGTGTTTGAGCAGGTCGACCTTGGAGATCAGCATAACCCGATGAGCGAGCAGATAGCGCCTCAGCTTCTTCACGGCGAATATCAGGGCCAAGCATTGCTTTTCGATTGAGGAATAGTTATGTTCCACCCCGACTAAAGTTCGATTGAGGTAGTGGAGGGCATTTTCTTTTCCCTTCTCGTTATTCTGGGCAAGGAGCGCACCGAGTGATTAATTTAGCGCGGAAGTGTGGAGAATCGGTGATTTATTTGGAATTGGAGCAGCCAGCACTGGAGAGTACAACAGGTACTGTTTGATGCTTTCGAACACTTCTTGACATTCGGCATCCCAGACAAAAGGAGCTCCTTTCTTCATGAGCTTTGAGAAGGGCCTATATCTCCCTGATAAATTTGAGATAAACCTTCGTATATAAGCAAGTTTGCCTTGAAAAGATCTCAGCTGCGTCAGATTATTCGGAGGGGGCATTTCCATGATGACCTTTATCTTTGATGGGTCAACTTCGATCCCTCGATGTCGGACTATGAAACCCAGGAATTTTCCCGATGACACACCAAAAGTGCACTTTAGAGGATTCATTTTCAGCTCGTATTTTCTCAGTCTGGTGAAATCGGTCCTAAGATCTTGGATATGATTGGCCTTAGTTTTAGTCTTGATGACCAAATCGTCAACATAACATTCGACGACTTTATGGATTAGGTCATCAAAGATATTGGTCATTGCCCTTTGATATGTAGCACCTGCGTTCTTTATTCTGAACGGCATCACTTTGTAATAGTATATGCCGATCAGGGTTCAAAATGCTGTATGCTTCTCATCCTCAGGTTACATTTTTATCTGATTGTACCCAGACGAACCATCCATGAAAGTGAACAGCTCGTAATTTGAGGTATCGTAGACCATCATTTCCATTACCGAAAGCGGGAAATCATCTTTAGGGCATGCCTTGTTGAGGTCACTGAAATCAACGCAAACTCGTATCTGTCCATTCTTCTTTTTCACTGGGACGATGCATGCGATCCAGTCCGCATATTTATCTTCTCCGATGAAACTCGTACCAATGAGTTTCTTGGTTTCCTCGATGACCTTTACTTCCAGTTCTTTTCTCATTCTTCGAGGAGCTTGTTTGACTGGCTTAGCATCAGGAGATATAGCCATCTTATGCACGGCCACTTTAGGGGAAAGGCCAGGCATTTCTTTGTACGTCCACGCGAAGCAGTCGGCGAACTAATGCAACAGAGCGATTATCTGCTCTTTCACTTCCACTGACAAGAGCTAGCTGATGTAGGTCGGCCTTGGATTATCGTACGTTTCCAAATCAATCTCGGTTAGCTCGTTGAAGGTTGCTTATCCGCCATCTTTGAGCTCTCGAGGGGCCTCTTCTGGCTCGGTTAGCTCGCCGTCGTCTTTTGACCCCTCGCTGGCTTCACCAAAATGGATCATGTAGCATGCTTTGGCATCAGGTTGAATGAAACCTATGCCCCATCTATATAGAATTCGTCCATCAATGAGTGCTCGGACCTGAGGCAGATGACATAGTCCTTCGTAAAACTTCGCTTCGGAGTCTGTTTGATATAACTAACACCCACACTTTTTAAAGTATTCCCGCATCTCGGGCGCATAATATCTGGGATTGAGGATGGCCTTTATGCCTCTCACATATGGAAGGTATGTCATAGACAAATCGTTCGGGTGCATGACAGGATTTGACCCATAAAACAGGATGCCCTTCTGTCCACTTTTCCTTCCGGGAATGTAGAAAGTTTTCATCTAGTCCACGGTAGAGACTGACAATGCATCGAGGTCTTTGCACATCTGCTCTGGCACCTTTGTGATGGCTAGGGACCCTTCTGCAACTTCGAAGGTCTCTCGTAGCTTTTCTTGTTGCATGGGGGGCCAATCTATATAGCTGTTGCAAGGAAGGTTCTCTTCCTCCGACTCTTCAGTGTCGCATCCTAAACGAGGGCGAATTTTTTTGTCAGGTGTGCCTTCGATATCAGACTCGTCCGTATCGCTACCAAGATGAGGGCGGTTTTTATGGACGGACGAACTTCTAACATCGTATTCATCAGTGTCGCTGTCGAAACGCGGACGCACTTGGGGTTTTTTGCTTTTGAAAGTGACAGCCAGCTTAGATTTGCTTTTGAGTTTCGGGGCCGTTCTGGCTCAGCACTTTGGAGGTTCAAAAGTACTAAGAATCTTCATATCTGACTTCATGCACACCGAACGGCTGGATGTCTCCGTCAATGCGTTTTTCTTCTCCACTTTGGTATACTTCATGCACTGATGGAGAGTTGATGGAACGATGCCATAATCGTGAAGCCACGGCCTTCCCAGGAGAATCTTATAGGACGTGTCGGAATCGATCGCGTATATCTTGGCATTAGTTTGTAGGTCCCCGAACCTGATCGGCAGAGCTATAGATCCCAAAACTTACTGGAAATTTTGATTGAAGCCTTGAATGACAATCATTTCCCTTGACAGGTGTCGGACGTCCATTGACAAACTCTTCAGATTCCGCAAGTTCTTGATGTTCACTGAAGATCCTGGATCAATCAATATGCAATTAATCCGGTCTTCTTCGCTTTACCCTGTGACGTAAAGCGGTCGGTTGTGCTCAGCTGTTCCTAGTAACAGGTCTTCATCTTTAAATGTGACCACGGCTGTATGCAGAATGTACTGGGATTCTTTCATATCAATTTCTGCAAAGTGAGCCTAGTACCGCTCAGGGTTTTGTAGAGCGTGAATGAGAACATCTCTAAGCTCCTTAGATAGGACCAAGGCATCGTAGATGCTCAGGAGAGACGGAAGCTTTTAGAGATGAGCCAAGACATTATAGTCCACCGAGGAAGGACTCGAATTTTCATGAACCGGCTCTCCACCACCTTCTTCATTAGCGACTTGTTTTCCCTTCCCTTTTAGGGCGTTGCCTTGATTTGGCGGTAGAGCCTTGCCGCTTCTGAGCTGGATTTGGTTGGCCTTCATGGCGAGCTCCTCGTCCTACTCAGGAAAACAGAGTTCTTTCTCAGAGTCGCTACCAAGGTGGACGACGTAGAAGGTCACTATAGGAATCTCATTATCGGAGTCTTCTTCTAGCTCCTCCAGAATCTCAGCCACTTCTATGGGAAAGAACACCTTCAATTGAATTAGAGTTCTTTCCTTTTGTTCATAGTCTTCAAGGAAATCGATATATTTTTGAATGATCGATCTCCCTGCAGACTCTTTTTTGCGTTGAGCGGCACTTTTCTTCTTCTTGAGCGTTTTATATTTTGAGCCTGATTGAGTCAAATTGGTAGCTGGAATGGTGGGCTCTTTCTGCCCTTCCCATTCCATTCTGGGCTCTTTCTGAAGTAGCTCTAGCATCTTTTTCATCTTTTTAGACATGAGCATGCTCCATGGAGACTGCGACGAGTCAGTTTCATTTCTCAGGGTAGCGGGTTCAGCTGTCTACTCCCAGAAGGCTTCAGCTTGTGTCTGTATGAAATTGGTGGTTGCAGCTTAGTTGTTCACCAACACACTCTTAGACAACTTGATCTCCCCAGTCTTGTACTGCTTCTTGACCTAGTCTTTGAAAATATAGCAATCCTCGATCGCATGGATCGCTACTCAGTGGTACGGACAATATAGAGAATTGTCGGTCATTTTTGCTTCGTGAGGTCTTTTCGACTCTGGTAATTGTAGACCATTGTTCAAGGCATCTTTGAATATCTTGCAGACCTTGTCCCTTCTGAAAGAGTAAATCTTGTTTTTTTCTCCTCTAGGGAAGGCCCTTCTCCACCCAGCACTGGCTTTCGAGACCGGTTGGTTTTGGATTCGCCTGCCTTTCGCTTATCTTCATCATCGGACGCATTGAAGACATTGGCATTGCTGGAATTTCCGCTTCTACGATTGCCATCTCTCTTGCTCTTCCAAGTCTTGTCTCTTTGAGAGTCTGGGGTAGACCCTTTCTGCGAGCGTTCCAGCATTTGGACTTTCTTGGTCAGCTCCTGAAATGTCTTGAGGCCTGCTGTACACAAAAATAGGACCATCCAATTGCTGAGGTTCCCAATGAGGAGGCTGACGGACTAGTCCTGCTCTAGCGGCGGTTCGCACTTGATAGTGAGGTTGCGCTAACGGGCAATAAAGTCCATGTTGCTTTCGTTTTTCCCCGGCTTGGTTCTCATGAGGTCAGCGATGGAGATTTTGTCATAAACACTCATGAATCTTTGCCGAAACAGAGACTCCATTTGGACGAAAGTAATGACGGACTCATCTGGTATGCTTGCGTACCAGTCGAAAGCGACACCAATCAGGCTGTTGACAAACTGACAAAGAAGGAGCGCATCATTGCCCCCTGTATTTCTGCACGATTCTTTAAAGTGGGCGACGTGCTGATTTTCGTTTCCCGTCCCGTCAAATCTTCCGAACTTAAGAATGACGTAGCCACTGGGGAACTCGATCAGATCGTACTGTGCAGGATATGGCCGTCCACTACTGCCAATTTCTTTATGAGCTTCGGCTTCGGCCACCAATGTTTTAACCTTGCTGGTGACCAAATCCATTATCCGATCTTGTGTTAGCGGGATAGTGCTATCTGGGCCAAGGCGTCCCTAGAAGCGGAATGTGGCCAGCTTTCGTGCGGCTCACCCAATCTTGGACCCAAGGGGACAGGCATCGGTTGCTCCGGGTTGTCATCACCCGGCTCATGAGTAGAGATATGTGCCTCATTGGAAAGTGCTCGAGCAATTTGAGATGTGAGTTGCATCACAACATTCATCTGGTCGTCGATTTTGGAGTAAAGCTTGGCCATCTCTTTATCTTTGCTCCAGAGCTGTTTTTGAAGCTCTTGAAGCAGCTCTTGCTCTGCGGTCCTGGGGCAAAAAGTTGGCTCTTCTTCTCTGTCCGAGCTTGATTCCACATGGACTGAGGGGTCTTTCTGCCTATCGGCCTTATCGAGAGGGTTTTCATCATCCAGTGGAGGCAGCTGATCTTGGGAAGCGGCAACCACATTTAAGCCAGATTGGGCATAGGATGTGGTGGCCCCATCCTTGCTTTTGCTGCGCAAGTTATCGCTAGTCCACGCGCTCGCCATATAGACCGTATAGATAACATATCTGGCCATCTTTTCATTATTAGCATCCGATTTCGTGGACCGCTGTCATGGCCCTTCTATTTTGGTAACGGACAATCGATTGAAGATGGCTGGCCTGACCGGATTCTTGAGTGGTGCCGGTGCTTCTTTTCTGGATTTTCCCCGCTGCTTTCACGCAGCACAGGGCGCCTGATAGACTCTTGAAGAGACGTGTTAGGGTCAAAATTTGCATCCCAGTTGACCAAGTCAAAATCAAGGTCAACCCCAAAAAAGCGGGCCCAAGAAAGTGGGCCCATGCCCAAGTCGAACCCCGCGGCCGGCCTCCCCGATGCCGAAATAAAAAAATCATGTAATAAATAATTTTGATGTAATTTTTTATGCATGAATGTAATAAAATGGTCATGAAGCCAAATTTTTGTAAAGCTCATGGCTCATGTGCAAAAGAAATGGGCACATGAGACATGAGATAGGAAAAATGTCATTTTGTAAAGACCAAGGGGCTATATGTAAATGTGTAAGCCTATATAAGGCAACATGATAATGAAATAAAAGATACAATTCATTCCTCTCAAAAAAAAGTTAAGGTTCTTGTGCTCCTTCTCCTTCCTCAAGGTTTTAAAACCTTCTTCCCTTTTTGAATTAAATCAAGAGTTTAACTCTTCCTTTCTCAAAAATAAATAGTTTTTCACCACAAAACTCACAAAGGGGAACTCAGATCTCCCATCAGATCTTAAAAGTAAGAGATTTTTAAAATCCCATACTTCTCGTTCTTCAAGATCCGGCCAACAGAGGAGGAAGAAGGAGACCCATCTCCAAAGACCCCATTTTGGGAAAGATCCAAGGCTCAGGGGAGAAGAAAGGGGTTTCCTTGAGTATTTACAAAGATTTCTTAGAGTTTAACTCTATAAATTAAAGTTTCTGGGAGTTTAACTCTATAAAAAAAAGAAGTCTTTCTTTCTAGGAGTTCAACTCCATAAGTCAAATCGGGAGCACAGCTCCCAGTGCAGGGACCAAGTCCTTTTTCCTGCTAGGGCGCTGGCGTCCGGCGCCCGCGTGCCAAGCACATGGGGCGCCCGGCGCCCAGTGCCCAAGCACGTGGGGCGCTGGCGCCCAGCGCGCCAGCGCCCACGTACCAAGTACGTGAGGCGCCAGCGCCCAGCGCCTGCGTGCCATGCACGTAAAGCGCCAGCGTCCAGCGCCTGCATGCCATGCACGTGAGGCGCTGGCCCCTACGCGTCCTTTGGACACTTTTTCTCCTTCTTATACACACGCACGCACACACTCCACGACACTGTCCCTGTTACAAAAAATTTCTAACGGGGCGCTGTCGTGCATCCCGCAAGGGAGCTACTAAGCCCCCTTGACCCCCAGCCCGCTATCTGGGTAGCGGGACCCCCGTAAAAACTCTACGGGGCCCCTGATATATCCAAAACCCCTTCAAAATGCAACACTGTACATTGAGTTCGCATGACTTGTTTGACCCGTCAATCGAAGGTTCTCTCGCTCCAAAGGCGAGGGGTAATTAACAGCAGCTTAGTTCGCGACTGCCGGAGATTCAGATCCCCACAATCATTAAACCACGGCCTACCTTAGACAGGGGGAATCTGTAGTATGCCCAACAAGCGACGCGTACTCCCATCTCAATGGGGTGACAAAAAAAGCCTACAGATTCTGGCACGCCCGGTGGGACAAATCTCTCCTCCCATATTTCGGGTTAAATATCCATGCGAACTCAATCAACATATACATTGATTGCCTGTACTGAAATCTTGCTTCTATTTGCAGGTTAACGACTTTCGACTGCAATCTTTGGAAGCAACAAAATGTCTCTAAGGACAATCTCAACTCTCGATACAACTCCCATCTCCTACACGATGAAGATGGACGTCAGGACGGTCCTCCCAGCCAGTCTTGGACGACAATGGGAGGAGCCGCCGCTACCATTTGGCTCTATTCTATTCATGTCAGCTAACCCCATCCCAGCTCCTCAAGCTCCAGTAACAGATAGACTGGCCTCGAAAGGCAGGAAGCCAAATGTGGTGATCTCGAGGGCACCACTGTCTAAACGCAAGTCGGTGTTTGAACGAATTTCCTTGGCCCTAGCTGGGGACAAGGCCATCAACACCAACAAAGCAACAAGGCATCTTGGGGAAGCTCCAGCGGCGCCCTTGACAACTGCTCAATTGGGTATCTTCTCTAAGCTCCCCGTTAATCGGCTCACAATGGCTTCCTGGATGACGGATGCCCGCCAAGCCCTCAAAATCGAGAAGCTAAGACAGAAAATGCTCAAATACAGAGCCAACAAAAGGGCTAGGGCTTTGGCCATGTTAAAATTTATGAATTTCCAAAGCCAGGACCGCTCTTCAAAATCAGCCGCCAAAGATAAAGAGATGGCTAGATATGTGGTCCACACCATCTGCATGGCCGGATATGAAGAAATGAACCCTCCTATGCTTCACAGCCATGGCGATGATATGGTTGACGCTACCCAGCATTGGCTCGGTCTAAATGAGGAAGAGCCCGCTCAGGCCGATAAGCCAAAGAAGCCCGTAGTTCCTGCGGAATTGAGCTCAGGCAATAAGGATGACCCGGTTGTCATATCCGGAACTATAGAACAAGTATTATTCCAATGGCTTCAAAGGCAGCTTCAAGACAGGGACGAGAAGTTAGCCAAGGTCCGGTCTAAGGTCAACGAACTGGCAAATGTCGAGGCAAACCTCACCACCCAAATTGCCCAATTACAATTACATCAGAATCAAATTTTGGTTCATGAGCCAGGAATTGATGCCCGGAGGCAGCCAACTGATACCCCTTTCAGCCTAAGAGCGGAGCGCCTTCGTGAAAAACGGCCGCGATCAGCCTTCGGTCCTTCCGATACATACACCGAACGTCGTAAGCGGACATCAGGAGAACCTAATACCGACCAACCTCGAAAACCGGTGTTGGGAAGGGGAGGGGAATCGCCTCTGAAAGAGAAACTGGATAAGGTCTATTCCTTCAGAAGGGACAAAGTCCACAAGATATTCAAGGACGCCCTAAGAAATGGTCTACAACTGCCAGAATCAAAAAGACTGCAAGAAGCGAATATGACCGACGACCCCAAATATTGCCCCTATCACAGAGTGATAGGTCATGCCATTGAGGACTGTTTCGTCTTCAAAGATTGGATCAAAGAACAATACAAGGCAGGAGAGATAGAATTGTCTAAAGGTGTGTTAGCAAACAGTCAAGCTGCGACCGCCAATTTTATAGGAATGGAGACCAAAGTCCTTTGGGAACCTGTTTCTCTCAGACATCTGCTTTTCCATGAATGGAGCAGACCAAGGCAATAAGCTAAGAGCCAAGCGAGCAACATTGCCGATGAAGAAGCAATAGACGGGTACATAACCCATACGGTCTACATGATGGAGCTCATAGGAACGAGTCCTCCTACGCCTTATAGTATGACAATGACGCGGTTGTTGCCATCCAACATCAACTCGATCCAAATGATGAAGAGCTCGCTCAGACCTTTGAGCCAAAGGAACCTGTGGTTCTTGCTGAATCAAGCTCAGGCGGTAGGGATGACCCCGTTGCCGTACCCGGAATTATAGAAAAAGCATTATTCCAATGGCTTCAAAAGCAGCTTCAGGATTAGGACGAGAAGATGGCCAAGGTCCATTCCAAAGTCGACGTATTGGCGGACGTCGTGGCAGATCTCACGACCTAAGTCGTCCGACTGCAATTACAGCAAAATCAAATTTTGGTTCATGAGCCAGGGATTGATATCCGAAAGCAGCCAACCGATACTCCCTTCAGCCCAAGAGCGGAGCGCCTTCGCGAAAAACGACCGCGATCAACTTCCAGTCTCTCCGATACGTACACTGAAGAGGCTAAGAGGGCAGCAGGTGAACCAAAGACTGATCGGCCTCAAGGACCAGGATCAGTAAGGGCACCTACTCTAATGGAGAGAAAGAAGAAGGTGTACTCCTTCAGGAGGGATGAGGTCCGCAATATATTCGAGGACGCCTTGAACAACGGTCTGCAATTTCCTATTCCAAAGAGGTCACATGAAGCAAACACAATCGACAATCCACTGTACTGCCTATATCATATAGTGGTAAGTCATACTATCGAAGACCGCTACGTGTTTAAAGATTGGGCATAGGACCAATACAAGCTTGGAAAAACCTCACGGTCCTCGGATGTATCGGCAAGCCACAGAGCTACGGTCATCAACACAGCTCCGCCAAGATCAAAATTTGAAGAGACGGGATAAGCAAGCACATTTGACCTCTAAGTCGTTAAACTGGGAATGTAAAAAAATGTGTGTAAATATAAAAATGCGTAAAAAAACGGCGAATGATGAGTCGCTCCTGGTACTATATTCCAGTGCAGCGATGCAGACGCCAACGAAAATCCAACTTCCCAAAATTCTTCCAGCCCTACGGTTGGTCCCTAAGTTGACTATCATATACAATCCATGGGCTCAAATAATTCTCATCATACCCATGCCCCACCGCAATCATCAGTCACGCGGCTGGTCTCCGCCCTTGGAATTATGCTCCATTTGGGAAAACCCACTCATGTGTCCTCACGATACATGAGGAAAACAAACTTACGAGATCCTCTCGACTCGTAAGAAAACACCTTCGTGGGATCCTTACGACTCACAAAGGAAAAACACACTTGCGAGTCCCCACGACTCCTAAGGAGAAAGTATATCTACAAGATCCTTTCAAGTCGTAGGGAGAATACTTTTATGGGACTCTTACGGCTCATAAAATTGAAAAGCCTTAGGTGATAGGGATCTAAATCTGTCTCCTAAGCCATCACTCCCCCAACAGGCGAAGGCAAATGATGAATTGCTCCTGGCACCTGTGCTTCAGTGTTAGCAACGCTGATGCCGACCCCTACCCTAAAATTCCAAGCTTCCGATCCATAGACCCCTAAGTCTTTAAACTGGGAACAGATGACCTCTAAGTCGTTAAACTGGGAAAAGATGACCCCTAAGTCATTAAACTGAAAACGAGAGAGATCCCCTCACGGTGAATGATGAACCACTCCCGGTACCATATTCCAGTGCAGCGATGCATTCGCCAACCAAACTCTGAATGTCCCAACGGCGAATGATGAGTTGCTCCTGGTACCATATTCCAATGCAGCGATGTAGACGCCAACCAAAATCCAAATTCTCAAATGGCGAATGATGAGTCGCTCCTGGTACCATATTCCAGTGCAGCGATGCAGACGCCAACAAAGTCCCGAAATTCTTCCGGCCCTACGGTCTGGATCATACATCCTGCAAAACCGTATACAATCCACGGGCGTAAAACGATCTCAATCTCTCCCAAGTCCTACCGGCGAAACCACATCCAAAGTCCCACCAGCGATGAAGATCCAAAAAAAAGGTATGTCCATAAGCAAAATGGGCACGGATGAAAACCCGAAAGGGCTCCGTGAGTAAAAAACAGCAGGACTGCCGGCGCGTTTGTGAAAACCCGAAAGTGCGCAAACTTGTGAAAAAGAGATGAAATGCACTTGCAAATTCCTCTCGACTTTATGAGGAGAAAATTCCCGCGTGAGATCCTTAAGACTCACAAAGGAAAAACACACTTGGGGGTCCTCACGACTCCTAAGGAGAAAATGCACATATGGGATCCTTATGACTCGTAGGGAGAAAATGCTTTTATGGGATCCTTACGGCCCATAAAATTGAAAAGCCATAGGTGATAAGGATCTAAACTTGTCTCCTAAGCCATCGCTCCTCAACAGAGAAAGGCAAATGATAATTTGCTCCTGGTACCATATTCCAATGTAGCGGTGCTGATGCCGACCCAAAAACCAATTCCCAAATCCTCCCCGGGAAAATGATGAGTTGCTCCTGGCATTATTCCAGAGCAGCAATGCAGATGCCGACCAAAACCAAAATCCCCTAGTCCACTCATGGCAAATGATGATTCGCTCCTGGTACCATATTCCAGTGTAGCGATGCTGATGTCAACACAAATCAAACCAACCAATTCCAATATCGACCTCTGCGTCAAACAGCCGACACTCCGTAATGGGGAAAAGTCAAGCAGACACTCCGTGCCGGGGGCATGTCGACTACGGACACTCTGCCTCGGGGAAACGTCGACCAGTGACACTCTATGCCAGGGGCACGTCGACCAAATCACTCTGGGCCAGGGAAACGTCTATCATGGACACTCCGTCTCAGAGACGCGTCAAGTGTCGACCGTCCATGTCGTAAAAAGGGCAGTGCAAGCTTCCTACAAAGCGGGAACCAAATCACTCCGGGCCAGGGAAATGTCTACCGCGAACACTCCGTCTCGGATACGCGTCAAGCGTCGACCATCCATGTCGTAAAAAGGGCAGTGCAGGCTTCCCACAAATCAAGAACCAAATCGCTCTGGGCCAGGGAAAATTCTATTACGGACACTCCGTCTCGGAGACGCGTCAAGCATTGACCGTCCATGTCGTAAAAATGGCAGTGCAGTCTTCCCACAAATCGGGAACCAAATCACTCTGGGCCAGGGAAACGTCTACCACGGACACTCCGTCTTGTAGACACATCAAGCGTCGACCATCCATGTCGTAAAAAGGGCAGTGCAGGCTTCCCATAAATCGGGAACCAAATCGCTCCGGGCCAGGGAAAAGTCTAACACAGACACTCCGTCTCGGAGACGCATTAAGCGTCGACCATCCATGTCGTAAAAAGGGCAGTGCAGGCTTCCTACAAAGCGGGAACCAAATTGCTCCGGGCCGGGAAAAGTCTACCACGGACACTCCGTCTCGGAGATGCGTCAAGCGTCGACCGTCCATGTCGTAAAAGGGCAGTGCGGGCTTCCTACAAAGCGGGAACCAAATCGCTCCGGGATAGGGAAAAGTCTACTATGGACACTCCGTCTCGGAGACGCGTCAAGCGTCTACCGTCCATGTCATAAAAAGGGTAGTGCAGCCTCCCACAAATCGGGAACCAAATCACTCCATGTCGGGAAAACGTCTACCACGGACACTCCGTCTCGGAAACACGTCAAGGGTCGACCGTCCATGTCGTAAAAAGGGCAGTGACGGCTTCCCAAAAGCGGGAACCAAATCAAGTTGCCTCCACGTGAAAGAAGATCCATCAATTTCATGCACACGACCTACATGTGCGATGTGCATTCATTGATGGGGGCACTTTGTTGGGGTCAAAATTTGCATCCCAGTTGACCAAGTCAAAGTCAAGGTCAACCCCAAGTAAGCCGGCCCAAGCAAGTGGGCCCATGCCCATGTCAAGCCCCGCGGCCGGCCTCCCCGATACCGAAATAAAAAGTCATATAATAAATAATTTTGATGTAATTTTTTATGCATGAATGTAAGAAAATGGGCATGAAGCCAAATTTTTGTAAAGCCCATGGCTCATGTGCAAAAGAAATGGGCACATGAGACATGAGATGGGCAAAATACCATTTTGTAAAGCCCAAGGAGCTATATGTAAATGTGTAAGCCTATATAAGGCAACATGATAATGAAATAAAGGATACAATTCATTCCTCTCAAAAAAAAGTTAGGGTTCTTGTGCCTCCTTCTCCTTCCTCAAGGTTCTAAAACCTTCTTCCCTTTTTGAATTAAATCAAGAGTTTAACTCTTCCTTTCTCAAAAATAAATAGTTTTTCACTACAAAACCCATAAAGGGGAACTCAGATCTCCCATCAGATCTCAAAAATAAGAGATTTTTAAAATCTCATATTTCTTGTTCTTCAAGATCCGGCCAACAGAGGAGGAAGAAGGAGACCCATCTCTAAAGACCCCATTTTGGAAAAGATCCAAGGCTCAGGGGAGAAAAAAGGGGTTTCCTTGAACATTTACAAAGATTTCTTGGAGTTTAACTCCATAAATTAATGTTTCTGGGAGTTTAACTCCACAAAAAAAGAAGTCTTTCTTTCTAGGAGTTCAACACCATAAGTCAAATCGGGAGCACAGCTCCCAGTGCAGAGACCAAGTCCCTTTTCCTGCTGACGTCCAGCGCCCGCGTGCCAAGCACGTGGGGCGCTGGCACCCAGCGCCCGCGTGCCAAGAACGTGTGGCGCTGAAGGCTCCCGTGTGCCATGCACGTGGGATACTGGCGCCCAGCGTCTACGTGCCAAGCATGTGAGGCACCAGCGCCCAGAGCCTACGTGCCATGCACGTTAGGCGCTGACCCCTACGCATCCTTTGGACGCTTTTTCTTCTTCTTACACACACACACACACACTCCACGACACTGTCCCTGTTAGAAAAAATTTCTAACGAGACACTGCCCCGCATCCCGCAAGGGAGTTGCTAGCCCCCTTGACCCCCAGCCAGCTATCCGGGTAGCGGGACCCCTGTAAAAACTCTGCGAGGCCCCCGATATATCCAAAACCCCTTCAAAACGCAACACTGCACATTGAGTTCGCATGACCTGTTTGACCCGTCAATTGGAGGTTCTCTCTCTCCAAAGGCAAGGGGTAATTAACGGCAGCTTAGTTCGCGGCTGCTGGAGATTCGGATCGACACAATCATTAAACCCCGGCCTACCCTAGACAGAAGGAATCTGTAGTAGGCCCGACAAGCGATGCGTACTCCCATCTCAATGGCGTGACGAAAAACACCCTACAAGACGGTGTCATGCTTTCTCTGTTGGGGATAGGACACGTCTCTTTATAGCATCGTTCGGACTGTTGTCTCCTTAATTCTGGCGATCATGGCGTTTTTCTAAACCCACTTCAGAGGTTCAAAGGAATTGCTGACTTTTACGGCCGACTCAGCTGTCGTCGTGAGGTGACCCTGCTCTTAGAACCTCACCAGATTCCACTTGGTCGGAGTCCTGGTCCTCTTATTGGCTCTATATCTGAACCGCTTCTGCCTTAACTTTTCTGATTTGAGCACTTGGCAACCTTCGGCTCTTCGGAGAGCCGTCGTAGACCGAGCGATGGAGAGCTTTGGAGATACGCTTAATTGTGCAATTGTCAGAGGTGTCGCATGTGCTTGTTCGCGACGTTCGATGATGCCCTTTTGTTCCAGTAGTCTTGCCCCCAGCTGGAGCACCAGAGAGTCGTTCGGACACTGTTTTATGTTTGGGTTGTGGTGCTTTGGCGATCACAACGTTCGCCATCTTGCCTCTTAAGAACGGTTGGCCACCTGGTTTGCCGTGACCTCTGCCAGATGAGCGCTTCCAGCAAGGTAGATGATGATGGAACCAAATTGACGGGGTAGCTCCTCCCATTGCCGGCTGAGACTTGCAGGGAGAACCACGCGGGCATTGATCTTGACCACGTACTAGATCAGAGTCGCGTCAGAAAAGAAACTCGTCTTGGAAGACATGATTGCTGAGTTCGAGATTGTGACTGACAACTAGTTAACCTGTACATAAAAATTGACTTCAGTACAGGCAATCGATATATATGTTGGTTGAGTTCGCATGAATGCTTGACCCGAGATATGGTAAGAGAGAAACATTCTACCGGGCGTGCCAGAATCTGTAGGGTGTTTTTCGTCACCCCATTGAGATGGGAATGCGCGTATTTGTCAGGCATGTATAGATTCTCCCTGCCTAAGGCAGGCCGAGATTTACTGATTGTGGGGATCCGAATCTCTGCCAACCGCGGACTAAGCTGCCGTTAATTACCCCTCGCTTTTGAAGCGAGAGAACCTCCGATTGATGGGTCAAACTGGTCATGCGAACTCAATGTGTTGTATGCGTGAGTAGTGTTTTGTAAGGTACTTGGACGTATCGGGGGCCACGCAGAGTTTACGGGGTTCCCGTTAGAAATTATTTCTAACGGGGGACGTGTTTTGAGTGTGGAGTATATATAAAAAAATGTGAGTGGCGTCCTAAGGACGCGTGGGCGCTGGGCGCCAGCGCCTCACGTGCTTGGCATGTGGGCGCTGGGCGCCGGCGCCCGACACGTGGGCACTGGACGCCCACAGAAAAAGGGGCTTAACCCCTGTACTGGGAATTGTACTCCCGATTGACTTTTGGAGTTAAACTCCTAAAGAAAAGGAAAAATGGGCTTAGCCCCTGTACTGGGAACTATACATTCCGATTGACTTTTGGAGTTAAACTCCTAAAAAAAGGATTTATTATTTTGTTATTATTATTTTTTTTATGGAGTTAAACTCCTAAGAGATTTTCGGAGATGATGAAAGGGGACCCCTTTCTTATCCCTTGAGCCCTGATTTTTCTCTTTAGCCTTTGATTTTCCCAAAGTGGGCTTTTTGGAGATGGGTCTCCTTCTTCCTTCTCTCTGTTGGCTGGATCTTAAAGAAAAAAGGGGGTTGAGACTTAAAAATCTTCCCTTTTAGAGATCTGATGGGAGATCTGAGCTCTCTTTTGTAGGTTTTATAGTGAAAAAATATTCCTTTTTGGGAAAAGAAGAGTGAAACTCTTGATTTAATTCAAGAAAAAGAAAGAAAGTTTAGAACCTTGAGGAAGGAGAAGGAGACACAGAACCCTAGACTTTTTTGAGAGAATGAAAAGGTTTTTCTTGATTTTTTCATCATGTTTATCTTTATAGGCTACACACTTTACACATAGCCCCTTGGGCTTTTCCATATGGCACTTGAGCCACCCCACACCTTATGTGCTTATTTCTTTTTGCACATAAGTCATGGGGTTTACAAAATTTTGGCTTTTTGCCCATTTTACTTACATTTATTTCTAAAAAAAGAATTATATTAAACTATTTAGGGCTTCATTCTTTTTGTCATGAGGCTGGTCCCTTCCATGCTCGGTCTTGACCTGAGCTTAGGCCCACTTGGTTTGGGGTTGATTTTGATTTTGACCTGGTCGGCCAGGTGTAATTTTTGACCCCAACAAGGCCGGAGGAGGGTCTAATGTTTCCCCCTGTCATCCTCGACGATTATCGGCGGATTTTTGGCCTGGGCTTCTGGCCGTATCATCATTGCAACTATGTCTTAGAACAAAAGAGCCATCTGCTTTATTTTAGCATTATGTTCAGCGGCTTCCCTGTCCTTTCTTTCAAGCACTCTTCGCAGGAACTCTGTATCGGTATCTTGCTCCTGGCGTTGTTCAGTTGTTGTGTCCGGGTTTTCTTTCTGCCCGGTAAGTGCTGCCATTTTGGTCAACATTTCTTTGAGCTTTTGTTGTTGCTCCTGAGCTTTTGTCAGCGACCGAGTTTGCGGTTGATAACCTACGGAAGTACGGCTTTCTTCTTTCCCGGAAGCCATGTCGACCGTATGTATGATCATGCCGCCATACTTAGGGAGTTTGGGTCCATCGCCTTTGGAATTTTCCGCAGGCTGTGGGATTTTCTCCAGTCTCATCCTTTTGTGGGAGGTTGAAGTTGAAGGAGCCGTTGTGATAGGCACCCGTGTGGAAGAAGCCCCTCACTGTATGACAGAGGAGTGGTCTTCCTCTTGCCGAGCCTTCGATTTCTTCGGTCGACGAGAGTAGTTTTAATCAATCATGGAGTCTTGGACTTTTCACCAGACCCTATGAATTTGGGAGGAGAGCCGCTGATGAGGCTGCTCCGGCTTTGCCTACTGTTACGACTCGAAATGGCACGTGACTGGCCCTTGAATTATATGAAGTCTATAGGACCCCATCTAATTCAAGTAAGCCAAAAGCCCAGAAATCTAAAACCATTTTAAATAATAAATAAAGGAAAACTTGTTTAAAAGAAAGTGGCTTTAATAGCATAAGCCGAATTATGCGTTTTTAAAACATCAAGTCATTTCTGAAAATTTCGGCAGAGTTTCCTTTGTAAATACTGGCCCCGAACGGGATAGAACATGAATAATATGAATAAAGGTATCCCCAAGTGGGAGCTAGCTCTTCATCTATTGACGGTCACAACCATGCAAGCAATATAATATACAACGCCAAGGGCAAGGATCAAAACTCAAAAGGAAACTCAAACAATAAGAAAACCATAATGATACAAGCACGACTCTACGGTCGAAAGAATAATACACTAGTTTTCTAATTCTGGATCAATATATAAGTATGGTTGATGGAGTTTACTAGATACAACTGAATAAAAATAGAGTACAATGGTAGTCACGATGCGAGTGAACCCACCTACCGAAGCAATCACTTGGAATGGGAGCAGTGTGCCAGAAAGCCGCAATGAAACATGTACGGCAAAACCTGCAAGAAACTGTGGCACAACGAGGGTGAGTTGCCAACTCGTGAGTAGAAAACATCACAGAGCAGAAATCGTATTTATGACTCCATCCTAGGTCAATACGATCAGTAATATATATATATATATATATATATATATATATATATCCTCAATATGATAAAGTCCGAAGCATGATAAGGTGGCAAGGGTAACATCTATACATAAGTGTAGTACCAAGTGCTCGTATCAGTGCCTCAGGTAGCAACATATTATAAACATGATGTGTGATCAATGTAATCATCATGAAATCAGTGTCAACTATATCATGAAGTCTATAAGTATGTGGATATCATCCAACTATGTAATCAATGCATGTTTGCATGTGGATCTCGTCCACGTGTCAACCAATGACATAACAATATCATGCATGTAAAAGTCATAAAGGCATATGCATGAAAGTATGAGGATATAAGTCAACGTGTCCCTCGCGACACATCAAAATCATGGAACCTGAGTGTCCAGCATCGACACTCGAAAACATCATGAAACCTGTGCCCAGCATCGACACGTAAATCCTTATATACCTCAGGCGCCGCACACCCTGGTCGGCCCTCATATCCATCTCACTACTCTGGTCGGTATCCTCCGGATAACCGCCGAGTCCATATACTATCACCGGTAGGTAGTTCTCCCCTGCCAGGCTCACCGTCTAACAATACGAGTCTTCTTTCCCCGGGGTACCTCACCGGGTCCACCATATACCCACAGACGATGCCTACCGCTCCTCAAATCGGGTTTCACATGGCACTCTTAGAACCGAGAAAACACATGGTGGACGCACTGAAATATCATATCAAGAGAAACCGGGTTTTTAAAATAATACATACTCTCTTTTGAAATAACCACGGTACCCAAATCCAGAAATCTCATGAAAATAACATATCTCAATGCGTATAATCATAAAGCATGACGTATGCGACATCTAACAGAAATGTAAGCATATCCGTATATCATGCAACATAGAATAGTAATATGCACATATCAAGGGGAAACCGCTCTTTCAAATGAATCCAGTTTTAAAATATATCCCGCGGTTCCCAACTCTCCGAAATTAAGCCAGAATCATCTATGTATGTGCAAATATGTATGCATGCAAGTATGGGTGTACAATATGTATGTATGCAAGTATGTCATGTAAGGAGTCATATCCTGATGCAACAATCCTACTGTGTAGTGACATGGCAATTATCGATGATGAAGTGTGTGGCCGGTAAGCACGTATACGTGGAGCATACGCATCATCGATAATGGTGCTGGGGTCCTGACAGCATGGGTTTAATATAACATAATCCACAAGTATATAAGCAAGCAATGCGCTAATAACAACATGAATATATGGAAAAGGAAGGTAAATGCAACAATAAGGAATCTACATTAGTTATACGAGTCATACAGTTTGACATTTGAAATCACACAAAACGTGGTGTTTAGAAAATAGGGCTACGGTGTTTTTAAGAAAAGAGGTATGTCCTTTGAAATATCCGTAGAATCCCTTGGCCTGTCTTTAAAATACTCACGATTCGTTAATTTTGGAAATAGGTATGACTCGAGTCTAGTCTAACATCTACAAGTCAACCACAGGACTAAACGAACAGTCTAATCGAAAGGGAAAGGGAAAACCACCTAAGTCTGAGTCGATATATATAAATATAATAGTCGGTGATCCCGCCTCAATAGTATCACATACGATACAATATACAAAATGACATCCTCGAGTCAAGAGTGCGGATCTATCATCAATATATTGCTCGTACGTAAATCCTTCGTACGGCATCTCAAATCTGGGTACGGGTCAAATATCACATTCATCTCATTATTCATCTGGTATCCATTATCATCATATCTCATGAACTGGGGGTACTGATCTAAGTCTAGTACAACTGATACCATCTGCATATATATGCGTGTATGAAAACACACGCCTAAAGGCCCGCTAAAATCTCATGTCGTATCTCACCATACGAAACAAAACATATCACTGATCTCATAGCATCATGCCCAATCTCATCGACTCATCTCCAAATACCATAGACAATCCTCATCATCCATGTATAAGTATACGTATATATATATACATAGTCCATACCTATGTGTCTGTATATATACATATACATATCCTATAAACGCATAAGTAAAACAATGTAAACATGTATGTGTGTGCGTGTGGATGTAAACCTCATTCTAGGGTTCGCGACTAAGAAGCTGAACTAAGTTACTTCTAACTACCCTAAACTAAATCATGAACACAAAATCATATCTTGATAATCATCCACGCAACATAAAACACATATATAACTATATATATATAAGCTATACTACGAACTGCGGGGGTGCTATACGCCATCCACCCGACTTCCCCCTTAGATATATATCTACTCACCTTGCTCCTCACTTGTCGTTGCCGACGTCGCCACGCGTTTGCTTGTCGTCTCAAAGTCCTCGTGGGGGTACCTACACATCATAACGTATCGTGCCGCATTAAAACTCAATTAAAAACCAAAACGACACGCTAAAAGCCTATAGGTTAGAACTTATGGACTACGCCTTCAAAACTACCAAACAACCCTCGATATCGCCGTACAAACGTCAAGTGATCGAGGTAAAACACAAATACTAAAATCCAGAATCCAAAATACGAAAAATATAACCCCGAATCAAAACAGCAACTCATAAATTTAGTCCCAGATTTTACCCTAAGTGAAATTAGCCAATTTTGCACACAGGAGGGGTCTAATTTACTGCTAAAGGAGCCATGGACCAAAAATGAGGCACCTAGGTCAAGTCCTGGCGCAAATTGCGGCCAGGGGGAATTTAATTGCGGCCATGGTGTTAGGGTAGGGGCTCGGGTCTTTAGGTTATGCTCTAAATCACCTGTACATCTCTCTGTGTTCGCTAAATAAATTTTAGAGTCCCCGGGTGTTAGCAGATAACCAAAAACCATCACAATTTCCGTATCTGCAGAATTTCAAAGTTCGTATTTGGGGGTTAAGTCTCAGGTTTTAGTTCAATATGAAATCACTAAAGGGGGTTTAAGGTCACTACTAATCTCAATTACACATCACAACTCAAAAATTCTCAAACCCTAACTTGGAATTTTCTAAGTTCACTAAACCGCACAATATCGATTCTAAGTTAACATGGATGCAAAGCAAATGGGAAAACAACACTAATAATGGATAAATTATCTCCTTTCGCAACTCAAGAATTTTCTTGAGTTGCCCCAAGTGTCCAAAATCCTTGTTTTCTTGGTCCAAAGTGAAGCTTGTGAGCATGTGCACATTTTTAATGAAGTGGGGATGGTGTTTTGATGAGAGAATGAGGGTATTTGTGAGGGTTTTGATGAAGCGGGAGATGGGTGCTGCCATGGAGGTGAGAGAGAGAAAGGAGATGAAGGAAACAATAAAGGGAGCAAGTGCCATGGTCTTGGGTTGACCCCTCACCTCTCTCTCTTGTCCATCCCTCTTTCTTTATTATTTTTTTTTTTTGTTTTCTTTTCTTTTTTCTTTATCTTTTCTTTATCTTTAAATTCCAAACCAAGCATGAAGAATTTTAAAGAAAACCCATGAAACAAATGTAACACAAGTGTTAAAAAATGACATGTGCATGTCATGTGTACAAAACACGCTTAATGCCCGATTAGCGATATTTAATCGCGATTAGCATTAAAATAGTGTATAATAAATCATAAAATTTCATAATTTGCTTAAATCCAATAAAGCACCCTTATTTCAGTAATTTCTGTAATTTTCCAAATTTTCCCCAATTTATCGGTATTTAATCATACCGCCTTATTAAAATATTCAATATAATATTATTTAATTATAAAAATCCCCAAAAATAATATTTTATTTTTCTGAAATGTTACATTCTTCCCCCTTTAAAGAAATTCGGCCCCCGAATTTAAATTTAAACTCCCCCAATTTCTAAAACATTTCAGTAAAAGATCAAATCGACGGGGATCCGAAATCATCAATACATAAAACGCATCGTAGCGCGATGCATGCGCATGAACAATGAGTAGATAACTCAAAAAAAATAAAACTCCTTCAAGCATCCCGCAATTATCGGAGTCATGGTGAAGACACAAATGTCAAATCCAAAACGAAACCAATATGATATACATCAAAACTATACATGTAAACATCAAATCTATACATGTAAATATCTGAAGGAAATGCATGCCAAACCTTTCATGTTGCTGTGCGATGCGCATAACACTGCACAGTAGTGGACGTCTATTGTAAGAAAATAACTATATATATACTTGTCCTTTGTTTAATATGTACGTCCCGCCGTTTTTGAAAATAATTTAGATGGGTTTCCTTGTTTTTAAACGTTTCGTGTCATATCAGACATGTAGGTAAATACTGAGACTATAGCTCCCTTTTCGGAAATCCCTTCGATAACTATCAATGCATGCAAAATATATTCAGGTACTGTCCTCTGACTAGTCCTGCTCAGTACGAAAACAAATAGCAAATATCATAAAAAAGTAGTGCTCCAAAAGAAATCAATCCCAAAATGTGCATATGAATGCTACGTGAGTCTGGTGCGCACGGAATTCGAAACCCATGAATGTGCCATACATATGCACAGAAACAACATCTAAGTACATCTGGTGTGCACGAAACATCTGTCAAGGGCAACGGGTGTGCCTGACAGCAATATCAGGTGCATCTGATATGCACGGGGAATCTCGATTTAGTGCATCTGGTGTGCACCAAAATCGCATCTCATAACTTGCGCCCAACATGCTCGAAAATCTAAATCAGATGTATCCATCATGCATGAATAAAATCTAAATCATGTGCATTCAATATGCACGAAATTACAAAATCCAATATCAAGCGCCGAACATGCGCAAAATCTAATCCGGTGCACAAGGTGCACAAAACAAATATCGAGTATCACAATTGAAATCGACGGTATACAGCACATTTCAATCCAAATCCAATTCAGGTATACCGTGGTATATAATCTCACAGCCATGTGCATCAGCGTGCACAAAAGCAGATCAAATACAAAAGTGCATGAAAACTATGCCGAAAGCATAAGTCAAATCACATGCATACCATAGGTATGGACTCAAAAATCATTATCTCGAATGATATCAAATCGAGGTCAGGTGCAACTGTGGTGCACAAAATCTCAATCTTGTGAATAAATCGTCCAAAATATCATATCAAAGATGGCGGAAATAGTCCCGCTCTAGCACATCCTCTAAGATCTCTGACCAACTGTCACGGTCACTCGTAATATGTCTCGTCGACGATGCCGAACTCTGGCTTGCTGGGTGTGCATAATACGACCGCTCCTGGGTCTAGGTCTTCTCGTATATTATTCCAGAATGGTTCTGTCGAAGTCTCTCCCAAATCTCGTTTCTGCCGAACTGCCCGAAAGCCATCGTCTTTTACTAAATCAATTCCTTGTTCCAGAACGGCTGCATACTCATCACGACTCCTTCTGAAAGATATTTCCATATACAACGCCTCTGCATGCGTATCACATCTCGGATGTCGGCGAAGTGGAACGTCATCTCATCAAGATCTCGTACGAACCTCTTACTCCACTTCTCTCTAATGTCGACTGCTTCGGACTCGTCTCTTCGTGGCTGTATGGACTGCGCTCCAACGGCTATACTCGTATCTGGAGTCTTCCAAGCAATGTATCCCATCACGTGATATCCGAATGACGTCGAACCTTTCGATCGATTCATCAAAGTTCCATAATCCCCAAGAGCTCAACATCTTGGGTACAGTTTAATATTATTCCAGTACATGCCATAGTACCTGTGGACCAACCGTAGAAGGGCAAACCCAAGTCTCACTAATGGCACCGCTGAACTGCCGCAAAAACTAAGGTTTCAAAGCGTTCTCATGGTCATTATATCGAGTTAGGGTTTCATTCTTCTAGAGGGTCCATAGCATTACTTGCATTTGTCTCTAAATACTTTAAACTTGGAAAATGGGCTTCTGAATTCGATCGTCTCTATCGACTCCCAACGTACCAGCGTGAAGTCATCTCGAACTGGAATCAATCAATCTGATGACCTCATATCGGGGTAGGCAACGAATCACATGTCCTAGTCCTTCCTCCATGGGTGACTAGCGATCTTCTATCATATCTCTAAGTATAACTCGTGCGGCAACAGCTCCAAACTTCTGGGGCGATATCTCGTCAGTCTCAGCAATAACTGAATCATTCGTCCGCACGCTGAACAGTACCTCAATCATCAAGAATAATCTGTGCAATGACGGTCATCATAATCTAGCTGGCCTCTAGCAGTAGCCTGATCCTCTGGCGCTGATCTGCATGTCCGAGAAATCTCATAAAAGCAATCCATCAACCGCTCATGGCGCGAAAACACAATAAAACGCCGCCGCTATGCAATCGTAAGTCCCTGGAATCACGCCCTGGTCAGTTCTCGTCTGTGACGAGCTCATGCTGACGCAACTCTAGCCGTAGCTCTCTCTGCCCGTGTAATCGTGGCAGCAAAACCATAAACTGATATCGATGAGGATAGATAATGAATGAATATAATGTTGTGCAATGAAATGTACATCCTAAGGCTTCTTAAGCAGAGTAGCGTATCGTAAGTATGCCGCGGAACATACACACGGTACGTCACTCTCCTTAAGTCACCTACTCCATCAACCAAGGTCAACCTACGCGACGAAAGTTCGGGTCTAATACCCCCTCGACTAAGTCTAAGTTCCGTAAGGTCAAGCCTAAGTTCCGAATATATACAAACGCTCTAGGCTCCGCATAGTCAAACTTAGACTCGAACCAAGCTTAACCTAGCGCTCTGATACCAACTTTATCATGATTCGAAATGGCACGTGACTGGCCCTTGAATCATATGAAGTCTATAGGATCCCATCTAATTCAAGTAAGCCAAAGCCCAGAAATCTAAAACCATTTTAAATAATAAATAAAGGAAAACTTATTTAAAAGCAAGTGGTTTTAATAGCATAAGCCGAATTATGCGTTTTTAAAACATCAAGTCATTTTTGAAAATTTCGGCAAAGTTTCCTTTGTAAATACTGGCCCCGAACGGGATACAACATGAATAATATGAATAAAGACATCCCCAAGTGGAAGCTAGCTCTTCGTCTATTGACGGTCACAACCACGCAAGCAATATAATATACAACGCCAAGGGCGAGAATCAAAACTCAAAAGGAAACTCAAACAACAAGAAAACCATAATGATACAAGCGCGGCTCTATGGTCGAAAGAATAATACACTGGTTTTCTAAGTCTGAATCAATATGCAAGTCTAGTTGATGGAGTTTACTAGATACAACTGAATAAAAATAGAGTACAATGGTGGTCACGATGCGAGTGAACCCACCTACCGAAGCAATCACTCGGAATGGGAGCAGTGTGCCAGAAAGCCGCAATGAAACATGTACGGCAAAACCTGCAAGAAACTGTGGCACAACGGGGGTGAGTTGCCAACTCGTGAGTAGAAAACATCACAGAGAAGAAATCGTATGTATGACTCCATCCTAGGTCAATACGATCAGTAATATATATATATATATATATATATATATATATATCCTCAATATGATAAAGTCTGAAGCATGATAAGGTGGTAAGGGTAACATCTATACATAAGTGTAGTACCAAGTGCTCGTGTCAGTGTCTCAGGTAGCAACATATCATAAACATGAGGTGTGATCAATGTAATCATCATGAAATCAGTGTCAACTATATCGTGAAGTCTATAAGTATGTGGATATCATCCAACTATGTAATCAATGCATGTATGCATGTGGATCTCGTCCACGTGTCAACCAATGACATAACAACATCATGCATGTAAAAGTCATAAAATCATATGCATGAAAGCATGAGGATATAAATCAACGTGTGTCCCTCGCGACACATCAAAATCATGGAACCTGAGTGTCCAGTAACGACACTCGAAAACATCATGAAACCTGTGCCCAGCATCGGCACGTAAATCCTCATATACCTCAGGCGCCGCACACCCTGGTCGGCCCTCATATCCATATCTCAGGCGCCGCACACCCTAGTCGGCCCTCATATCTATCTCACTACTCCGGTCGGTATCCTCCGGATAACCGCCGAGTCCATATACTATCACCAGTAGGTAGTACTCCCCTGCCAGGCTCACCGTCTAATAATACGAGTCATCTTGCCCCTGGGTACCTCACCGGGTCCACCATGTACCCACAGACGGTGCCTACCGCTCCTCGAATCGGGTTTCACATGCCACTCTCAGAACCGAGAAAACACATGGTGGACGCACTGAAATATCATATCAAGAGAAACTGGGTTTTTAAAATAATACATACTCTCTTTTGAAATAACCACGGTTCCCAAATCCAGATATCTCATGAAAATAACATATCTCAATGCGTATAATCATAAAGCATGATGTATGCGACATCTAACAGAAATGTAAGCATATCCGTATATCATGCAACATGGAATAGTAATATGCACATATCAAGGTGAAACCGCTCTTTCAAATGAATCCAGTTTTAAAATATATATTGCGGTTCCCAAATCTACGAAATTAAGCCAGAATCATCTATGTATGTGCAAATATGTATGCATGCAAGTATGGGTGTACAATATGTATGTACGCAAGTATGTCATGCAAGGAGTCATATCCTGATGCAACAATCCTACTATGTAGTGACATGGCAATTATCGATGATGAAGTGTGTGGCCGGCAAGCAGGTGTATATAGACCATACGCATCATCGATAATGGTGCTGGTGTCCTGACAGCATGGATTTAATATAACATAAATCACAAGTATATAAACATGCAATGCGCTAATAACAACATGAATATATGGAAAAGGAAGGTAAATGCAACAATAAGGAATCTACATTAGTTATACGAGTCATACAGTTTGTCATTTGAAATCACACGAATCGTGGTGTTTGGAAAATTGGGCTACGGTGTTTTTAAGAAAAGAGGTACGTCCTTTGAAATATCCGTAGAATCTCTTGGCCTGTCTTTGAAATACTCACAATTCGTTAGTTTTGGAAATAGGTATGACTCGAGTCTAGTCTAACATCTACAAATCAACCACAGGACTAAACGAACAGTCTAATTGAAAGGGTAAGGGAAAACCACCTAAGTCTGAGTCGATATATATAAATATAATAGTCGGTGATCCCGCCTCAATAGTATCACATACGATACAATATACAAAATGACATCCTCGAGTCAAGAGTGCGGATCTATCATCAATATATAGCTCGTACGTAAATCCATCGTACGACATCTCAAATCTGGGTACGGGTCAAATATCACATTCATCTCATTATTCATCTGGTATCCATTATCATCATATCTCATGAACTAGGGGTACTGATTTAAGTCTAGTACAACTGATACCATCTGCATATATATGCGTGTATGAAAACACACGCCTAAAGGCCCGCTAAAATCTCATGTCGTATCTCACCATACGAAACAAAACATATCACCGATCTCATAGCGTCATGCCCAATCTCATCGACTCATCTCTAAATACCATAGACAATCCTCATCATCCATGTATAAGTATACGTATATATATACATAGTCCATACCTATGTGTGTGTGTATATATACATATCTCCATAGACGCACAAGTAAAACAATGTAAACATGTATGTGTGTGCGTGTGGGTAAAAACCTCATTCTAGGGTTCGCGACTAAGAAGCTGAACTAAGTTACTTTTAACTACCCTAAACTAAACCATGAACACAAAATCATATCTTGATAATCATCCACGTAACATAAAACACATATATAACCATATATATATATAAGCTATACTACGAACTGCGGGGGTGTTATACGCCATCCACCTGACTTCCTCCGTAGATATATATCTACTCACCTTGCTCCTCGCTTGTCGTTGCCGACATCGCCACGCACTTGCTTGTCATCTCGAAGTCCTTGTGAGGGTACCTACACATCATAACGTATCGTACCGCATTAAAACCCAATTAAAAACCAAAACGATACGCTAAAAGCCTATAGGTTAGAACCTATGGACTACGCCTTCAAAACCACCAAATAACCCTCGATATCATCGTACAAACGTCAAGTGATCGAGGTAAAACACAAATACTAAAATCCAGAATCCCAAATATGAAAAATATAACCCCGAATCAAAACAGCAACTCATGAATTTAGTCCCAGATTTTACCCTAGGTGAAATTAGCCAATTTTATACACAGGAGGGGTCTAATTTACTGCTAAAGGAGCCATAGACCAAAAATGAGGCACCCAGGTCAAGTCCTGGCCGCAAATTGCGGCCAGGGGGAATTTAATTGTGGCCATGGTGTTAGGGTAGGGGCTTGGGTCATTAGGGTATGCTCTAAATCACCTGCATATCTCTCTGTGTTCGCTAAATAAATTTTAGAGTCCTCGGATGTTAGCAGATAACCAAAAACCATCACAATTTCCATATCTGCAGAATTTCAAAGTTCGTATTTAGGGGTTAAGTCTCAGGTTTTAGTCCAATATGATATCACTAAAAGGGGTTTAAGGTCACTACTAATCTCAATTACACATCACAACTCAAAAATTCTCAAACCCTAACTTGGAATTTTCTAAGTTCACTAAACCGCACAATATCGATTCTAAGTTAACATGGATGCAAAGAAAATGGGAAAACTACACTAATGATGGATAAATTACCTCCTTTGGCAACTCAAGAATTTTCTTGAGTTGCCCCAAGTGTCCAAAATCCTTGCTTTCTTGGTCCAAAGTGAAGCTTGTGAGCTTGTGCACATTTTTAATGAAGTGGGGATGGTGTTTTGATGAGAGAATGAGGGTGTTTGTGAGGGTTTTGATGAAGAGGGAGATGGGTGCTGCCATGGGGATGAAAGAGAGAAAGGAGATGAAGGAAATAATGAATGGAGCAAGTGCCATGGTCTTGGGTTGACCCCTCACCTCTCTCTCTCTCTCTTGCCCATTCCTTTTTCTTTATTATTTTCTTTTGTTTTCTTTTGTTTTCTTTTTTTTTCTTTATCTTTTCTTTCTCTTTAAATTCCAAACCAAGCATGAAGAATTTTAAAGAAAAGCCATGAAACAAATGTAACACAAGTGTTAAAAAATGACATGTGCATGTCATGTGTACAAAACACGCTTAATGCCCGATTAGCGATATTTAATCACGATTAGCATTAAAATAGTGTGTAATAAATCATAAAATTTCATAATCTGCTTAAATCCAATAAAGCACCCTTATTTCAGTAATTTCTGTAATTTTCCAAATTTTCCCCAATTTATCGGTATTTAATCATACCGCCTTATTAAAATATTCAATATAATATTATTTAATTATAAAAATCCTAAAAAATAATATTTTATTTTTCTGAAATGTTACACCTACACTGTGACTTCTACAGGCAGGGGTGATTTCTTCAGCACCGCCGTCGGGGAGTTCTTACGTACCCTCCTAAACTGATCAAAGCTGTTCTCGGTTGGAACAGCAGCGTCAACTTCCACCATTGGAGTTGGTGGGGTAAGTCCAGAGGGGGAGTTTCTCCAGCTTTTCTCACTCGGCGCCAGTGGCGACGTCGAGCATGCCTTCCAAAAGGAACCACCTAAGTTTTGGAAGCGGGTTCTTCATACCCCCGGCTTTGCTGAGGGGTTGTTGTTGATGTCAGCCTATTGAAGACTGACATCCTGATTGGAGTTTGGGGAGGGCCGGCCAATCTTTCGAAGACCGACTTTCTGATGGGAGAAGCGATTTTAACGGCCTCGCCTGCAGGAGTTGGGAGGGTTATCCGTTTTGGGTCAGCCCTTTAAGGTATCATGGGCCTCTTTACGGGTCCGTTCGAGCTTTTGCTCAACCTGTTGAAGACTGAGACACTAGATTTGGACGGCCCATTGAGATGGGCCATTGTGGTTGCTAGTCGATCGAAGACCAACCTCTTAGGAGCTTCCTCTTGCAGCATTGAGGCACCAAAACTCACCGGTGGGAGTATGGTCCCAAAGAACAATCCAGTGGTTGCTTATGAAACCTGCCCCACCGGCATTGAAAAGATAAAGGCCGCGTTGGGCCTGTAGATCACTCCTCCAGTTGGGATGGAGCGAGAGTTGCTGTTGCAAGAGGTGCAGTTAGAAGCCATCGATTCTCTGCACAGGAGCAAAACACCAAATTTTAGTACCTCGAATCTAAGGGCAGCCATAGCGACGATTTTGTTCACGAAACACGACACACGAAGTGTGGAGTGGAAACAGGAAAAGATACCACCAGGTGTGCTAGAATTTGTTCACCGCCGAAAGACCGGACCGAGACGTTGGGACGCCTGGCCTGAAATTGGGGGCCGATGCTATTTGGACTTCTCCATCCACCTCTCCAAAGATACCAAGTTGATTTATGGTACCATGTATCAAAGATTTGGACATATGCGACCGTTGTAGCAGACTTTATCAGATTCTCCTTCGTTTGTAAGGGGATTTTGATTGTGGGGACGCTCTTCCCTGCAGGCGCAAGCCACTGCAGTTAATTATGGTACCGCATTGTGATAACCACTTTCTCCTGCTCCGGCAGTTCACTTCGTGTCGTGTGTGTTTTTGTTTGTTTTTGTTGCACATGGATTGTATACGGAGACTAGTTTATGTCATCACCCGTAGAGCGCAGATTAGTCCAAATCCGTATATTTTAGATTTGGGTTTGGGTCAAGAATTTGCTTGACGAGGTTTTGAACTTAGCTTGTATATTCCTACAGTTCAGAAATATTTTTGTTTGATTTAAGGACCGTTAATCTAGTTTGAGATTAAGATCAACTTAAATTTATAAGTGAGCATTTGGGCTCAGTTTGTTTTCGCTAAGGATACGTTAGTCTTATTTGAGACTAAGACCAACTTAACTACATTTTAGGATCATTTTTACTTAAGATCCAGTAAAAGAGCATTTGGGCTCAGCTGCAAGAAAAATTCAGAGACTTAGCCAATTTGGTCTTAGTCTACTTAGTCTTTTTTTTATTCAAAAGTGCCAAGCACTTATTTAGGCTCTGTTTGTCCAGCCCTTTCTTTTATGTAAAAGTGCTAAGCACCTATTTGAGCTCTGATGCTCACATGTATGTCATGTGAAGCATTCAGTCATAAACGCTGCTCAATAAATATTGAACACTTTAGTCATTTTGACTAAATATGAAGTGCTAAGAACTTCTTATGGCGTCCATGTGAGGTGCACGTGCGGCGCTGGACGCTGCCCAATTAGTACTAAGCACTCAGCCGTTTTGGCTACATATGAAGTGCTAAGCACTTTTTATATGGCGCTCACATGAAGAGTACGTGCGACGCTGGGCGCTGCCTAATCAGTGCTAAGCACTCAGCCGTTTTGGCTGTATACGGAGTGCTAAGCACTTTTGTGTGGCGCCCACATGAGGCGCGGGGCGCTGCCCAATCAGTGCTTAGCACTTAGCCGTTTTGGCTGTATATGGAGTGCTAAGCACTTTTACTCAGCGTCCACGTGTGTTTCGCGTGAGGCGCTGGCCTTCTGTTTTGGACGCCCGCATGTTTTTCACGTGAGGCGTTAGGCGCTATTAAAAGGGCGCCCGTGTGGGAAGCACGTGAGGCGCTAATCTTTTTCCCCTTTTTAGAGATTAAATCTCTGTTAATGGCATTTTGACCATTAATGATCACCAAGATCTTCGTTTTTTTTGAAGATCAGAGATCAGGTTTGTCTTTAAGAACCAAGTTCTTTTATAGGATCTTTTTCCTTTTGTTTTTCTTTTGGACCTGGTTCTTTTCTGAATCTTTAATTCCCAAGAACAAGATCTTCCCGATAAGAATTAAATTCTTAACTTGTGGAAGACTTGTTTTGTGGATTTCTGATCCAGAGAAAAAACTAAGTTCTTTGAGAAGGGTTAGACCCTTAAAATAGGTAAAAGAGATATTTTTATCTCTGTGTTTTCTTTTCCTCGGTTTTTTTTGAAAAGGGAAGTCTTCCTCTAGAATTAAATTCTCTGTTATTTTTTTAGAGCTCGCTGTATTTTTGCAGAAGTTTATAGGGGTTTTTTTCTATATGAAACTTGGAGTCTCAGGTCTTTTATATAGTATAGGCAAATTGTTAATTAGTTTTTAGAAAACCTCTCATTGAGAGATTCCAATTGATTTAATTGGTCTCAAAATTGATTTGGGGAATTTTATCCACCATTGGATTTTTGATCCAACTGTTTCTGTTTACAGAATATGTTTTCTTGTTTTTAGCAAGATTGGGGAAATATTTCCCATATACAGAATTTATTTTATAAAATGGTGATTTTGAATCACCATTGGATTTTTACTCCAATAGTTCTCTGTTTTACATAGAGAAATCATTTTTTGTTTAGAAAAATTGAGGGAATATATTCCCAAAATAGAATTTTATTCTATTATTGGATCATTGATCCAACCGAGAGTATCTTTCTTATTTAGAAAGATTAGGGAGATATTTTCTCCTAATAGAATTTAATTCTATTTTTTAATGATTTATCATCTCCATTAAATCTTTAATCCAACGGCTCTGTTTAACAGTGAGTATCCCAAATTCTCATATAAAATTTAATTCTATTGATCTTGACTCGGGCGCTGGCACTCACGTGTTATGCACGTGGGCGCCACTTAAGAATTTAATTCTTATGGTGGGTACTCCTGTGCTTTGCACATTAGTGCCCATATGATGAGCACGTGTGGCGCCGTATAAGAATTTAATTCTTACTCAAAATGCGTTTCTGTGCTTTGCGCATTGGCGCTGGCGCCCTCGTAAGAAGCATGTGAGTCACTGCCCCATTAAATTTCAACGGAGCTTTCCTCTTTTAATCTGTTTAAATATTGGGGGAACAGACATGAACTCAAATCTAAACTTGAACTCGAACTCGAATACAAACTCGAACTCTAACCTAACTCGAATCTAAACTTTAATATGTACTCGAACCATCTTGACTCGAACCTAGATTACAATTGTGTAACATTTCAAAAAATATAAAATATTATTTTTGGAATTTAATATTAAAATAATATATTTCGCGAAAACTACCCGATTGCGAATTTGGGGTTTTCGTAAAATGGTATAAATATATACCAATAATTGTGAAATAATGGGAGATTAAAATGATTTATTCATTTAAAAATATATTTATTGGATTTGGCATTTTTATAATTAATTATATGCAGTTTAAATAAAAAAAATTGATTAGTGCACTACTGATTGCGATTAGGCCAAATCCGTCTTTTTAATTAATCATGGTTAGTGCACCATGACATATTGCCTTTTGTTACATGATGTTTCATTTGTGTTTGTTTAATGGTATTATGTGTTTATTGTGAGAAAAGAGAAAAGAGAAAAGGAAATAGAAAAAAAAAAGTCAATGGCATGTGATGAGAGAGAAAGAGATTGTGTGGCATGTGATAATTGAGAGAGTGAGGATAAGAGAGAGAGAGAGAGTGTGTGTGTGTGTGTGTGGACTGCCCTTCATCCTCCCCCATTTGTTTTCTTCATCTTC
The DNA here is from genome assembly GCA_030015575.1 of Agapanthus africanus. NCBI lineage: Eukaryota > Viridiplantae > Streptophyta > Magnoliopsida > Asparagales > Amaryllidaceae > Agapanthus > Agapanthus africanus. The sequence continues at coordinate 881,881,712 of CM057337.1, read as the reverse complement.
TTCCTCCTCATATTCCCTCCACCTCCACCTCCAAGTATCATCTCAATTTCTTCACCAAAACCCTATACTCCCTTCATTAAAAAGATACACAACTTCATCCTCAACACTTTGGACCTTTCAAAGATGGATTTTGAAGACTTTGAGCAACTCAAGAAAATTCTTGAGTTTCCAAATGAGGTATAATTCTAGACTTTGGACCTTCATTAGTTAAGTTATTGTGTTTAGTTTATCCTATTATTAGTTTAAAGTTAAATCGATATTGATTAGTGATGTTTAGAAATTCCTAAAGAGGGTTTGGGTGATTGTGTGGATTTGTGATATATAGTGGTTGTTTACAAGACCTTAGTATTGATTTTATGGCTTAGAACAGAGAATAGAACTCAAAATACGAACTTAGAAATTCCCCCGTCACTACTACAAATAAGGGTTGCCCCTACGGATATATCCGTAGGGACAAGAAAATACCCTGTAGGTACAAACGCCGTAGGTGCAAGTCGAAGCCTTGAACTTGCCCCTACGGACAAAAATTTGCCCCTACGGAGTTCTATGTAGGTCCCGTTTGCCCTACGGACTAGGCCGTAGAGGCAAAAAATTTATTTTATTTACGATTTTTTAAAATAGTTTACGTGTACCTACGAATGAATCCGTAGGGCCAAGTAATATCCCCTATGGATACAGGCATAGGTACATATCCGTAGGGGCAAAATATCAGGAATCCTGATATTTTGCCCCTACGGATAACTGTGTAGGGGCATTTGTTTGCCCCTACGGATATAACCGTAGGGGCAAGCTCAACCCCCTGATACTGAGATCACAGGGGAAAATATCAGTTATCCTGATATTTTGCCCCTACGGATTAATCCGTAGGGCCAACGTTAGTACCTACGGATTAATCCGTAGGTACATATTATCAGTTTTTTTTTTTTAAAAAGGGCTGCCTATTTTTTTCTCGCCCTGTGCACAATAATATATACATCGATCAAATATAAAATTAATCATCACACAACATATATCGCAGTATTCATAATCACATCTCATGCATATAATATACAAAAGAAACCAAAAAACAGAATATGATATAAATATAAACACCGTAGGACCACCAATATCAATATCGTCCAAAATGTAGTACAATATGTATCATATAAATAAATACATGTTTCAAAAAATAAGAATCAAAAAGCTACCCTAGTTCGGTCCAGCTCCACCTCTGATAAATGCTAGAATCTAGCGCGCCTGCTCCTCGGTCAATAAATCATGCAATTCGGAGCGTGCGGGAGTCTGAGCAGGCTGTGGAGCTGGCGATGTGGTCTGTGCAGCCACCGTCGAGGTAGTGGCTTGCGGAGCCGCGGCTGCGGGAGTCTGAGCGGGCGGTGGAGCTATAGGAGTTGTCTGCGGAACCGCAGCCGATGTAGTGGCTTGCGGAGCCGCAGCCGAAGGAGATGCATGTGGAGGCTCGGCCGATGTACCCTGTCGCGTCTGGACCTAACGTGTGTAATAAGCGTGTAAGAACTGTGTATTATTTGAATTCGTATCATTATCAAGTTATTTCGAAACCCCATTTGGATATCTAGTTTGGAAAACCGTAGTTTATTTTAATTAGATATGTATGCATGATTAATCAAAGCTAAGTCTACAACCAAATAAGCTCAGGCTACGTACTAATATTGGATATGTTGATATCTATAATATGACATGATATTTTACTATTAAGTAGTTTACATACCAGCATCTCCTTCAACTCCTGAACGGTGTCCTTCAAGCTCTCCAGTTCCTGCTGGACACGTCGCTCACTGGAGACGGAGGAAGTAACCGCCGGGGTGGAGTCCAACCTCATATGGGCCCTGCTAGGGCCCAGTCCCCGGCCTCTCTCCCAACCTCCGTGGTGCCCTCCGTGTGCGGCGTCCAGGACTGGGGTCAGCAGCCTCGGATCGCTCTGTCCGGTAAAATCGATCCCCAATGCCTCGGCCTGCTCAACCACCTGCTCCTACACCCACATTAAGAAGTAAAGTATAAGTATAAAATTTAAATTTGAACCTTCCAAAACTTAAATTTTAAATATGGGTTGAATAAATATTAACACTTACGCAATACTCCTGGGTAGCGACGTCAGGATATCGAAGCTCGCCCGTGGCGGGATCTGTCGAGGTGCCGTGGACGGCAAGATATGCGGACAGCACGCTTGGTGTACCACCTTGTGCCAAGGTCTGAGCTGTCTGCAATATTAGAAAATAACTCTTAATATTAGATATATTAGAAAATAACTCTTAATATTGCATTATATCACAAAGGCCGGTCTATTGTAATTTACCGATAACTCCATAGCTCGAGTAATATTTCTCGAGCCACCTGTGTAAGTGGGGCGACCCCTCTTCACCGACTTCCTATTCTCTATATATTGAGCGGCATGTTTCTGTACAACGCATTCACATTTAGTTTTCTAATTAAGGAACACAAAAAAATAAATTATATCCTAAACAATGAATTACATTTAAAATGCATATCTGTTTGCGTTGAGAGTCGAAATATTCGCACAATAGAGGCCATATCTCTACGTCGACTCTCGCAAAGGCCGAAATAGATAGGAGGGCCGCTCTTTCTGCCTCGGGGGTCGCCATCCACAGGGAGTAGCAGTCGGCCTTCAGCTCATTCCTGTTGTATCGGACCTTGGTCTGCATGTTCTTCATCAGGCCATTATACAGAGCATGAAGGTCAAGCACCCTCCCAGGGTGATCAGGGTCGGGTACAGGCTGAAAATCGTAATCTAACTGAAAATACAAAAAAAACATTGTTATTAGATTGTAAGTGTTAATAATAAATATATTGGATAAATCAAATGAAAATATATATTAATACCCGAGCCTGATCAAAAAAGAGGGCGAATAAGCGCCGGTGCTGCTCGCCCCACTCAACGTGAAGTGGATAGTTCTTCACGAGCCGGCTCTCATCCCCCATATACCAGCCGAACCTCTCGGCATGAGGACCGGTATAGCGATAATCAAGGGTAAAAAAGAGGGGAAATGCTGCCTCCCCCCTAGCTCTGTCAGGTCTCAGCTTATGCGACTGATTCGGGCCTCGAGTCCCCCTCTGGGGATGGGGAGGCCCCGCGTCTGCAAGAAATATCAAGACAATCAATATTAAGACAAAGTTGTATTAAGAAATCAAGGTTAAACGAAAATTGAAGTGTGATATATACCTCCGGTGACTAAAGCACGAGCCTGGGCCCGGGCAGCAGCACGAGCGGGACGATAGTTCCTCCGGTGAGGAACAGCCGGTGTCCCGGATGCGGACACATCCCCTCCAACTAGAAAATAAACATTGACGCTAAATTTCCATGAAGTTCATATTTATTCTATAGAGCATATGTAAAATGAATAAATATTTTATATTTATTCATACTAACCTACAGACGATGCGGAGGGTACGGAAGTGGCAGGAGTGGCCCCTGCGTCAGATGTGGATGCACCACCTATAATTAGACAATTAAAAATAGATTATATAAGTAATTGGAAAAAGAATGTGTAGATCAATAATATAACATTCTAAATCAATATGCATGAACTATAGGATATATAAACATACCCGCAGGTGCGGTGGTGTCACCACCTACAGCTAGACAATAATAAAAATTACTATCTAAGTAAGAGCAAAAGGAATGTGTGTATATTTATGATATATCATTCTAAATCAATATACATGCACTATATGATATATAAACATACCTGGAGGAGCGGGAGTGGCCTCTGTCCCTGATGTGGACGCATCACCAACAACTAGACAATCAAACATTGACAATATAAGTAATTTTGACATAAACAGGCATGAATATCTATAATATTACATTCAAAATGGATATGCGTGTAATATACCTGGAGGTGTGGCAAAATCCACACGGAAGGAGGTATCCGAAGGGGTCTCCGATCTGGGTGCAAGACCGGCCCTCTGAAGTTCCCTTCGCAGCTCTCCGGGCGGCAGAACCGCTCTGCCTCTGCCTCTGCCTCTGCCTCTGTCGGTGCCGCGGCTGGAGCTCCTGTCGCCCCTCGTTGCTCCCATCATCGTCATCAAATCTAGATAAACGGTTCGTGGACGCATTAGACAATCATTAAAAGTATTGACTATATATGTATAGATCGTAAAATGTGAAGTAATAATATAACATTACTGATAACCTTTTTCGTTTCGTGGGCACATTATACATATCTACTTGGATTTCATCGTCGATGTCATTTCTAACCCACGTAACTTCATGATCGGCCGAAGACAACCCGTCCTTCGAAACAGACGGTCGGAGCACTCTAAGCATTCTCTCTTCTTCATCATCATCGCTGTCCTCGAATTCTGGGACATCGTAGACATCTCTGGGTTTCCATCGGCATACAACACTCCATCCCGGATGCTTCAAACACTGTGAGTAGTATACTTGGAACGCTTGGTTCGGAAAGATAAACGGATCTTCCTGACCGTAAAATCGAAGTGTGTTCACACTGGTCAATCCATATTCATCTTTCCAAGTCCCAAGATTGCTTCTCCACTTATTCGTATCGGTTCGCGTATCGTACCAAGTACACTGGAATATATAAAAGGGTTCTGATCGTCCAGGATAGTGGATGCCGAGTATACAATTTAAGTACCCATAATAAATCACACCGTCCGATCCTACCGTCGCAATCCCACTATTCTGAGTGGTTCTAGATGTTTCTGTGTCCTTAACTTCGAATTTGTATCCAAGGACACCAAATCCTTTATAATATGCAACCTCCATACTAGGAAATTGAGCTAAACATCTTGAATCACTCTCAAATGATGCAGACAAGTTCGGATCGTGGATCTAACAAAATAAATTTTATGAAAAATACATAATGATACAAGTTTAGATTAAAACTGATAGCAATAAAATGTTATTCGAATAACTTACATGATCTGTGACCCAATCACAAAAATTATCCTGATGATATTTTTCCAATCGTTCTTCATTCCAATCAGGATGCCCCTCACGTACCTCGTTAAAATGAATTCTGTTTTCGACAAATAATGGTGACATTAATATTATATCATTTCATACACATAAAAACACAAATATAAAAATTAATCCAAAAAAACTTACTCTCTAATTTGTTCAAGACATGCGCAATTAAGCAAGATAAACCGGTATATCTTGTTGATAAACATAGTGTCTACCCTCTTATACTCGGCTTTACCATATGGCTCGTCTTGAATTCTTCGAGGCCGGTTAAGTCTTGTCTCAATGATCTCGTCCAAATAGCGGGAACAAAATGTGGTTGCTTCATCAAGAAGATAACCTTGCATGATAGAACTCTCTGGTCGATTTTTATTGCGTATATAATTTTTAAGAGTGTAGAGGTACCTAATGAAAATATATTGAATAAATAAATACGGGCATACAGGACAACAATAAATTTATAAATTGCGCGAAACGAAAAATTATGCGTACCTCTCGACGGGATACATCCATCGATATTGTACCGGTCCGGCTAACTTAGCCTCAGTTGCAAGATGAACCGTCAAGTGTATTATGATATCGAAGAATGACGGTGGAAAAATACGCTCAAACTTGCAAAGTATCAACGCAATAGAATTTTCTAGTTTATCCAGCGTCACAACCTCCAGTGTTTTAGCACACAACTCTCTGAAAAAACAACATAGGTCGTTGATTACTAGACCAACCGATTCGGGGAGAGAAGTCCTGAGGGCTAATGGAAGAAGGTGCTCCACGATAACATGGTGATCATGACTTTTCAGCCCATCGATCTTACCTTTCACAATTTTTATTTTCTTGCTGAATGATCATGAGAAACCTGTGGGAACTTTCAAATCATGCAACACCTGCAGAAATCTTTTCTTCTCCGGTTGTGACATATGATAAGCGGCATTGGGAAGTACAAACTTGCCCGGTTTACCCGCTACTGGTCTAGGGTGCAATTCACTTCTTATTCCCCACTCCTGTAGATCCATCCGAGCATTCAGGTTGTCTTTCGATTTCCCGTCTTTACAAAGAAGCAAGTTGAGTATGTGCTCTGATACTCCCTTCTCTATATGCATGACGTCCAGACAATGACGCACTAAATTTGTTGACCAGTACGGAAGCTCGAAGAAAATGCTTAACTTGTTCCAAAATGGTGGTTTGACCTGTTTTGTCGGATCCATCCCGAAAGTCACATTATTGTAACCATCCCATTGAGCAGTCACGTCCTCTCCGAACAATGGGGATGAAGGTCCAAGAAGCTCCTGATGACCATCAAAGTGAACCGTGCCTAACCTATAGGGGTGGTCTGGAGGCAGGAAACGTCGATGGCCGCAATAACAAACCTTCCTGCTAAAATTCAAGAATTTCGATGTTGTGTGTTCATGGCAATGAGGACATACTTTGTGACCATGTACGGACCAACCTGATAGCATTCCATACGCAGGAAAGTCATTAATTGTCCACATTAAAGCCGCACGCAGTATGAAGGTTGTATTTGTGTTTGCATCGTATGTCTCTACACCATCAATGAACAAAGATTTCAACTCCTCGATCAGAGGTCGGAGATAGACGTCGATATTGTTTCCCGGTGAGTTTAGTCCGTCGATAAGAAAAGGCATCATAAAGTATGATTGGTCCATAGCCAACCAAGGCGACAGATTATAAATTATCATTACAACGGGCCATGTGCTGTGACTTCCAGCCATATAGTTGAATGGGCAGAAGCCATCAGTAGCCAGTCCGAGCCGGACATTGCGAGGATCGCTACTAAATATTGCGTGCCTCTTATCGAAATCCTTCCATGCCGTTGAATCTCTTGGATGGCTTATTTTTCCATCTTCACTTGGAGGAGCACAGTGATGCCAAATCATTGCCTCGGCTGTTTTCTTGCACCTGAATAGCCTCTGTAGGCTCTGTGTTATGGAAAAGTATCGTGCTATCTTGACAGGTATATCAGGCTTCTTATCGGAATATTTCGGCTTATACCTGGCCTCTCCGCATGTTGGACACTCTTTCAAATCTGAATTCTCTTTCCGGTACAACACGCAATTTTTAGGACATGCTTGAATCTTCTCGCACTTTAGACCCAAATCAGACATCATCTTCTGGGCTCCGTACCAGCTGTCGGGCACGTTATTTCCCGGGGGAATAGAATCTTTCAAGAACGAAAGAAGCATTGTGAATGACTTGTTGCTCCATCCATTTAGGCACTTAATCTGGAAAAGTTGAACGAACCATGAGAGGGTGGAATACTTCGCATTCTCATAAATTGGTTTTCCAGCATCATTCATGAAATTTTCATATTTATCCGCACGCGGTCCTTGACCGGAAGGAATGTCATCTTCGGTACGAATAGATTCACCTAGGGTAGCCTCTACCATATCCTCCATTTCTTCTGATGGAAATAAATTACTGTCTTCTCCTTCTGCCGCATTACCGAATTCTCCTTCTTCTCCTGCCGCATTATCGTGTTCTCCTTCTTCTTCTGCCGCATTACTGCATTCTTCTCCTTCCCCGTGATATTTCCAAGTTGTATAAAGTCTAGTAAACCCATATTTTACAATATGAAGCTCTGCCAATTCTACCTTCTGCCAGTACTTATCGCCACATCTATCACACGGACAGAGAATCTTCTCTATTATGATCTTATTATGTGCGCGTGCAAATTCAATGAAAGCAGCAACTCCTGCGACAAACTTAGGTTGCATACGTTGTTGCCAATCCACATACATCCAGTCCTTAACTCTGATATACTCATGGGCCATGTTAGACTGTATAACATATAAATTGTAGGTTATGGTGACTATATTGAGAAATATAAGAACGAGATAGTTACTGACAAAGGAGAAAATCCATGTATATGCTTTGTGTGTGCGTTTGTCATTGAAAAGAATAAATTATCGAACGTATGTTAACCGATAGACGGGGACTAAGTGGCGCTTTTAGTTTCATATATGAGTATCGATGAGAATATGAAGGTTTCATATTATCATCGAGTATCATATATTGGTTTTAACTTGAACATCTCGAATCACTCTCTAATTATGCGTTTGTTGTGTATTCTTGTTGTATGTGTGTGTTCCGGCTGTCGGGGGTAAGGTTTCTATCCCATTAAGAATGTATAGAGCGAACACCCATTCGCTTGTGCTTTCAACCGTTTCGAGTAAATTTCGGCAGCACCTCCCCGCTGTTCTCCGAGTACACTGTAATAGAATAGATAATCATTTCAAAGCTGTGAAACAACGTTGAAATGAACATCCAATCTATCTTTGTACACGGAGAACCAGTTGAAAGGTACCGACGAAATATCTCGAAACGGATGAAAACACAAGTGAATGAAGGTGTTTGCTTTATACATTCCTAACTTGTCCACACGGGACAAATCTATCGGTTACCATACGATTGAATCTTCTCGTCGCATAGACTATACGACGGTTGTTAGTATCGAGCTATACTGTCCGATATTTAACAACTTTCGTATAGTTCTATGTCACGACGAACATCCCACGTATGTTAACCGATAGACGGGGACTAAGTGGCGCTTTTAGTTTCATATATGAGTATCGATGAGAATATGAAGGTTTCATATTATCATCGAGTATCATATATTGGTTTTAACTTGAACATCTTGAATCACTCTCTAATGATGCGTTTGTTGTGTATTCTTGTTGTATGTGTGTGTTCCGGCTGTCGGGGATAAGGCTTCTATCCCATTAAGAATGTATAGAGCGAACACCCATCACTTGTGCTTTTAACCGTTTCGAGTAAATTTCGGCAGCACCTCCCCGCTATTCTCCGAGTACACTATAATAGAATAGATAATCATTTCAAAGCTGTGAAATAACGTTGAAATGAACATCTAATCTATCTTTGTACACGGAGAACCAGCGGAAAGGTACCGACGAAATATCTCGAAACGGATGAAAATACAAGTGAATGAAGGTGTTTGCTTTATTCATTCCTAACTTGTCCACATGGGACAAATCTATCGGTTACCATATGATTGAATCTTCTCGTCACATAGATTATACGACGGTTGTTAGTATCGAGCTATACCGTCCGATATTTAACAACCTTCGTATAGTTCTATGTCATGACGAACATCGCACGTATGTTAACCGATAGACGGGGACTAAGTGGCGCTTTTAGTTTCATATATGAGTATCGATGAGAATATGAAGGTTTCACATTATCATCGAGTATCATATATTTGTTTTAACTTGAACATCTTGAATCACTCTCTAATGATACGTTTGTTGTGTATTCTTGTTGTATGTGTGTGTTCCGGCTGTCGGGGGTAAGGCTTCTATCCCATTAAGAATGTATAGAGCGAACACCCATCACTTGTGCTTTCAACCGTTTCGAGTAAATTTCGGCAGCACCTCTCCGCTGTTCTCCGAGTACACTGTAATAGAATAGATAATCATTTCAAAGCTGTGAAACAACGTTGAAATGAACATCTAATCTATCTTCGTACACGGAGAACCAGCGAAAAGTACCGACAAAATATCTCGAAACGGATGAAAACACAAGTGAATGAAGGTGTTTACTTTATACATTCCTAACTTGTCCACACAGGACAAATCTATCGGTTACCATACGATTGAATCTTCTCGTCACATAGACTATACGACGGTTGTTAGTATCGAGCTATACCGTCCGATATTTAACAAGTTTCGTATTGTTCTATGTCACGACGAACATCGCACGTATGTTAACCGATAGACGGGGACTAAGTGGCGCTTTTAGTTTCATATATGAGTATCGATAAGAATATAAAGGTTTCACATTATCATCGAGTATCATATATTGGTTTTAACTTGAACATCTTGAATCACTCTCTAATGATGCGTTTATTGTGTATTCTTGTTGTATGTGTGTGTTCCGGCTGTCGGGGGTAAGGCTTCTATCCCATTAAGAATGTATAGAGCGAACACCCATCACTTGTGCTTTCAACCGTTTCGAGTAAATTTCGGCAGCACCTCCCCGCTGTTCTCCGAGTACACTGTAATAGAATAGATAATCATTTCAAAGCTGTGAAACAATGTTGAAATGAACATCTAGTCTATCTTTGTACACGGAGAACCAGCGGAAAGGTACCGACGAAATATCTCGAAACGGATGAAAACACAAGTGAATGAAGGTGTTTGCTTTATACATTCCTAACTTGTCCACACGGGACAAATCTATCGGTTACCATACGATTGAATCTTCTCGTCGCATAGACTTTACGACGGTTGTTAGTATCGAGCTATACCGTCCGATATTTAACAACCTTCGTATAGTTCTATGTCATGACGAACATCGCACGTATGTTAACCGATAGACGGGGACTAAGTGGCGCTTTTAGTTTCATATATGAGTATCGATGAGAATATGAAGGTTTCATATTATCATCGAGTATCATATATTGGTTTTAACTTGAACATCTTGAACCACTCTCTAATGATGCGTTTGTTGTGCATTCGTGTTGTATGTGTAATATGATTTTAAACCATTGAGATCAAGATTGATAGAACTGATCATCCACAAAGAGATTAAGGATTGGCTTTTGACAGCCATATGAAGGAAAATTTTCTCCTACGGCAACCTAATAATATACCTATTATCCTCATATATACATATATGCAGGCAGGCATGGATACATATATGCAAATATTTGAAAAATTAATATATCAACCAAAAACTATTATTGCAATGGTATTCATCTATAACAATCAACAATTAAAACTACAAATGTAGGATACTGATATCATAAATCGTTATACGCAACTTATGAATTCACATGACTGAAACATGCATCAAAAAAACATGTTCATCCAAAAGAAAGGCCACTGTCAACAAATATAGACAAATACGTCATAAAAATAGTAACTAATTAACAAGTTGATTAGCATCTGGATCAAGAAAATGATAGGAAAAACAATTGACTATGATCTATAATGACAAGTCTATTACCATGACTCTCGACTAACAAAGGCGGCTTTTTGTCCTCGGTAACTTGATAATTGGGATTTCATGGCGAATAAAAATATGCATATGCCGTTTGACCGGGAACTTCAATAGGAAACTCAATGAGGTCGGGTGTACTGAAGTACGCTTTGTATTTCTCTATATCAGGTGATGAAGCCCAAGCCCTAGCTAGCCCCAGCCCCACCCCAACCGAACCCTATCGAAGGTAAAGAACGTCCTTACACTTTCAATGTTCACGAAAACCTATCGGCTTTCTAAAAAATTTTTTCGAATTTCGTTTCATTGTTTTCAAATTTGACAATTCCTACAGGTTTCGATTTGGTTTGAGTTGGGGTTGAGATTTCGGGTTAAATTATTGCAAAAATTTAGAATTTATAAATTCAATTGAGAATTCAATTACTAGAAGATAGTTATTTCTGTTGATTGATGGCACTATAGTTGCAGCAACTTATCTACAAAGAGATATAAGGGATTATATTGAGCTATTTTTTATTGTACAACTAAAATTTGTGCTGAATTTATGAGAAGAGATAATTGTGACTCAATGTGTCAACTTGCTGACTTCATGCATAAGGGATACAAAAGAGTTATTACAGCATCCTACATTGCAATACAATTTTCATAATTAATATAATAGCTCTGCGGTCTGAAGATAATATCTGTATGTAGTAATTGTTGAGCAGCAGTTTCTGATTATCATTATTTATTTTTGGTTAAAGACACCAAAAACTACAACACGAAAGATACGAATTCTTCCCATGTCTCCTCATGTCTCCATTGAAATTGGGGCAATATCGTCAGAGACTACATTGTGGACCTGCATAAGATCGGCCCCGGCTCCTCCACCATCTAACGCGGCTGTGATCCCCCAGCCCTAGCCCAGCCCCAACCCCAACCGAACCCTAGCCCCAGCCCAGCCCCAACCCAGCCCCACCTCAACCGAACCCTAGCCCCAGCCCCAGCCCAGCCCCAACCCCAACCGAACCCCAGCCCAGCCCCAGCCCCAGACCCAACCCCAACCACAACCCTAACCGAACCCCAGAACCGAACTCTAACCCTAACCTAACCGAACCCGATGCCGATGCCAAACCCTCACCCGTACCCGAACCTGGCCTGAACCCTAGACCTAACATCATCAAAATTAAAAATAATTTGAGATTTAATTACTAACCGGGCGCGCGGTGGAGGAGAAGACAGAAATTGGTGGTCGACGATGATCGGCGAAGGTGACGATGAGGCGCGGGAAGTCGACGAAGGTGTGGGAACGACCGACGAAGGTGGCGACGAGGCGCGGAGCGCGGTGGCGATGAGGCGCGGGAACAGGCGATGAGAGGCGCGGGAGTGAGAGAGAGAAATTTTGGGAACGATGAATAACTTTTCTGTTCTTTTTTTTATTAATAACCTATTTACATGCCCCTACGGACATAACCTTAGGTCCACCGTTTGCGGCTCCGTAGGGCCAAACAAAAAATTAGAACGTAAGGCACTGTAGGGACAACGATGTGGCCCTACGGATAAATCCGTAGGGGCAAGAAATATTTGCCCCTACGGATTCCTGAGTCCGTAGGGGCAACCCCATATTGTAGTAGTGCGTGTCAGTTTTGTGATGTTTAATAGCCTACAGGGAATCTGGAATGACCTGGAATCTTTACAGGAAAAACTAGCAACTTTACTGACCTAGATTGAGCACTAGAAGACCATCCTGAAAATACGAACCCAATCAAAGCACCCCAGGCCGGCGAGCTCGGAATTTAGGGTGATGTCACCGGATTTTTGGTGGGTTATAGGGTTGGGATTTTGGCTGTAGCTCCTAATCCCTATAACCTATCCCCTGTACTTATTTGTTTAGTTCCAATTAGCCTAAGATAAAATCTGGGAGTGGTTTCCTGAGTTGATGAATTTGGTATTTGTGATTTATGAAATTGGCATTTGGTATTTGATATTGTATTGGGACGTTGGATGTTTGTACGTCAACGACGAGGGTTGTTTGGTTGTTTTTGCATGCGTAGGCTATAGGTTCTAACCTATGAGCGCACCGTGTGCTGTATCGGTTTTCCGGACTTGATTTTAATAGCATTGCGACTGTGTATTTATTGTAGGTAGCTTCGCGTGGATTTTGAGACGACGAAGCACATCGACTATGGCTAAATAAGGAGTTCCGCAGGTGAGTAGATTTATATCTACGGGGGAAGTCGAATGGATGGCGTATAGCACCCCCGCAAATTATAAATGGAAACCGATATATAGAATATGGTTAGAGAAACCATGTTAGAATCTTATGGATAAGGTTAAGGAATTAGTAGGAGACAAGATATGCCACGACCTAAGTTATAGTTAATGGTTTTAGTGTGAAATGATATGATAGAAAAGATGTCTCGAATTGATATATATGGATATGAAACGTGAATGTGAATCACGATATGTATACGTAGTTGCAAGAGAGTAAGTATGAGATTTTAGTGGCTTGTTATGAGATTAATAAAATGACTTGGTGTGAGAGATTGATGTGATGAAAAGAGTATATGATGAGATATGATGACTTGGTTGATATGTTGTTATACAGATGCGAGTCGATATGAGATAATTGATACCTTTGTTGGTCCCCTGATATGAGATTGATATGGATGTGACATGAGATATAGGTATATATATGTGATTATGTAGATAATGAGCGATATATCGTACAAGACTTTAGATCCGTACCCTCATTGTTGTATAGGTTGATAGAATCCCTAATTGTTTAATACCGCCGTACAATGGATTATCGTACATGGTGAGCTTTATCTGATGATTGATCCATACCCTTGACTAGAGGATGCCGTATGATGGATTATACTGTACGTGATGTTGTGAGGCTCGATTGCCGATTGATAGATTCATCGACTCGGATATGTTATAGATATGCATACCTTGTAGTATTGAGCTTACGATTTACTTGTTGCTACGTTCATGATATTCTCATCTTATTATATATATACCTTGTAGGGAGTTTAAGTCACCCCATTGAGATGGGAATGCCCGCGCGCTTGTCAGGCGCATTACAGATTCCCCTAGGCTGCGGTTTATTGATTGTGGGGATCCAAATCTTCGGCAGCCACGGACTAAGTTGCCGTTAATTACCCCTCGCCTTTGGAGCGAGAGAACCTCCGATTGACGGGTTAAACTGATCATGCGAACTCAATGTGCAGTGTTGTGTTTTGAAGGGGTTTTGGAAATATCGGGGTCCCCGCAGAGTTTTACGGGGGTCGTGGAGTGTGTGTGTGTGTGTGTGTGTGTGTATACATACATATATACATATATATAAGAAAGGGAAAAAAGCATCCAAAGGACACGTGGGGCCAGCGCTTCACGTACGTGGCACGCAGGCGCTGAGCGGTAGCGCCTCACGTGCTTGGCACGTGGGCGCTAGCATGCTGGGTGCTAGGCGCTGGGCGCCAGCGCCCCACGTGTAGGGCACGCGGGCGCTGGATGCCAGCGCCCCACATGCATGGCACACGGGCGCTGGGCGCTTCACGTGCATAGCACGGGAGCGCTGGGCGACAACGCCCCAAGTGCTTGGTACGCGGGCGCTGGGCGCCAGCGCCCCACATGCTTGGCACGCGGGCGCTGGGTAACCCACGTGCATGGCACGCCGGCGCTGGGCGCCCGGTGCCCCATGTGCATGGCGCTGGGCGCCCGGCGCCCCATGTGCATGGCGCTGGGCGCCCGGCGCCCCATGTGCATGGCACACGGGCGCCCGGCCCCCCACGTGCTTGGCACACGGGCGCCCCACGTGCTTGGCATGCGGGCGCTGGACGTCAGCAGGGAAAGGGACCCGGTCCCTGCACTGGGAGCTGTGCTCCCGATTTGACTTATGGAGTTGAACTCCTAAGATATTTTTGGAGCTGATGAAAGGGGCTTCTCCCTTGAGCCCTGGATCTTCCCCAAAGTGGGATTTTTGGAGATAGGTCTCCTTCCTTCTCTTCTTTCGGCCGGATCTTGGAGAACAAGACGGGGTGAGATTTAAAAATCTCCCTTTTTTGAGATCTAATGGAAGATCTGAGCTCCCCTTTGTGGATTTTGTGGTGAAAAACTATTTAGTTTTGGAAAAGAAAATAAAACTCTTGATTTAATTCAAAAAAAGAAGAAGATTTAGAATCTTGAGAGAGGAGAAAGAGGCACAAAAAACCCTAGAGTTTTTAGAGAATGAAAAGTGTATATTTTATTCATCATCATGTTACCTTATATAGGCTTACACATTTACATATAGCTCCTTGGGCTTTACAAAATGGTATTTTGCCCATCCCATGTCTCATGTGCTCTTTCTTTTTGCACATAAGCCATGGGCTTTACAGAAATTTGGCTTTATGCCCATTTTGCTTACATTCATGTACAAAAAATTACATCAAAATTATTTGTTACATGATTTTTTTGTTGGCATGGGGAGGCTGGCCGCGGGCTCGACTTGGGCATGGGCCCGCTTGACCTGGGCTTGGGCCCACCTGGCTTGGGGTTGACCTTGACTTTGACTTGGTCAACCGGGGTGCAGATTTTGACCCCAACATACCTGTGCTAGTACACCTACACCATTATCGATGATGCGTATGTTACACTTACACAGATTTTCCGGCTCAAACACTTTCATTATCGATAATTGCTATGTCACTTACACGGTAGAATTGCTGCATCATTATGCTAAGTTGCATGAGATAATTGCTACGCTCACATCACTGTTCTATGTTGCATGATATACTGATATGCTCATATTTCTGTTCTACGTTTGCATACATCATGCCTTATGATTATACGTATTGAGATGTTGTTTTCATGAGATTCTAGATTTGAGAACCGTGGTTATATTTCAAAGGAAATTATGTATTGTTTTAAAAATCCGGTTTCTCTTGATATGATATTTCGAGATGTCCACCATGTGTTTTCTCGGTTATGAGTTGTGTGATACCCGATTCGAGAAGCTGGATGAGGCCGTTTGCGGGTAGATGGTGGACCCGGTATGGTACCCCGGGACAAAAAAGGTATGTTGTACAGTAGACAATGAGCCTGGCAAAGGGACTACTACCTACCGGTGATAGTATTTAGGCTCGGCGGTTATCCGGAGGATATCGACCGGAGTCGTGAGATGATACGGGCCGATCCGGATTGATGGAGCCCGTGGGCCGATCCGGACTGACGGAGCCCGAGATATGAAGATTTATGTGTCGATGCTGGATACGGGTTTCATGATGTTTCGAGTGTCGATGTTGGACACTCAGGTTCCATGATTTTGATGTGTCGTTGATGGACACATGTTAATTGATATCCTCATATTTATATGCATATGCTTTCATGATGTTTCGAGTGTCGATGTTGGACACTCAGGTTCTATGATATTGTTGTGTCATTGATAGAGACGTAGATGATATCTACATGCATACAGGCAATGATTATATTGTTGGCATATATGCAGACACGATCACCGTAGATATCATAATATTACCTTTATGATATAGTTGACCTAGAAAACTCACGAGTTAGCAACTCATCCCTGTTGTGCCACAGTTCTTGCAGGTTGACCGCATGGATCAGTAGCGGTTTCGCTGGCACATAAAGCATTCGGGTGATTTGCTTTGGTAGGTGGGACATATTGGATCGTGCCACTCTTGTATTTATTATTCCTGCTGTATCTAATCAACTCCATCAATCAAAACTAGTATTTGTATAAATAGTACGACTTAGAAAAACTTGTAATTACGAGACTTAGAGCAATGGGTTATATGTTCGCTTGGTGGGTTGATGTCTTGCTTTATTCATTATCCTTTGTATTAATCTTCGCCGTTGGGCGTCGTATACTTATAATTCTGACTTGCGTGGTTGTGATTCCGTCGATTGGTGAAAAACTAGCTCCTGCTTGGGATGCCTTTTATATTATCATGTATATGTGGTTTTGGATCAAAATATACAAGGGAGATGCTGCCCAAATTTTTTAAGATGAAACATGTTTTTCAAATAGTAAAAGCCACTTGCATTTTCATGTTCTATTATCTTTGCAATTAAGAAAACGTCTGATTTTCATCATACCTTTATTTCAAAACTTCACCTCTTTTATTTTCTTTAAAAGGGTTTAGATTTCTGGGCTTTGGCTTACTTAAATTACGTTACGCCTTTAGACGTTGCGTAATTTAAGTGCCGGTCACGAACTAAGTTTCGGGTCATGACAAATTGTCAGCACTCGCATATTACTCGACTCACTCGAATACAATCTACACCTTTTGCAATTTTGGGTTTCGGTCAAGACATGTCAATTAATCAATCAAATCAATTAAGTATATTAACCGGTTATATATTATACTCGAGGTGCTTGGGATAGTTTCTTGTGTGAATCCAACGGAACTTCAGGAGTCCTGTATTAACCTCTCTTTTTTATTTTACTCGTATATTAGTCTGGTTGACTCATCCACAGCCTAGAGCCCCGATGCTAACACATAAAATGGGCCCGTGTTTTCTTGCTCCTGGGGTCCCACACTTGAGCTCGTGAATACTTCTACAACTGCGTTGACATTCACACTTGGAACATAACGTGAACATAGTGACAATCTAGAGACCTATAGTATATAGTTACTCATGATCATATACTCTTATTCGTCGTATATATATATTCTACTCTTGCCATTTTCTTTATTCTTACCTATGTTTGGGACTTACCGAGCGCTGGTTCGCTGTCGGGCATTCCACCCACTTTTCTTCTCTTGGAATGTTCATCAAATACGGTCGAGATGGAGGAGGTTGAAGCCACAAAAGAGGACTACAACCAGATCACTACTCAGGACTATCTCAGCTTCATTTTTTCTCCAGTTTATGTATACCATTTGTTTAGATATTTTCCTTATTGTAATTACTTTCCAGCATAATCTCTTGTATTTGTAAATATTGAAAGTTGAATGTAAATAAAAATATTTGTTGAAAATTTTTACAATCTCAATTTATTCTTGCATTGTGTATTATTGTTTCAATACGCTTAGTATATTTATTTAGGAAATGACCTTCTCTGAATAAATATACTGCGGGCTTGCCACGTCACCGTTTCCGTTTATTGGGAAGCGGGGAGTGATAGGGGAGAATGTAATACCCCAGGTATTATCTGATATATCCATATATATCAGATAACCACGTGGACATACTATAGAACAATAAGGAATTTTCGGAATACATTCCGAAAGAGGGCAGATCCGAGAACTACAAATGGGATGATTCCACTCCTATAGAGACTCATTTTGAGTGAACTGGAACTACGAAACTTGAAAACTCCATAGTTAAGCGTGCTCGAGTTAGGAAAATCCTGGAATGGGTGACCTCCTGAGAAGTGGTCCTTACTCGGGTTCGGTTGGCTCCGATCCAAGAACTATAAATTGGATGATTCCTCTCCTATAGAGGTGCATTTTGAGTGAACTAGAACCACGAACCTTGAAAACTCCGTAGTTAAGTGTGCTCGGGTTAGGGAAATCCTGGGATGGATGATCTCCTGGGAAGTGGCCCTTACTCGGGTCCGTTTCGCTCCAAAAGCCAAAACCGTATGGTTTAGGTCAGAGCGGACAATACCGTCTGTGTTGGGAGTGGGGCATGACATTGTGTGTAACGACTCTGAAATTCCTGTATAAAATTAACTTGTTTAATGTATAGAAAGAGTATTTCAGCCTGATTATGAGTTATAAGTTATTTTTGTTCAATAAAAAAAAGAAGCAAATTGTAGTTCACTGGTAAAGTATCTATACTGCTATGACATAACCTGTGTGTTCGATTCTCATCAGTCCCAATTATTTTTAATATTTTTCTTTTTAACTCTTCGGAAGCCCAAGAGTTGCATGTGCAATACACAGAGAATCGAAAAGTTTTAGAAAAATCAAATGAGATAAATGAAGAGTTAACACAGAATATAGCACGTTGCACGAATCATGAAGCAGAGCAAATCCGACCGCCAGATATCGCCCCAAAACCGCTACCAGCGGTCCGATCTTAACCAAATCCCTCCGCACTTCGCCCGTGCACCCCTTCAACTCCCCTCTACTCTCCTGGATTGTTTGATTACCCTGCAATTAACCAGAGACCTTTCATTTCCCTCATTAATTCTATTTTAATTCTTTTAATTCAAATTTTTTAACTCACACACTCTCATCCCTACACTATAAATACATTCCATCCCTTGGATTTCACCATTATGAAAATCTCTATAAAAAAATTCTCTCAAAATTCTCTAAGTTCAAGAAGAGTTAAGGCTAGTTAAGTGGAGTTAGCGATCAATCTCATTTCATTGAAGACCGGAGCCACTCCCGACGATACCACGACACCAGAAAAGCCCTCTCTCGTTTCCTCACTCCTTTCTCGATGCTACACAAACTCGTAAGTTTATTTTCTCTCTCTTTCTTTTCATTTCAAAACAATATCTAAAACGATATCGATAAAATGGAGTTAGCGTTGATATCATTTCTTTTAAAACACTTCTATAGACTTTGATCGGCCTAATATGTCATAAAAATACTATAACTTCACTTTACAATCTTTTCACATCATTTACCTTTTAATTTAATTAAAATTTCATGCGAAATAAATACATATCGAACACTTTTCATATAAATACCATGAACTTTAAAAATACTCCTTTTCAATAATTAGCATATATACCTATAGAAAACTCATGGGGTAATGACCTACCCTATCACATACACTACGATTTCATAGCATGAAGTTTTTGGATGTATGGTTAATTTAAAGAATACGGTTTTTCAATAAAATACGCTTTTACAAATAAATATTTTTAATCGATAATTTTGGATCTTTTGCGATTAAGTCTCTAAAACCCTCTTATGGGAACACATCTATGGATGGTACGGGTTATCGCACGTTCTTGAGATAGTAGAATGAGATACAGAACTTCTCACGGAGAATTCGGTCTCGAAAGGAAATAAAATTACGATTTATAGAATACGACTTTTTTCTAAATCAAATTAAAACTTTGAAAAATTATATAAAATTATAAATCCATATTTTCAATAAAAACAAATTGTGAAAATCATATTTTAAAATTAAAGATTAAATTTTTAATAAAATACCACCAAGTTTACAAAAGAAGTAGTTTTCAGAAAAATACCATAAACTTTTAAAAATTAGGTTTCATCACTAAAATACCACTAAAATTAAAATACATGTTCATAAAATCTCTAAATATTATAAATCACCCTCGAGTTTTATTTTTAAACAATATTAAAATATTTTTGATAAAACCCCCTCGAGAAATGCAAACAATATAAATACAATGTAAACAGCAATAATAAATATTTAAGAACTCTAAATTAATATAAGTTTAAGCGGTGTCATTTCTCTTGAGCCCCAGAAAGCTGAAGAAAGTGGGTGCTTGTCTATTCAGGTTAGACAATACTGCAAAATTAATGGACTTATCAATGGCAATTGTCTTGGAAAAAGACACAAATTTTGCCGTTTATGTGCAACAATTGTCTGATTACTCCCGAACTTAAGAATTTCGACAGTTAAATCCATTTACAAGAAATTTCTATAACTCGAATATAAACTCGAAGCCAAACTTGAATTTAAACTCGAATTCTAATCAAACTCGAACCTAAAATTGAACGTGAACTCGAAATAAATCTACTCGACTAACTTGACTCGACCCAGGATTGCAATTGACCTGACTCGCATTCTACTTGACTTACTCGACCCCATTCTTCAATTTTTGCAATCTATAGATTCGATCAAGAAATGTTATAATCAACCGATCAAATTAATTAAGGATATCTTACAGTAATAATATATATTATGCTCGGGGTGTTTGGGATAGATTCTTATGTGAATCCAATGGAGCTTTCAGGAGTTCCGTGTTAACCTATTTTTCTTTTTACTCGAATCTCAGTCGGGTCGACTCCTCCACAGGTTGGAGTCCCGATACTAACACATGAAATGGGCCCGTGTTTCCTTTCTCCTATAGCCCCACTCTTGAGCTCGTGAATACTTCTACGGCTACGTTGACATTCACGCTTGGAACTTAACATTAACATAATGACCATATAGAAACCTATAGTATATATACCATTTTCATCTACATATACTTTTACTCGTCATATACATTATTTCATGATTATTCTATACTTGTCACTTGTCACTTATACCTTTGAGACTTACCGAGCGCTGATTCGCTACGGACATTCCACCCACCTTTATTTTCTTGGAATATTCGTCAGATACCGAGGAGGTGGACGCTACAGAGGAGGAGTACGACCAGAACGCGGCTCAGGCTTTAGACTAGCTAACTTTTTTGTTCAGCTTATATATGTCACCTGTTTAGACATTTCTTTTATTGTATTTAATTTTTCAGTTGAACTCATGTATCTGTAAATATTTCAAATTTGAATATAAATAAAGATATTTGTTGAAAATTGTACGGTCTCCATTCATTCTTGCATTATGTATTATTGATCTAATACGCTTTGTATATTTAAGGAATGAGATTCTCTGAATAAATATGTCGCGGGATTGCCACGTCATCATTTTCTTCTATTGAGAAGCGGGACGTGACATTGTGCATGTGTATTGATGCTTGGCACTTAAGCATATGGTTGGCGCTTGCGCATGTACGTTGCACACGCTTTTGTCGATCTTGTGCTCCTAGTGTGGGCGCCCAAAATTTGCTTTTGTGGAGCTTGCGCACCCGGTGTGGACGCCCTAAAGTTTTGGCGATTTTGAGGGTTTCTCTGAAGGAAAAGTCCAATAGCATTCCATTTTGATGGAGTCACCCCCAATCTTGTCCTATTTGGTCCGAAATGCTTTCTTAAATTTTCAAAATTTTAGGTTTTGAGTCTTGAATTGTGAAAATGGGTCTCTCTTCCCTTTTCTAAGTTTTGGATCTTATTACAATGGGGTTTTTGGATATGAGTTCTTCTTCTTCCTCCTCTTCCTTTTTATATCTTGAAAAGGAAGGAGGAAATAAAAAATCTCTTATTTTTGGGATTTGATGGAAGATCGATGCTCTCTTGAATGGGTTTGTGATCTAAATCTATTTATTTTGTGAGAAAAAGAGGGTTTCCTGTAAATTTAATTGAAGAAGAAGCTTGAAAAGAGAGAGGAAACTCAAAATCCTAGGTTGATACACAAAATGAAAGTTATTGATTTCTTATTATGTTTGCCTTATATAGGATTTACATCTTACAACTCGTCCATTGGGCTTTACAAAATGACTCTTTTGCCTCTTCCATGCCTATGTGCTCATTTTCTTTTGCATAAATCATGGGTTTTACATAATTTGGTTTTTTACCCACTTAATTTACAATTTCACGCTTACTTGTATATAAAAATCTATTTATTACAAATTTATTTTTCTTTCTTCATCGATAGCCGACCGTTTTCACTTGGGCTTGAGGCGGTTTGGACGTGGGCCCAGTTGTTTGGGGTTGAGCCCAAGTTAGCCGGACCCAGATTCATTTGGGCATTGACTTTGACCTTTTAACTTTTGATTTTGGCAATAGAATGTAAATTTTAACCCCAACACATGCATGCGTGCGTGCAGATCGATCACGCTACCGCATTTCTAGTTGAAAGTAGGAGCAATGATGTTTTTATCCTTAAAACGTTAGTAGGGAAATTATAATTGCTCAACTTGCTTTATTATATGAACTATTGTTAAGTTACTTTCTGACTCTTACGAAATACAAATTTTCTTTTGGTTTCTTTTCAGAAAACAACCTCCATAAGTTTATAACCCCTATTCAAACATTATCACCTTTGCACTTGACTGCTTTACTTAATCAAGGTACTTAATTATCATATCCCTTGATTTAATTTAAGGTGAAACACTAGACGAAATAAACAAAACTGGTTACTACACTATTTGTCCTTAAAATTCCAAAACCTTGTTCCTCATGTTTTCATGATGTCTCTTTTGTTTTTAAGGCCACCATCATGCATTCCAAGTTTTCATGACGTCATAACTAATAAAAATTGTCAGTTGGAATGATTGGAACTTGGAAGAGTAAACTTTTAATTTCAACTTATCTGTAAAAGGGCAAGTTTGTGGTAGTTATGCATGATGAAACGTAAGTTTATTATTGTCTTTTGCAAGATCAATATGAGTTGTTGTAATGTGGATGGATTGGCTGCAAGTATGATATTTACCTTCTAATGTTTTATCAACAAATTAATTAGTTTGTTTACCTTTTGTGAGTTTCAGATCTTTTACCTGAAGGGTAGGAAAAAGTTGGTGGTTTTGATGGTGGAATTTGAAATGTTTGATCGAGAATCACATGTTGTGATGCGTATAATGTAATTCAGCGTGTTGGTAGTGTTTGATCGGAATGCTACAAATTTGTCATGTCCTTTAATATATAGTAGTGTTTGATCGGAATGCCACAAATTTTTCCTGTCCTGTAATATATATATATATATATATATATATATATATAGAGAGAGAGAGAGAGAGAGAGACCCTGTTGCCGGTCCCAAGTCCGGATGAGAAAGGGTGAGAGTTGTGGTAGGCTTGTGACAGCCAACGTAAAACTTTGTCACATTCTATGACATGAACCATAATAAGAATATCGTTGGGGCGTCCCCTATTCAGCGACGCGCTGCATCGGATCCCGGGTGTAGTGTTAAGTATGCAAGGGCTTCTAGGTCATCATCCAGAAACGGCACGCTACATCAGACCCCGGGTGTAGTGACAAATAAGTAAGGGTCATCGTCCAGAAACGGCGCGCTATATCGGATCCCGGGTGTAGTAACAAATAAGCAAGGGTTTCATAGGATCCGTCTACCTTCCTGAAACATAGATTCCCTTACGGGTAGACTAATAAAATTAATGGAGGTGATGATTAGAAGGAGAGATGGTATTATGTGTTTGCAAGAAACTAAGTGGGTATATGAAAAGAGTAGAGTCATAGAGGATTGGAGTTATAAGCTTTGGTATATGGGTAGAGATAAAAATCGTAATGGGGTAAACATAATCATACATAGACGGTTGCTTGAGAATGTAGTTGAGATTAGGAGAAAAGGTGATAGAATTTTACCGGTTAAGCTTATTCTAGATGGAGAGATCCTTAATTTTATTAGTGCTTATGCACTACAGATAGGTCTTAATGACGCTAGTAAGAGTCTATTCTGGAAGGATTTAGACGAGATGGTGCAAAGTATACCTAGTGGAGAGAAGTTATTTATTGGTGGTGATCTAAATGGACATGTAGGTACTAGTCGTAGTGGGTTTGATACTATCCATGTAAGTTTTGGTTTTGGACAAAGGAATGAAGTAGGTGACTCGATTCTAAATTTTGCCTTATCTTATGACTTGATCTTAGTAAACACCTGGTTTAGGAAAAGAGAGTCCCACCTTATCACTTTTAGGAGCGGATCAAGTGCTAGTCAAATAGACTTTTTTCTGACGAGAAGAATAGATAGAGGTTATTGTATCGACTGTAAGGTAGTGCCAGATGAGAGTATAACCACTCAACATAGACTTTTAGTTCTATATTTTCGATTTAGAAGAGGACCTAGGAAGATTAGACATAAGGTAGAGCCTAGAATTAAATGGTAGCAATTGAAAGAAGGTAACCATAAGGCTTTTATAGATCGTGTAGTCTAAGAAGCGGATTGGCAGTCGGAAGATGATTCAGACAGAATATGGAACAAAATGACTAGTTGTATCAAGAAGGTAGCTAGAGATCTACTTGGTGAGTCAAGAGGTGGTGCTCCACCATCTAAGGACACATTATGGTGGAATAAAGAAGTAAAAACTGCTATTAAAATTAAAAGGAAGTTAAGAAAGCCGGGGTCCGATGTAGAGATGTTAAGAGATTTGAAGAAAAGTAGTGATGTTGAAGAAAAGTAGAGATGTTGAGAGATTTGAGAAGTATAAAATGGCTAAAAAGGAAGTTAAGAAAGCTGTTCGGGGAGCTAAATTTAAGGTCTACAAGGAGGTGTACGAGAAATTAGACACTAAAGAGACTGAAAATGATATATACCGGATTGCTCGGATGCGGGAAAGAAAAACTAGAGACTTATGTGCGATGAAGTGTGTCAAAATGAAAATCAGAAGGTTTTAGTTCGAGATGAGATATCAAGGAAAGATGGAGAGATTATTTTAACAAATTGTTCAATGAGAGCTTTACTAAGAATATGGATGGACTTGTCATTCAATCTCAAGATATAAACCGTGATTTCATGCGTAAAATAAAACTACCTGAGATTAAAGAAGTTTTGAACAGAATGAGTTTAAGAAAAGCGGTTGGTCCTGACGGGATTCCTATCGAGATTTGGAGATGCTTAGGAGAAATATGTGTTAAATAGCTGACAGATCTGTTTAATAAGATTTGGCAGACAAAAAAGATGCCAAATGAATGGAGAAAAAGTATCCTTATACCTGTCTACAAGAACAAGGGTGACATTCAAAGTTGCTCAAACTACCGTGGAATAAAACTTATGTGTCACACCATGAAATTTTGGGAGAGAGTGATTGAACACAGGCTAAGGAAGGATTTTAAGATAACAGAGAACCAGTTTGGGTCCATGCCTGGACGATCGACGACAGAGGCTATTCATTTGCTTCGTCAACTTGTTGAGCGTTTTCGAGAGAGGAGAAGAGATTTGCATATGATATTTATTGATTTAGAAAAAGCGTACGACAAGGTACCTAGAAAGGTATTATGGGAGGACAATGATGAAGAAGGAGGTCCCCGTCAAGTATATTGACATAATCAAGGATATGTACGATGGAGTAGTGGCAAATGTCAGAACTTGCGGCGGCTTAACGAGTGATTTTCCGATTACAATTGGTTTATATCAAAGATCCGCATTAAGTCAATTCCTGTTTACCATCGTGATGGATGAGCTTACTAGAACTATCCAAGATGAGGTACCTTGGTGTATGCTATTCGCTGATGATTTTGTTCTAGTAAATGAGACGAAAGCAGGGATTAATGCCAAATTGGAATTATGGAGGCAAATATTGGAATCTCGGGGATTCTGATTGAGCAGGTCCAAGACAGCATATATGCATTGCAAATTTAGTAACCAGAGAATTCAAAACCATATTGGTATAACATTGGAAGGGCAAGAGATATCACCGAGCGATCAGTTTAGATATATAGATTCCATCATCCAAAAGAATGGGGAGATCGATAGTGATGTTAATCAAAGGATCCAAGCTGGTTGGTTGAAATGGAAGAGTGCAACAGGGATTTTGTATGATCGTAACTTTCCGTTAAAATTGAAAGGAAAGTTTTATCGGAGCGCTATTTGGCCTGCCTTATTATATGGTACAGAATACTGGGCTCCTAAGAAGCATCATACACAGAAGATGCACGTAGCGGAGATGTGCATGCTTCGTTGGATGTGCGGTAACATTAGAAAAGATAAGGTGCGAAATGAGGATATTTGTGCAAAAGTTGATGTAGCACCTGTGGAGGAGAAGATGCGGGAAAACCAGCAAAGATGGTTTGGTCATGTGCGACGCAGACCTATGAAAGCACCGGTTCGAAGAATAGATACTCTCGATATGGGCAATGGCAAAAGGGCAAAAGGGAGACCGAAGAAAACATGGATGGAGGTGATACGAAACGATATGGTTGCCAAAGGACTCAATGAAAGTATATTGTTCGATAAGAGTGAGTGGAGGCGGAGGATTCATGTGCTGGACCCGGCATGATTCTCATGTTGGTTCATGTAGCCTACCCCATATGCTTGGGAAAAACGGCTCAGTTGTTATTGTGTGTGTGTGTGTGTGTGTAGAGAGAGAGAGAGAGAATAATGGAGGAAATATGTCATAGGAGGGAATTTCCTCCTATGGCGTCGAAAAAATACAATCTCCATCGTGTTTTCCGACGATCGGCACCCATCATCTTCATCGTTATCATCTAAGATTTGGGTACGCCAAATTTCATGAGATTCTACAACTTTTTCACCGTTCAATTAGTAAGTTCAAAATTAACGGTTTACCGACAATAGAACTTTTTACATTGCTAAATGAACGGTGAAAAAGTTGTAGAATCACATGAAATTTGGTGTACCCACATCTTAGATGATAACGATGAAGATGATGGATTCCGATCGTCAGAAAACACGATGGAAGGCGTATTTTTTCGACGCCATAGGAGAAAGTAAAGAGGCCATAGGAGGGAATTTCCTCCTATGGCGTCGAAAAAATACGCCCTCCATCGTGTTTTTCGACGATCGGAATCCATCATCTTCATCGTTATCATCTAAGATGTGGGTACGCCAAATTTCATGTGATTCTACAACTTTTTCGCCGTTCATTTAGCAATGTAAAAAGTTCTAATGTCGGTAAACCGTTAATTTTAAACCTACTAATTGAACGGTGAAAAAGTTGTAGAATCTCATGAAATTTGGCGTATCCAAATCTTAGATGATAACGATGAAGATGATGGATGTCGATCGTCGGAAAACACGATGGAGATTGTATTTTTTCGACGCCATAGGAGGAAATTCCCTCCTATGGCATCTTTCCTCCATTATTCTATATATATATATATATATATATATATTTTGAGGTATTGGTTGCAATATGGGTCTCTAACTACCGTGAGGTTGCGCCTTATTAAAACCAGTAGGAAGAAAGAAGAAGAAGAAGATCATGACTGAGAAAACAAGAGTTAAGGGGAAATTAATAGTCTGCTTCAAAACCGTTAAATATAGTATATAATCGCTATACTTAGTAGGTTATATGCAATTGTATATTTATAGGTTTTCTTCCATTCTTAGGACTTTTCTATTTGGGCGTCTCCCAACTTGTAAAATTAAGACCTGTATACACTCTATTATTCATTAAGGAAAATCTCTTTTTCACCAAGTACCTGTTCGAACATAGTATTAGAGCGAGAATAAATTTTTTCCTATTCGGCCAACGCCTTAAGCAAACTCGCTTCTTCCTATTCGGCCAACCATAAAACGAACATTCTCTTCGAAGTCTTGCCATGGCCCAGCGTGGAAGACGGAGAAGTAACGCTCCAAATCTACACAACTCAAGAAGAAGGCCGGGATTGGAGGAAGCCCCTCGTAGAGTTCCTGAAGGAGGTATACTTCCCGAAGACTGAGGAGAAGCTCGCCGGTTTCGGGTCAAAGCACGCCATTTCGTCTGGAACAACGGAAACCTGTACAAGAAGCCATACACTCAGCCTCTACTCCGGTGCATCGACCCCAACGAGGCAGACTACGTTCTGCGAGAAATACATGAAGGGGTCGGGGGAGCACATCAAGGGGCCCAAACCCTGGTCCAAAAGGCACTACTCTAAGGGTACTATTGGCCGAAAATGGAGGGTTGCTAGGCACGCGCACAAGAGTCTACGAGGCATCAACCATGCCCGATTACAATTTTAGCCGGGCCGAACAACCCAAAGCCGGATCTTTAAACTAGAGTTTATGCGAAAACAAGTATGTTAAACACTTTAACACTAAGTGAGAGGGATTACAACCTTTGTAGATCCGGTCCTTCACTTCATAAGCTCCGTGTTGAAGTCCCTTCGCTGCGATCATCATGTTCCGGACTCTCGAGAGGCTCCGCGAAGAGAATGACGCAGTCTTGCTTCCGTTCTTCGATAACAAAGATGATCTACCTTGAAGTTTCGTTAACACAAGCTAACACTCATAATATGAAGTGAACACCCTCATCTAAATGGCAATGATAGATGAGGATGATGAAGTAGGATTTTTGCTCTCTTTTATTATCTTTTTCTCACACTCATTCATCACTTGGAAAAAGCTAGTAAGCTTTTTCATGAAAGAAAAAAGAAGAAAAAGAAGATGAATAATAATATGAATTAAAACCTTTTGTGATGAATAATGATGGTCTTGATAAGGTTAGAAATGCAACCATGGTTCAAGTAACCATTGTAGAGATTTTACTAGAGTTAAGGGTTAGGGTTAAGTTAAAGAAATATCTTGCAAAATATCTTTTCCAAAACAAAAAAGAAAACCTTCTAGAAACTTCTAGAAATGATTAACCCTAATCAAACCCTAACCAAGTTTAATCTCCACTAAACATGTTGCATTAATAACCATATCATGTTACAATATTATATATCACATATATAATATTTATTGTAACAAAATAAAATAATACAATTAACATATATCGCATATATATCAATGTATTACCCGAGTGAGAAAAAGAATCTTTTAGTGAGCTAATATTAGTTAATGTAATTTAATATATCATATATATTATTATACATTAAATTATCGAATTAACACTTGATCCGACAATCCGGCTATATCGCATATAACCGACTAATATCTCATTTACCGATTCATCGAATCAACACTTGATCCGATGACCCGGCTAACATCAAATATCGCGAGAATAGAATACGGTATCACATATCGCATTATCCTCGGTCCCGCACATATCACATATGTGCTCCTACTCCGTTTTGCCTGAGCCAAGAAACCTCTGTGTAGGACTCTAAAGAATCGTCAATACGCCGGCAGTAGGTGATGATCATATCAAACACCCACAAGCTGCAAGCGGTCGGCTAAACGTAACAGCCTCCCAGGTATTGAGCGCTCAGAAGATCAACAAGCAAGCCTGCACATTCTCCTGTGAATCCAAACAGTAACATTCCCGTACAGTCCGGTCTCATCGTCTAATATGTCGCATATCTCACGTAGGGGTGGTAAACGTCAGACCCCAGTAGCTCGATAAGTCGTGTCGATATGAGGTCTATAACAGTTCGAGAAACTATTGATAACACTTACCAGTAAATCTCAGCAACCCTGGTCAGGGATTTCCGGTTATAGCCAATCGAACACAGCACAACATCAACTCCCTATACCGGGAGAGACGAATCCCCTCCTATCGCTCATTGCCTCCATGTGATTCGGGACTGTACCCAAAAGCCACCTTTTTGCACGCCCTCTTGGACGTGGTATGATGGAAATCAAAGCACAGTGGGAATCACACAAGACTCTATGACGATCTCGGGTCAACAGACTACTCTGTACCAGTGTTACCGGAGAATTGCCATCTGACGTGAGGTATAATACCATCTGGGAGTTCTCGGCGAGTCCGTCCAGTGTACCCAGTCTTTACTGAGCACCCGTACACCATCCTTGATGTCAAACACCGATGGATATGGGATCATCCATCGCCTATCATATGGGTCAAGATGCGTATACGCTAGTCTACTCTGGTGCATCGATTCCCTGTCTCGATACACCCTCGACTAGGAACAGTTATAAGATGTACTCGTCGACTACCGTGGCCCCACTAGTATGATCTCATCATAGTCCCAGTAGTCGAGTACGTATCCTAAGGGCTTTATCAACATGTAACATAGAGACAATCAGAGTACATGTTAAGATAAAGTATAACCATATAGCATACTATCATGTCGAGCAAGAAAGTCCTCCCTATATATGTCCAAGCATCCATTACAATATACATCGTATGTACAGTAATGGCCTCTAGAGCATACGTATAACTAACAATCTCCCACTTGCACTAGGGCCATCTGTTGTGGTATCACATACCCAACAATTAGCTGCGGTTGAAGTATCTCATACTCAACCATCCCATAAAAGTCTCTATTGGGAAAAAGGTCTTTGTGAGTGGATCCGCGCTGTTGTCCTCTGTGTCTACTCTCCTAACCTCGATCTCCCTGGAGATCAACCATCTCCATGATCAGGTGATACTGCCTAAGAATTATATCTGGATTTCTGATGGGACAGAAGGTTCCTTGGCAAAAGCCACAACTCCATTGTCACACAATGGTAGGAACGAAGTTCATCTCATGAACTTATAAATATCCAGACTGCCTCTTTGGTAGCATCCTTGGTAATGATGTATCTTGCCTTTAATCGTTTAGTAAGTCACGGTATCTAACTTGGAACTCTTCCAACATACCGTCCCTCCACTGAGGGTATAGACAAGCCTGCGACTGACATTCAGTCGTCCTTATCACCCTGGAACCTTTCCAGTGATTCTCCCCAGGATCGATTGATACCATCTCACTACAACTAGTGAGTATCCTAACATCCAATTATATCTATCTCATAGATATAAAACTTAGGATTTAGGAGGTATCAACTTGATCCTATATGGAGAATCTTTGTGATAAAAGGAGATTGACCGAGCGTAGCATAGGAAACTCCTTCCCTATCAAGAGTATGTCATCCACGTACTCTATGAGGATCACCACCATTCTCTCTACTACCTTTTTGTATATACAAGGTTCATCTACCATTTTAATGAAGTCAAACTCTTTGACTACCACATCAAAACAGACGTTCCAACTCCGCGATGCCTGCTTTATCATATAAAACATCTTGCACACGTTTCCGCTGCTCTCACTGTCTACGAAGCCCTCTGGCTGTGTACTTATAGACGCTCTCTTCCAAATCAACATTTAGAAAAGCAGTCATGACACCCAACCGCCAGATATCGTAGTCATTATATGTAGCCGTGGCAAGTAGGATCTGGATGGACTTAAGCATAGCTTTGAAAGTCTCAACTTTTCCATGTACACCAAGTAATCTTCTCAAGATATACTTGCTCCTGATGGGGATTTAACCCTTCAGATAAAGCAACCAAAGTCCATACTTTGTTGGTGTATAAGGATTCCATCTCAGATCGATAAGCATCCAGCCATTCTTACAGAGTCCCACTCCTAATAGCCTGCTCGAAACTAGTTGGGTCATCATCTCATGATGCAATCCTCGCTCCCACTGTCATAGAGAAACCGAAGTATCTCTCAGGTGGGTGAGGAACCCTACTAGATCGGCGGAGAGGCTGAGGTTCGTTGGAAACTATTGAATCCTTTGGTTCTACCAAATCATCAACTGCAGTTTGTATAGCTGGAACTTTTCCAGTTCTACATAACAGACCTTGCCTCGAGCTTGTCCGGATTTCGCTTTTAGACATAGGCCGGACAACCCCAAATCTTGAAAAAACTTAAGATATGAGCTCTTCCCTTTCCATATCATATATGAAGTGGTAGGCAACTGATTTGATTTGAACCCTATTCAATAGGTATGCAGCTTTTCAAGCGCATAACACCCAAAAGGAAATAGGAAACTCAGTAGTACTCATCATAGAGCACACTATATCATATAGGGTGCAATTGCTCCGCCCCGATACACCGAGATGCTGTGGTGTATTCGGAGGAGTAATGCTGAGAGAGAATCTCATTCTCTTTTAGAATAGTCCAGGAATTCCGTGCTCAAGTATTCTCCTCCTTGATCTCATCAAAGGACATAATACTTATACCTGTTTTTTGTTCTCTACTTCTAACTTATAGTCTGTGAATATCTCAAAAGCTTTGGACTTGTGTTTCAACAGAAACATATGTCTGAATCTTGAGAGATCATCAGAGAATGTAATGAAGTAGAAAGAACCGGTCCTGGCATATGTAGACAGGGGACTTTCATACATCAACATGTATCAATCCCAAGAGTTCACTAACTCTTTCTCTATTTCCAATAAACAGAGCTATGATCATCTTATCTTTGTGACATGACCATCAAGTTTCACAAGATATAAATTCAAACAAATTTAAATATGCATCTTAATATAACTTCAGCTAGTCGGGTCGCATTGATATGACCTAGTCTACAATACCTCAAGAAGGATCTGTTCATTTCTGAACTCTTCCTCTTGTGTGTGTTCTTTATACTAAAAACTGTAGTTTTGATTTAGAATGTCAATGCTTTTAGATAACGTGCCTGAACCGATCAACTATTGATATAGGAAATGTTCAAAACATTATCCAACAATACAAAATTATATCCTTTCTTTACTAATAAAGAGACTGA
This sequence comes from Agapanthus africanus, assembly GCA_030015575.1. Lineage (NCBI taxonomy): Eukaryota > Viridiplantae > Streptophyta > Magnoliopsida > Asparagales > Amaryllidaceae > Agapanthus > Agapanthus africanus. The sequence goes on along the minus strand of CM057337.1, from coordinate 881,848,969 downwards.
TATGATGTTGTATATCAGGTTCGGTATCTAATAACATTCGTTCAGAATCAATATATTCTGGTAATACATGGTGATAGTGACCAACAGACTTGGTTGCAACACTTACACCGTTTCTATCTCATGAAACTTATCATCCGTTCTCAGTTCTCTACCTATCTGTAGCCCATGTAACAAATTACATATGTGGGATCCTGATCTGGTATCAAATACCCAGGACGTAAAGGATACTGAGAAACAGTTCTCTGTAATGAACACACCCGAAGAAGAGCATCAGCATGCACTTTCTTCGTTTGGACGGCACGGGAATTCTGGTAATCCCCTATTTCCTGCTCTGTCTTATAACAATTATAAGTTGGAGCGGGACCAACGTTCCCCAGCTCAGTATAACAAGCGGGTTCGGTCAATATATCTGTTTTATTATTTTGATTAAGGCATGATATGGTCGCTACCGGGAGAGAAAGAAAAGAAAACACTCAGCGTATGTTCTTGCAAGATTAGATTGGTTATCTAATATATCTAATCAAGATGTCTCCCACTGTTTTAGTCAAATCTTCCTTCAAACCCTAAAAGGAAAGACTAGACAGGATTAATTACACGCTACAAGTTCGCCAATCTTTCAGCCAGGACAGTGCCGGTACTTTGAGGGAGGTCCCCCGTGCTTTCGCACGAACCTAATTAAAGCAAACCTTGTTTTCCTAGGGGCGTAACCCCGTTGACACCTTTCTAGACACCTACTTGATCGGCTAATTGTAATATGTAAAACTTTCCCAGGAGTAACTCTTACTCGCAGTAGGTATTGGGATCCAACTATCTCATAGAAGGTATGCAATCTCATTGCAAATTTCAACACTTGAAATTCCCAATAATATTTTACCCCTGGCACTTATGATCTTAACTAAGGTCAACATATCATAAGCGCTAGTCAAGTTCTACCCGTCATTTCATGATTAATCAGACCCACCCTACATGACCCTCAACTATGGTCGACATAATCACATGAATGTCCTAACTAATCGCATCATATGCTGTGTAGGAAGACATCACTTAGCTACCGTACACTACGCCTCAACTAAAATCGACATACGCAGCACGAATACTAAGTACTCTACTTCCTAAAATGACGGAGGGTTACGACAGGTTTTTAAGAAAACCTTTTTGCGTAATGAACTTGATATCGTTGTAGAATCAAGTGATTTTTTAAATAGAGTGTTTTTGAGGCTTTTTCTAGTTTTGCTAAAGGGGTCACTCCCGGTGAAGAGATCGTCAGCCCTTTCCTCATCGAATAAGGTGCAGGGTATATCATATATACCACTATGCAAAGCAAGAACTATAGAAGCAATCAAAAGACAAACCGAGTTTGTAGCATCTGTTAGTTTCGCTAAAGAGGTCACTCCCGGTGAAGGGATCTCGGCTCTTTCCTTATCGAATAAGGTGCTGGATGTTCTATAAGGAACACCGCTATGCAAAGCAAGAACTAGAGCTACCAGTTTTTAAACAAGTTTCTACAATATCTTTAGGTTTCTTTTAGTTTCATTAATCTCATTAATGAAGTCCCATTTTATTATGCTTCACAAGCATCACATTTGAAATAAAATCTGCAATATAACATATATCTCATATATATAATATAAATATTCGTCTCAGGCAGTAATATGGTCTCATCACAGAACATTGCAGCAGAAGAACATATATGAAATATTGGATATACTAGGACGTCCGTGTTTTAATACGAGCCTGTATAAAACACGGATTCCGCGGTCGCGATGAATAGCCAAACCCACATCCCTAGACCCCTACGAGAGCGGCAAGCAACACTGCCAATTCTAGGGTTAGGAGACCCGGTCTCGACTCCTCGAGATGGTCTCCCATTGGACCCTAGAACCCGGTTACTTGTGCTCCCCGCCTTGGGTCTACCTTATGCGGAAAAGTAAATAATATACAACGGTGACATCATCCTCAGCCCGGAAGTGCCCCAATAAAAGAATATTACATACAAATGAATTTTATATGAATGAAAAAGAAAAACTCTCATCTCACATAAAACCTCCGGCTATTCAAAACGCGACGATCCAATATAACATATCACAGCAACACATAATATCACATATCATCAACGTAAGCAAGTATGTGTATCCCGATTGTCGTTGATGTATAGCAACGAAGCCGGCGATACACCACATACTACGCTTACGGTCACAGAAAAGAAAGTGTAAAACTATAACAGTTGGAATCCGCAAGCTCCTTAGACATCGCATGCCTAACCAAATGAATTCCTTAGACATCGCATGCCTAACAATTATAAACCCCGCATTTTAGTCTCATTATCGAAAACTCTTTTCAATATCAAGTCGGGCAATTCAACAAGATTCCCGACATTCTGATCGAATGCTCATCGTAAACTTTAGTAGACGGCCGCACCCCCGGATGCCGTCGACGAAGTGCACTAAGGCGGAACACCGCTGCCATGAGCACCTGAACGGATACTTTTGGCGACGGGGTTCTCCTACAGTCACTTGGTCGGGGCTATGGGGCGTGGCTGTCTGTTAAGTTTACCCGGCGAGTATCCGCGTACGCTACGTGATTGTGACGGACTTTTGATCACATCAAAATTCCGTAGCAACCGATCTTCTGAGACTAAACTGCTATGTTTATAATATTCAAATTAGTTATCTCATAACTTCTTGTGGATTCCAAATATTGTATCACAATCCAGATAAATAGACAATGTTAAACTTTCCGATCGAATAATCAAACACCCAAGATTTCCCCAATATATCTCAACACTTAAAATCAGTTTAAAAACATCCATCACATGCCACTGTACCAATGGTCCAGCCGTAGAAGGGTCAAGCCAACGCCTCACATGTGGTACGCCGTACTGCCCCAAACCCTAAGGTTTATAGGCAGTTCAAGACGGTCACATAATCGAGTTAAGGTTTGTTGTCTTCTAGAGGGTCCACCGCGTTACTTGCATGACTTTACGAAAGTTTCAAACACGAGAAAAAAACCAACTTTTGAAAATTTTCCGACAGGGGAAAAAGTGAGTTATTGATATCCGTTCGAACTTTTTAACAGTTTCTAAAAATTATCCGGACAAAACTAAACGAAGTTAAATTATCCGATCGAATCAACGAGTCCCCAATACAACCTTAGAAAACTCAACACTTGAGTGGAATTAAAAAATTCCCAGAAAAATGACAATAAAGGACCTAAGAATAAATATATGAAATATGAGGGACTAAGTCAAAATTTTGGCCGCAGATCCGCGGTCGTGTGAGCGACTTAGTGAACCGTACTTCACAGTAATTCTTAGTTTTTCCTGCTTGTTTTTCTGAGCATTTTTAATTCATAAAAAACCACAGTTTTGAAAAATGTACAGAGAAGGGTAAATATCGGGGTTTCGGGTTTCGATCGTACTTTAAACTTCGCTCAGACTTCGCCTAAAGCTCTAGCTTGGCTCTGATCCCACTGTAGGGTTGCTAGGTACGCGCACAAGGGTCTACAAGGCATCAACCATACCCGATTACAATTTTAGCCGTGCCGAACAACCCAAAACCGAATCTTTAAACTAGAGTTTATGCGAAAACAAGTATGTTAAACACTTTAACACTAAGTGAGAGGGATTTCAACCTTTGTAAATCCAGTCCTTCACTTCATAAGCTCCGTGTTGAAGTCCCTTCGCTGCGATCATCGTGTTTCGGACTCTCGAGAGGCTCCGCGAAGAGAAAGATGCAGTCTTACTTCCGATCTTCGATAACAAAGATGATCTACCTTGAAGTTTCGTTAACACAAGCTAACACTCATAATATGAAGTGAACACCCTCATCTAAATGGCAAGGATAGATGAAAATGATGAAGTAGGATTTTTGCTCTCTTTAATTATCTTTTTCTCACACTCATTCATCACTTGGAAAAAGCTAGTAAGCTTTTTCATGAAAGAAAAAAGAAGAAGAAGAAGATGAATAATAATATGAATTAAAACTTTTTGTGATGAATAATGATAGTCTTGATAAGGTTAGAAATGCAACCATGGTCCAAGTAACCATTGTAGAGATTTTACTAGGGTTAAGCGTTAGGGTTAAGTTAAAGAAATATCTTGCAAAATATCTTTTCCAAAACAAAAAGAAAACCTTCTAGAAACTTCTAGAAATGATTAACCCTAATCAAACCCTAACCAAGTTTAATCTCCACTAAACATGTTGCATTAATAACCATATCATGTTACAATATTATATATCACATATATAATATTTATTGTAACAAAATAAAATAATACAATTAACATATATCGCATATATATCAATGTATTACCCGAGTGAGAAAAAGAATCTTTTAGTGAGCTAATATTAGTTAATGTAATTTAATATTTCATATATATTATTATACATTAAATTATCTAATTAACACTTGATCCGACAATCCGGCTATATCGCATATAACCGACTAATATCTCATTTACCAATTCATCGAATCAACACTTGATCCGATGACCCCGCTGACATCAAATATCGCGAGAATAGAATACGGTATCATATATCGCATTATCCTCGGTCTCGCACATATCACATATGTGCTCCTACTCCGTTTTGCCTGAGCCAAGAAACCTATGTGTAGGACTCTAAAGAATCGTCAATACGCCGGCAGTAGGTGATGATCATATCAAACACCCACAAGCTGCAAGCGGTTAGCTAAACGTAACAGCCTCCCAGGTATTGAGCGCTCAGAAGATCAACAAGAAAGCCTGCACATTCTCCTGTGAATCCAAACAGTAACACTCCCATACAGTCCGGTCTCATCGTCTAATATGTCGCATATCTCGCTTAGGGGTGGTAAACGTCAGACCCCAGTAGCTCGATAAGTCGTGTCGATATGAGATCTATAACAGTTCGAGAAACTACTGATAACACTTACCAGTAAATCTCAGCAACCCTGGCCAGAGATTTCCGGTTATAGCCAATCGAACACAGCACAACATCAACTCCCTATACCGGGAGAGACGAATCCCCTCCTATCGCTCATTGCCTCCATGTGATTCGGGACTGTACCCAAAAGCCACATTTTTGCACGCCCTCTTGGACGTGGTATGATGGAAATCAAAGCACAGTGGGAATCACACAAGACTCTATGACGATCTCGGATCAACACACTACTCTGTACCAGTGTCACCGGAGAACTGCCATCTGACGTGAGGTATAATACCATCTGAGAGTTCTCGGCGAGTCAGTCTAGTGTACCCAGTCTTTACTGAGCACCCGTACACCATCCTTGATGTCAAACACCGATGGATATGGGATCTTCCATCGCTCATCATATGGGTCAAGATGCGTATACGCTAGTCTACTCCGGTGCATCGATGCCCTGTCTCGATACACCCTCGACTAGGAACAGTTATAGGATGTATTCGTCGACTACCGTGGCCCCACTAGTATGATCTCATCATAGTCCCAGTAGTCGAGTATGTATCCTAAGGGCTTTATCAACATGTAACATAGAGACAATCAGAGTACATGTTAAGATAAAGTACAACCAGATAGCATACTATCATGTCGAGCAAGAAAGTCCTCCCTATATATGTCCAAGCATCCATTACAATATACATCGTATGTACAGTAATGTCCTCTAGGGCATACATATAACTAACAGAAAATACACCAGGATGCCGAGAAGCTGGTAAGAAGATGCAAGAACTGCCAACTCTTCGGCAGCATACCTCGTCTTCATACCACCGAACTAACGCTACTCAGTTTCCCATGGCCGTTCGCACAATGGGGGATGGATATGGTGGGTTAGCTCCCTACCGGCACGGGCGGACACAGATACATCCTTGTCGCTGTGGACTACTTCACAAAATGGATAGCGGCCGTGCCCATCAGGAAACCTGACGCCACCTCTATGATAAAGTTCCTGCAGAACAACATAATTTCTCGATTTGGAATCCCGAGGTGCATAGTTACCGACCATGGGATCAACTTCGAAGACGATAAAGTCAAAGAGTTTTGCAGCGACTACCACATACTGATGAAACTTGCCGCGGTCGTACATTCACAATGGAACGGGCAGGCCGAGGTAGCGAATCGAGGCGTCATCCGTGGCCTCAGAGCTCGTTTGGAAGGAAGGAAAGGCAGCTGGGTTGAGGAATTACCACTGGTGCTACGGGCGTTGCGGACGTCGAAAAAAACACCCACGGGAGAAACCCCATTCAGCCTCTGCTACGGTACCGAGGCAATGGTCCCCGTGGAAATTGGACTGCCCAGTTATAGGGTTGAACACTTTGATGACGAAGCCTACACCTCGGCGCTCTGAAGCAACTTGGACATCTTGTTGGAAAAACGGGATCGAGCGCAAATCAGAGTGGCCACTAATCAGCAACAAACCGCTCGCTACTACAATGCCCGAGTTAAACATGTCACGCCCCGCTTCCCGGTGTGCGGCGAAGAGGGCGGGACTGGTCCGCTACGTATTTACTGTGAAGTAAATACGCTAAGCGTATCTAAGCAATATAAAAGTAAGCACAAGAGATAAGAGATATAAACTGAACGACAACTTTATTTATTAACATTCTTTTGTACAATACATGAAAAGTAAATACAACTGAATAAAAAAACAATGCCTAAACAATGGCATAACAGAAAAGAAAAGTACTGAAATGGAAAAGTGTACAATGAACTAGAGCTCGGGGTCTTCACTGAATTGGTCCAAGTCTTCAGCGCTGGGCTCGATCTCTGATGTGTCCAGATCATCTGACGACATTCAAAGAAGAAAGAAAGAGAATGTCTTCAGCGAACAGGTCGCTCGGTAAGTCCCACAGATAAGGGAGAAATAAAATAGACAGAATAAGAAGGTATCTTTTAAAGTTGTATTATATTGTTGTAATGTTGTGTTAACACTGTTGTTTGTAGCTTGGTACAAAAGAATGCCAGTGTATACGAGAGGAGTCTCTATATGCCAGAGACTAAAGGCAAGTATAGTACAAGGAACCGTTTATGCCACGGTACAACAACAACTGGATTCATGTTAGGTGTATTAAGTTTTACTGTCTCGTGTCACTTCTAACACCTTCCGTACCAATCTACCCCTTAAACCCCGAAATGTCTTGTTTGTATTGTTTGTTTTGTAAATTGTATTGATTGTATAATTGGATGACTGATCGAAACCATGATATCAGTAAACGGATGTAACCGTAGAATCATGTAAATGGAATAACTGGAGAACCATGTAAATGGAATGTATATCCATGGTTCGGTTCAGTCAAGTTGTATAGATTGATAATTGGATTCATAGATTCATGTTGAATTGTAATATTGAAGATTGTAGATTGTAGACTGTAGACTGTAGATTGTAGATTGTACTTGAATCATATTCAAGTCAAATTATAATGAGACTCACTCTGAGTCAGACAATTAGAAAAGTAAATTGAAGTCCTGATTGTTTTGATGTTATCGGTAACCGCTGCACATGGACGACAGGATTTGTGTCTTTTTCAAAGACGATTACCGTATTAATAACACCATTTTTAAGTTGTCTACCTTAAATAGGCAAGCACCCACTTCTCCGGCTCTCTGGGGCTCAAGGGATTGGTCCCGCTTAAACCTATGTTTACTAGGATCCTTAGGGTAATTTATAGAACTTGAGAGGGTTTTATGTAAAAATACTTTTATATACCTTTCAAAATACACCCCAAGTATTTATTATTCGTCTTTAGAGTTGTAATGAATGTAGATTTTATACTGTGATATTTCTAGTGAAAATATCCTAATTTCATAAATAAAGGTATTTATTTGTAATATTGATTTGTATGGAATTCATGGTATTTTAGTGTAAAATAATTCTTGTGACATTTTTAGAAAAAGTGGAATATTTGTAATAATTCAAAATAGATATTTTTATGTTACATATACATATATTTATATGAAAATAATTTTAGTATATATATAATATTCTAGAAATCTCGTTTTCTTAAGATATCGTATTTTAAATCTTTCGAGACCGAATGCGAGATCTGCATCTCGCACTACTAAGCCCGAGGATGTGCGATAATCCGCACCATCCCGAATGGGTTCCCCAAATGGGTTGTAGCGGCGCTTTGCAAAGATTTGTATAAATACTAATCATTAAGGAAAAACGGTTTTATTAAGTATGGTATTTATTTGTAAAGATGTCGATTTCCCGTATTCTATATTCTAGGGTCTCCTAAGTTAACTAGACTACTCCTAACTGGTCCAAAGCGACAAGTTGTGGGATATCCCTCAAATCGCCTCTTCACCGCCAATTGTGACCAGGTAAGTACAGGTGAAAAAAGGAGGGTTCCGCTCATGAATCACCGTGAGACGGGCCTTTTAAAGTTACCTTTCTCACTTGTCTAGCCTAGGCACCATAAAGTCAGGTTTAGATAAACGACTGAATGCCCACAACCTTCCTCTGTCCTAATGAGCACGACAGTCTTTAATTGGCTGAGTCTAGATATTATTTTTATTAGCTCAAAGGTTATTTATTTGTAAAGATGTCGATTTCTCGTATTTTATGTTCCCGAGGGTATCGTGCTATGTTGCATATGAGTGTGTGAGGAGGTAGGTCATTACCTCGTGATCTACTTAAAGGTATAGCAAGGTTTTGTGATATTGAAGGTGGAATTGAAACTATATGGTATTTACATGAAAAAATGCGGTAAAATGATATAGCAATTGTTTTGTGATTTGAAACTTGATCAATTTGGTTGATTAGTGTTTAATAGTCAACATGAGAGAGTTTAAGCATAATTGTATTAACGAGAAGTGAAGTTTTATAAAGAAACCGAATCGGAAATCGGATTGGTTCCGATTCCGTCGGGTTTTGTAAATCCGTATTTTAGAAAAGAAAAGAGAGGTAGAATTTGAGGACTTACGGGTTTTAGACAATAACGAGAGTTAGATGGAAGGAGAGAAATCGCCGGTGCATCGCTTCGTCGCCAAGAGCTCCTAGAACGATCGCCGGAAGTTCGCCGGGAATTTCGCCATAGCTTCGCTTCGTGCTCGTTTTCAAAGTACACAAGTTTCTTTGAAATTTTAGAGAGTTGGCTCGGAGTTTTGGGATGAGAGGGTAGAGGGTAGGGGTGGTATTTATAGGGTTAGGCTAGGGTTAGGGTAGATGAAGGGTTTTAATTTAAAAAATTGTAAAATGTATTAAAAATCATTAAAAATTGAAGTAAATAGGGTATAATGAGTTCTCTGGAAGTGGTCTGCAGATTTAAAGTATGCAAGGGAGTAGGGCATCTGAAGAGACACAATTTTGAAGAAAGGGTCTCGGCCATCCGGCCGAGTCCGGCCGGCGTCGCTGGCCCGAGGCGGCCGCTCCGCCGGCCGACTCGAGGGCTGAGGAGGTGGGGGGTCTCAGGATGTAGGCCCTGGTACTTTCGGTTTTTCATGGGTAGTGGGAAATTTTGGAGTTATCTCGTGTGGACTGTTGCGCTTCTATAAAATTTAAAACAAATAAATATTAAAAAATAATATGGGGCATAGGATTTGAACTCTGGTGGCTTGGTTCAGCAATGCAAGGTATTACCAATGAGCCACAAGCTTCTTCTTGTAATTAAATTGCTAATTAATTACTTAAGTCTTGTGCTCAGGCAATAAATACCCCTTTATGAATTTTTGAAATTTTTTTTAAAAACTTGTATAGGAAATTTGGGGTTGTTACAAAACATCGAGCCTTCAAGACGGGAGATTTGGTTTTATGAAGAAACGTGTTCATAGACCAAGGGAGACTGCATAAGTTCTCCCCGAAGTGGGACGGACCATTTCTTGTAACAGAAGCGTTGCTCGGTGGAGCATACCGCCTGCAGGACACCGGGGGCCGTAATTTTCTTCGGTCTTATAGCGCCGAAAAGCTTAAGTTGTACAAATAAACATGTACCGTCTCTTAAATAATATAATTCCTTTCAGCATTAAACTAAGTCTTCCAAAGCAAAGCCCTCTCACAGAAGAGACTTTTGCTTCCAGCCTTTTGTTACTTTTCTCGGTTCCGATACTCCGAGGTTTTTTTTTAAAAGCAAATATAAAATATGCATAGGGAAGGAAAAGAGACAATACACGGCAACCAAAGACAAATTTATTCATTTCAGAGGTATCAGGGGCTTTCCAGCCTTACAATGATTACAACAGAGGAGGGCGAGGGTTAAAAAAACATTGCCGGTGATACTCAGAAGAGATCTCCTCCAGCCGAGCCCAAGAAGCCTCCGCCCGCTCCCTTTGACGATACCCGTGGACCTTAGAAGCCACGGACTCACCGGGGATCCATCCGCCGAACAAGATGCAACGACAACCAACCTTTGCTGAAAACTCTTAAGAAAAAGGTCCACCGAGCGATCCCGCCTGCTCTTCGAGATCAAACCAAGATCTGGACCATATGCATCTTGTCAAATGCCTCGCCCATCAACTGCGAAGATAGGATGTTGTACAGACCCGGGGAAGTCCTCCATATCGCATAAATTAACACTTAGAGGAGAGGAGATCGCCAGGGAAGTAAGCGTACACAGTGGCCCTCCAAGCGGCCTATCACCGCCTCATACGTCTCCATGGAACGATCAAGTTTATAAAAGTACACATCGTCACGAGAAATGATCTCCCTGATGGTATACACGCGACCGGTCATCTTCGGAGAATGCAAGACTAGGAAGGAACCTATACACCTTTGGTATTTATAACCTCAACAAATATCTTCCAACGACCAAGATCTACTCGTGCAGCCCCGCAAATCATGGAATATCACACTTTCCCGATATATACCGCCACGTATTGTCCATGACGGTCACCATTCCCACTTATATGGACCACGGAAGGTTGAACGATGGCCTACGAAGACACTAAGGAGTTCAGAAAGCCCTCATCACGAGGCGACCGGGTAGCTTCCTTCTCGGTTCATCCACAATGGGTACCTTCCCGCCCAACAACGTTATGGATCCAAAGCCCTCATCACGAGGCCGCCGAGCAGATTCCTGCTCGGATTATCCGCAGCGGGTAGATTCCTGCCCTACAAACGCTGCGGATCCAAATCCCTCATCACGAGACGACCGGGTAGCTTCCTGCTCGGTTCATCCACAATGAGTAGCTTCCTGCCCAACAACTTTGTGGATCCAAAGCCCTCATCACGAGGCAACCGGGTAGCTTACTACTTGGTTCATCCACATCGGGTAGATTCCTGCCCAACAATGCTGTAGATCCAAAGCCCTCATCACGAGGCGACTGGGTAGCTTCCTGCTCGGTTCATCCACAATTGGTAGCTTCCCACCCAACAACGCTGTAGATCCAAAGCCCTCATCACGAGGCCGCCGAGCAGATTCCTGCTCGGCTTATCCGCAGCGGGTAGCTTCCTGCCCTACAAACGCTGCGGATCCAAAGCCCTCATCACAAGACGACTGGGTGGCTTCCTACTCGGCTCATCCACAATGGGTAGCTTCCTGTCCAACAACACTGTAGATCCAAAGCCCTCATCATGAGGCGACCAGGTAGCTTCCTGCTCGGTTCATCCATAATGGGTAGCTTACTGCCCAATAATGTTGTAGATCCAAAGCCCTCATCACGAGGCGACCGAATAGCTTCCTTATAACGATTTTGTTTTAATGTACAAAAAATTTGTTTAAAAGTTAATGTATAAATGGAGTATTTTCAATCCTGAGTATGCTATAAGTATTTAATTTGGTTTTGAATATCAAGAAAGCACTTGTAGCTCATTGGTAAAGCCTTAAACTGCTGTGACATAACCCCTGTGTTCAAATCCCCTCAGCCACATATTTTTTTTAATGGTTTTTCTTTAAAACTTTTAGAAGCTCAAAAGTTTACACGTGCAAAACACGTAAAAGTGAAAAGTCTCATAAAACAAACATGTGCGCTGAGCTATATGAAGCGACTAGGACACGTGGCCAAGATCCAGAGCCCCACGCCTCGGATTAGACCGGCGAGATTCTCCCCCAGACCGGCACCGCCCCCCCCCGCCCCCCGTCTGTAATGCTCCCAAACTTTTCCCTAGCACCCATTGGCCTCCCCCACTACTCCTATTCTGTTTGATTTTTCTGCACATTAACAGTGAGTGTTAATTCACCTCTTTAATTCAAGATTTAATAAATTTTTAATTCTCTATTCACACTCTAAACCCTAATTCTATCCTATAAATACCACCCTACATTTTGGCCCTTCTCATTCTGAAATCCATTGCCAAAACTCTCAAAAAAATTTCAAGTCCAAAGTTGTACAAGTGAAGTTAGCCAAGCTCAAAGTTCCAGTGATATTTCGGGAAGAATCCGGCGACACCGCGACTCCCCGACACCTTCAAAAGTTCCCTCTACCTTTCCCCTTTCCTTTCAACCAATAAGTCCCCTCTCCCCTCCTCTAATTCTAATCTAAAACACTCTCATTCCAAAACTCGTCGGAAGCGAAGTTATTCCGACTTCCGATTCTCTTTTTTTTAAAAACCCAAATTTTCTTAATTACAAACCTACCAATTCTTTATATATTGTTTAGAAATCATAACCAAACACTTTAGAACAAGTTTCATCTCAAAATAACATGTTATGCAACTTTTATCATATTTTTACGAACAAATACCACAAACTTTACATTCTACATATTTTATCATATTCCTTTGTATTACCTTTAGAAAACTCACGAGGTAATGACCTACCTCATCACAACACTCATTCTTGACATAGCACGATGGCTTTTGGAACTTTAGTTTGTGGGATAATTACAAGTTTATAATAAAATATCCTAAACTATTACAAAACCGTATTCTTTAAATTGTCTTATTTAAATTCCATACGATTAAGTCCTTACAACCCATTTTGGGGAATACGACTTGGTTGGTGCGGGTTATCGCGCATCCATCGGACTAGCAGGGTGAGCATACGATCTCGATGGGATTTGTATTACAATTTTAAGAAAAATATGATTTCTATTTAATAAATAATTTCTATTTTTTATAAATATATATATATATATATATTATAAAAATATCTACTTTAAATATATTATATATATTCCATGTTTTTTTAAATCAGAAGAGTCACAAAAGATCATGAAAATACCATCACATTCAATACAGGTCAAATTACAAGAAAATACCATATACTATTCAAAATTAGGTTTATATCCACTAGAATATTTCATTTTATAAAAATTACAACTATGAAAACCCTAAAGACGATAAATAAATACTTGAGGTTTATTATGAAAATATACCATAACTATTTTTCATAAAACCCCCTCAAGTTATATTAATTTACAATAAAGACCCTAGTAAATATAGGTTTAAGCGGGACCAGTTCTCTTGAGCCTCATGGTGCCGGAGAATATGGGTGCTTGCCAATCTAAGGTAGACAACCTAAAAACGATGTTATCAATACGATAATTGAATTGAAAAAAGACACAAATCCTGCCGTCCATGTGCAGCAGTTATCGATAACTCCAAAACTAATTCAGGACTTCAATTCTGTTTAAGTGTCTGACTCAGACGGAGTCTTAGTCTAATTTGAAATCAATCAATCTATCCTTGAATATGATTCAAGTATAACTCCAATTCAATATGAATCCGTTTATACCAGAATTCAATCTATATCAACATGAACATGATTTGACCGAACCATGGATATACATTTGATTGGTCTACATGACTATCCATCTATATCCTTTCCTTTTATATGAACAACTGATATCATGGTTTCGGCAAGTCGTACATCTATTAACCAAAACAATACAATCAATGCAAAAGATATTACGGGGTTTTAAAGGGGCAGACTAGTACGGAATGTTTTAGAAGTGGCACAAGACGGTCACTTTAATACACCTAACCTAAATATCCATTGCTGTTGTTCCGTGACTTAACGGTTCCTTGTGCTTCGTATAGATTAATCCACGGAATAGTTGGACTCCTCTCGTATACACTGGTATATTCTGTACCAAGCTACAAACAACTGCGTTAATATAACAAACTCACAATATACCAGTTATACTCTCATATCTATCTATTCTATTCCTACTTTCCTTTAGGACATACCGAGAGATTGTTCGCTGACGACATTCCTTGTCTCTTTTTTCTTTGGAATGTTGTCAGGTGGATCCGACTAAGTGGAGATAGAGCCTAATTCAGAGGACTTGAATCAGCTCAGCGAGGACCCTGAGCTCTAGACTCTTGTATATACTTTACTATCATATTCATGCCATTGTTTAGGCATTTCTTTCCTCATTGTATTTACTTTTCAGTTGTATCGTAAAGAAATGTTTAATAAATAAAAGTTGTTGTTCATTTACATTTCATGTCTTCTTGTGTATATTTACATTTTATTGCTTAGTTACGCTTAGTGTGTTTACTTCTGAGTAAATACATAGCGGGTCAGTCACGTCTCTTTACCCGTACACTGGGAAACGGGGCGTAACATTCCTGCTCGGTTCATTCATAATGGGTAGATTCCTGCCCTACAAAGACATGGATCCAAGACCCGCCAAATAGACTCATGCTCGGCTCTTCCAAGATGGAATCGAGGAGCGCCGATCTATTCACACTTGGCTATCGGTCAATTCATTCTAGATGCGCGATCGTCACCTCGACTCCGGGGAAAGGGAGGATACTGTCCTTCCTTCACTTGGCTATCGTTCGACTTGTACTCGAGGCACCATTGTCATCTCGATTCCGAAGAAAGGGAGGATACCGACCTTCCTATACTTGGCTATTGTTCGAATCGTACTCAAGGCGCGACCGTCATCTAAAAAGGGTGGACACCGGCCTAACACATGCAAGATGAAAAGACTGACGGGCTAAAAGAACTTGCAGAATGAAGACACTTGAGCAAAGAAAAATGTATGTATTTTATTTACGATCAAAATTATATACAAGGTATTGTAGGCTCCTCAGCCTTACAAAAAATGCCCGGAGGCATACAAAAATTCTAAAAAGAGAAAAAGAAGAAGGGGGAATAGCTCAGGCTGCCCGCTCGGCCACCACCTCTCCTGGCTCTGCACCTCCATCGGGGGCAACAACGGCGATCTTGGGCTCGGCTCTTCTGCCGGCCACTACGGCTTCCACGACCTGCTCGGCACCGCCCTATGGAGCTTCCTCGGCGAGAGGAAACCTGGTTTGGAGCTCGCGGTCGACGAACTCGGACATAGCCTCTTTGACGGCATTGAGGGCATTATGCCACCCGACAGTCGCGGAGTCGGCGAGATCGAGGTAAAAATAATCAGACGCCTTATATTCCTCCACGGCCCTCTTCACCCTGCTCTCAGCGAACTTCGTCACATCTAAAGCCGCCCGGGCATCCTTCTTGATGGCGTCCCTCGACCTATTCATGGCGTTGAAAAGGTCGTTCGAATCCTCCATCTGGGCCTAGATAGCCCGGTTGGATTCGGTTAAGAGCCGATGGGACTCCTTCAGCTTGGAGACTGTCAGGCCCTCGGCGGCCAATCTCGAGTCAAGAAGGGCCGCCTTCTCTTCGGCTTGCTGCAATTGAAGAAGGAGTTCTTCCTCTCGCGAGGAGGATCCGCCCGCCTTCTTCATTGCCGGGGCTATCTCCTCGGACTCCATGGCGACAAGGAGAGTGCGGTGCTGAAAGACCTGACGAAAACAGCAAACGTGTTAAAAACCTGAAACCGAGGAAGTAAAACTTAAGGAATTTTCAGAGAAAGCTATCGACCTAAACTGCCTCCTGAGCTATGGTGGCCAATTAGTCCTTCATGGTGCCCTGGGGAATCTTGGCCCCAGCCGTCTTCTCCATATCTGCCAGCAAGCTGTCGGCCAGGGATAGCCCCGAGGACACCTCGATGCAGAAATCACCCTCCTACACTTGAATCCCGGTGAGGGTGGCCGAGAAACTATCCGCTTTTATCTCTTAAGGGGGAATTCGGCGAGGGGAGTCACCTCCGCCCTAACCTGAGGCGACAGGTCCCGCGCTTGTTTCTGTCCCCCCTCCCTCACGGCGTTCCTCCGGGACAGGGGGCACTGCGGGAGTCTTGGCCGGAGGAGCCGCCCTAGGAGCAGCACTCGAGCCTGGTCGGGACGAGCTGGCGTCACCGGTCTTTCTTCCTTGGGCCTTGGCGGCTATGGCGGCCATGATTTTTGATTGATCCATGGGCTCTGCAAAAATGAAAAAAAGGTCAGCAACACTGAAACAATGAAAGAATTTTGGCGAAGTCTAAACAGGTTGTCAAGAACCCTAACTTACCCAAAAAACGCGCAGGACTAAGTCCGTCCCAGCTCAGTACCTGCTTGGAGAGCAGGACATCAGCCTGCTGAATCGATTCCCACTGGGACACCACCTTCGCCTCGAGGGCGTTCGACTGCCTCACCCTCGGGAAGTCGGCCCTGTGCCACTGGTTGGGCACAGGACAATCCTCACCCTCCGGAGGACCGACGAAAATGAACTTCTCCTTCCACTCATGGATGGAAGAAGGGACGACCACTATCCCAAACCCAGACATCCTACCCTAATGTTTTTTAAACGACAAATACACCCAACTCGGCTCTTCCTTACTAGTCCCGGGTGATTTTTGTAACAAAGAAAAGACAGGAGAAGACTCAAATCGAAGGGAATCCGATCAAATTTCAACCGGACCAGAAACTCGAAGAGGATCCTCCACGAGTTCGGCGCTAGCTGGCCCGGGGCAAGATGGAAACAATGGATCACTGCACAAAGCTCAGACAAGAAGAGCAGACGCATCTCTGCCTGGAATGCTTCCAGATACAGGGCAATCTCCTTGCCCCGCACTTGGTCTGCCCGCTCACCTTCTTTGGCCAGACGAAGTGAATAGCCAGAGGGGATATGGATTCGAGTCCGGATGTCGGAAAGCTCGACCATACGATTCAAGATGGAGAGCGCATCACGGGTATTCCCGATGCGCACCTTGGGAGCCCTTGTCGCCACCCGACGGCGAGTGACAATGGCTGCCCTGACTCTGGAGGGCGAGCCCGACACTGGAGACATAGTAGAAGAAGAACCCTCTCGGCTATTTGAAGCCGAGGAGGAGGAAGACCCCCTCGACTTGGCCCCAGAAAGTGGAGCCTCATCGCCCGACTCTATCCCTACTACATCTACAGACACCTCGGAGGAAGACATCTAACCTGATTCAAAGAAAGGGTTCGCCGAGGAAAAGTCAACAGAAGATCCGACCTAAGCAGAGGTGTGCCTGGCAATCTTCAAACATTGAAAGACAACTACGGCGAAGTGTCGGACCTAGGATGGCCCCCTACTATTTATAAGTTAGTTATATGTATGCCCTAGATGCTATTACTGTACATACGATGTATATTGTAGCGGATGTTTGGACATATATAGGGAGGACTTTCTTGCTCGACATGATAGTACGCTATCTGGTTGCTCTTTATCTTAACATGTTGACTTATATTAGTTTACTCTCTTACTCTCACATGTTGATAAAGCCCTTAGGATATGTACTCGACTACTGGGACTATGATGAGATCATACTAGTGGGGCCACGGTAGTCGACGAGTACATCCTATAACTGTTCCTAGTCAAGGGTGTATCGAGACAGGGCATCGATACACCAGAGTAGACTAGCGTATACGCATCTTGACCCATATGATGGGCGATGGATGATCCCATATCCATCGGTGTTTGACATCAAGGATAGTGTACGGGTGCTCAGTAGAGACTGGGTACACTGGACGGACTCGCCGAGAACTCCCAGATGGTATTATACCTCACGTCAGATGGCAGTTCTCTGGTGACACCGGTACAGGTTAGTCTGTAGGGACCCGAGATCGTCATAGAGTCTTGTGTGATTCTCACTGTGCTTTAATTTCCACCTTACCACGTTTATGAGGCGTGCAAAAAGGTGGCTTTTGGGTACAGTCCCGAATCATATGGAGGCAATGAGCGATAGGAGGGGATTTGTCTCTCCCGGTATAGGGAGTTGATATTGTGCTGTATTCGATTGGCTATGACTGGAAGTCCCTGGCCAGGGCTGATATAGAAATTTACTGGTAAGTGTTACCAGTAGTTTCTCGACCTGCTATGAGCCTCATATCGACACGACTTATCGGTTACTGAGGTCTGACGTATACCACCCCTAGACTAGATATGCAACATATCAGACGAAGAGACAGGACTGTACGGGAGTGTTACTGATTGGATTCACAGGAGAATGTACAGACTTACTTGTTGATCTTCTGATCGCTCAATACCTGGGTGGCTGTTATGTTTAGCTGACCGCTTGCAGCTTGTGGGTGTTTGATATGATCATCACCTACTGCCGGCGTATCGACGATTCTTTAGAATCCTACACAGAGGTTTCTTGACTCAGGCAAAATGGAGTAGGAGCACATATGTGATATGTGCATGACCGAGGATAATGCGATATGAGATACCGTATTCTATTCTCGCGATATTTGATATCAGCCGGGTCATCGGATCAAGTGTTAATTCGATGAATCGATACAGATATATATATTAGTCGGTTATTTGAGAAATAGCCGGATTGTCGGATCAAGTGTTGATTCGATAATTTAATGTATAATTATATATATGATATATTACATTACATTATCTAATATTGGCTCGCTTTATTATTTCATTTTCTTACCGGATAATACATTGATATATATGCGATATATGTTAATTGTATTATTTTTTTTTGTTATAAAAATATATTATATATGTGATATACAATATTGTAACATGTTATAATTATTAATGCAACATGATTAGTGGAGATTAAATAAGGTTAGGGTTTGATTTGGGTTAAACTTTTCTAGAAGTTTCTAGAAACTTTTATTTTGTTTCTTACAAAGATATTTTATTTAGATATTTTGCAAGATAATTTCCTAACCCAACCCACACCCTTTAACCCTAGTTAACTCTCTACAATGGTTAGCCCTTTCTTTGGTCAACCATGGTTGCATTTGTAATTATTATTATTTATTCGTTATTCATCACAAAAGGAATTTATTCATTCTTTCTTCTTCTTCTTCCTTGAGCTCTTAAAAAAGCTTTCTAGCTTATAATTTTGTGATGATTTAGTGTGAGATTATGAAAACAAATTAGAGCCAAATTCCTACCTCATCATCCTCATCTAATATAGCCAATTAGATTAGGGTGTTCACTTCATTAGTGAGTGAGAGCTTGTGTTAAAGAAACTTCAAGGTAGATCATCTTTGTTATCGAAGATCGGAAGCAAGCATGCATCTTCTCTTCGTGGAGCCTCTCTAGAGTCCGGGAACTTGATGATCGCAGCGAAGGGACCACAACACGGAGCTTATGAAGTGAAGGACCGGACTACAAAGGTTGTAATCCCTAACTCTTAGAAGTAAAGTTGTTTACTTGCTATATGTTTCGCCTAATTTCTAGTCTAAGATCTTGGTTAGGCTTGTTCAGCATGTCTAAATTTTGAATCGGGCATGGTTGATACCTTATAGACCCTTGTGAGAGTGCCTAGTAACCCTATAGTGGTATCAGAGTCAAGCTAGAGCTTTAGGTGAAGTCTGGGCGAAATTTAAAGTCCGATCGAACTCCGAATACCCGATAAAACCTAGTTTCTGAAAAAAAATTCAAAAGTTGACATTTTTCATATTAAAAATACTCAGAAAATTAAGCAGGAAATCTAAGAATTATTTTGAAGTACGGACCACCAACTCACCAATATGACCGCGGAACCGCGGCCAAACCACGCGTTTGGCGGCGGTTCCGCGGCCAAACAGTGAAGATGGGGCCCGCTACTTCAGGTATATATTCTTGGGTCCCTTTTTCATAGTTCTGGGAATTTTTAATTTTACTCAAGTATTGAGTTTTCTGGGATGTATTGGGAACTCGTTGATTCGATCGGAAAGTTTAACTTCGTTTATGTTTTTTCCGGATAATTTTAGAACGTGTTAAAAAGTTCGAACGGTTATCAATAACTCACTTTTTCCCCTGCCGGAAAATTTCCAAGTGTTGAATTTTTCCGTAGTTTAAGAACGTTCTAAGTCGTGCAAGTAACGCGGTGGACCCTCTAGAAGAACACAAACCTTAACTCGATTATGTGACCGTCTGAACCGTCTCTAAACCTTAGGGTTTGGAGCGGTACGGCGTTGCCACATGTGAGGCGTTGGTTTGACCCTTCTACGGCTGAACCATTGGTACTGTGGCATGTGATGGATACTTTTTGAACTCCGCTCAAGTGTTGAGCTATTTGGGAAATCTTGGGTGTTTGTTTATTCGATTGGAAAGTTTGACATTGTCTATTTATCTGGAATGTGATACAATATTTGGAATCCACAGGAAGTTATGAAATAACTAATTTGAATGTTATAAATCTAGCAGGTTAGTCTCATTTGATCGGTTGCCACGGGATTTTGATGTGATCAAAAGTCCGTCGCAATCACGTAGCGTACGCGGATACTCGCCGGGTAAACTTAATAGGCAGCCATGCCCCAAAGCCCGACCAAGTGACTGTAGGAGAACCCCGTCGCCAAAAGCATCCGTTCGGGTGCTCGCGGCAGCGGTGTTCCGCCTTAGTGCACTTCATCGTCGGCATCGGGGATGCGGCCGTCTACTAAAGTTTTCGACGAGCATTTGGTCAAAATGTCGGAATCTTGTTGTATTTCCCGACTTGATATTAAAAAGAGTTTTCGAGATTGAGACTAAAATGCGAGGTTTATAATTGTTAGGCATGCGATGTCTAAGGAATTCATTTGGTTAGGCATGCGATGTCTAAGGAGGTTGCGGATTCCAACTGTTGTAGTTTTACACTTTCTTTTCTGCGACCGTAAGTGTAATATGTGGTATATTGCCGGTTTCGTTGCTATACATCAACGAAAATTGGGATACGCATATTTACTTACATTGATGATATGTGATATTATGTGTTGCTGTGATATGTTATATTGGATCGTCGTGTTTAAATAGCTGGGGGTTTTATGTGAGATGAGAGTTTTTCTTATTCATTCATGTAAAATTCATTGTATGTAATATTCTTTTATTGGGGCATTTCCGGGCTGAGGATGATGTCACCATTGTATATTATTTACTTTTCCGCATTAGGATAGACCCAAGGCGGGGAGCACAAGTAACCGGGTTCTAGGGTCCAGTGGGAGACCATCTCGAGGAGTCGAAACCGCGTCTCCTAACTCTAGAATTGGCAGGCTTACTTGCCACTCTCGTAGGGGTCTAAGGATGTGAGTTTGGCTATTCATCACGACCGTGGAATCCGTGTTTTATATAGGCTCGTATTAAAAACACGGACCTCCTAGTATATCCAATATTTCATATATGTTCTTCTGCTGCAATGTTCTGTGGTGAGATTATATTACTGCCTGAGACAAATGTTTATATTATATATATGAGATATATATTATATTGCTGATTTCGTTTCAAATGTGATGCTTGTGAAGTATATTAAAATGGGACTTCATTAATGAGATTAATGAAATAAAAGAAAGCTAAGATGTTGTAGAAACTTATTTAAAAACTGGTAGCTCTAGTTCTTGCTTTGCATAGCGGTGTTCCTTGTAGAACATCCAGCACCTTATTCGATAAGGAAAGAGCCGAGATCCCTTCACCGGGAGTGATCTCTTTAGCGAAACTAGCAGATTCTGCATACTCGGTTTGTCTTTTAATTGCTTCTATAGTTTTTGCTTTGCATGGTGGTATTTATGAAATATCCTGCACCTTATTCGATAAGGAAAGAGCCGACGATCCCTTCACAGGGAGTGACCTCTTTAGCGAAACTAGAAAAGGCCTCAAAAACACTCCATTTTAAAATCACTCGATTCTACATCGATATCAAGTTCATTACGCAAAAAGTTTTCTTAAAAACCTGTCGTAGCCCTCTGTCATTTTAGGAAGTAGAGTACTTAGTATTCGTGCTGCGTATATCGACTTTAGTTGAGACGTAGTTTACGGTAGCTAAGTGATGTCTTCCTACACAGCATATGATGCGATTAGTTAGGACATTCATGTGATTATGTCGACCATAGTTGAGGGTCATGTAGGGTGGGTCTGATTAATCATGAAATGACGGGTAGAACTTGACTAGTGCTTATGATATGTTGACCTTAGTTAAGGTCATAAGTGCTAGGGGTAAAACATTATCGGCAATTTCAAGTGTTGAAATTTGCAATGAGATTGCATACCTTCTATGAGATAGTTGGATCCCGATACCCGTTGCGAGTAAGAGTTAATCCTGGGAGAGTTTTACACATTACAATTAGCCGATCAAGTATGTGTCTAGAAAGGTGTCAACAGGGTTATGCCCCTGGGAAAACGAAGTTTACTTTAATTAGGTCCGTGCGAAAGCACGGGGAACCTCCCTCAAAGTACCGGCACTGGCCTGGCTAAAATATTGGCGAACTTATAGTGTGTAATTAATCCCGGCTAGTCTTTCCTTTTAGAGTTTGAAGGAAGATTTGACTAAAACAGTGGGAGACATCCTGATTAGATATATTAAATAACCAATCTAATCTTGCAAGAGCATACGCTGAGTGTTTTCTTCTCTCTCTCTCTCCAGGTAGCGACCATATCACGCCTTAATCAAGATAATAATACGGATGTATTGACCGAACCCGTTTGTTATACTGAGCTGGGGAACGTTGGTCCCGCTCCAACTTATAATTGTTATAAGACAGAGCAGGAAATAGGGGATTACCAGAATTCCCGTGCCGCCCAAATGAAAAAAGTGCATGCTGATGCATCTTCTTCGGTGTGTTCATTACAGAGAACTGTTTCTCAGTATACTTTACGTCCTGGGTATGAGACACCGGATCAGGATCCCATATATGTAATATATACATGGGCTACAGAAAGGTAGAGAACTGGGAACGGGTGATAAGTTTCATGAGATAGAAAACGGTGCAAGTGTTGCAGCCAAGTCTGTTGGTAGTTATCACCCTGTAGTACCAGAATACATTGATTCTGAACAAATGTTATTAGATACCGAACCTGATATACAGCATCATATCAAGTATCTTTATTAGTAAAGAAGGATAAAATTTTGTATTGTTGGATAATATTTTGAACATTTCCTATATCAAAGGTTGATCGGTTCAGGCACATTATCTAAAAACATAGACGTTCTAAATCAAACTACAGTTCTTAGTATACAGAACACACACAAGAGGAAGAGTTCAGAAATGAACGAATCCTTCTTGAGGCATTGTAGACTAGGTCATATCAATGCGACCCGACTAGCTAAGTTACATCTAGATGCATATTTAAATTAGTTTGAATTTACATCTTGTGAAACTTCCCGGTCATATCACAAAGATAAGATGGCCACAGCTCTGTTTATTAGAAACAGAGAAAGAGTTGGTGAACTCTTGGGATTGATACATGCTGATGTATGTAAGGTCCCCTGTCTACATATACCAGGACTGGTTCTTTGTACTTCATTACATTCACTGATTATCTTTCAAGATTCAAACATATGTTCCTATTGAAACACAAGTCTGAACCTTTTGAGATATTCACAGAATATAAGTTAGAAGTAGAGAACCAAAAACGAGTATAAGTATTATGTCCTTTGATGAGATCAAGGAGGAGAATACTTGAGCACAGAATTCCTGGACTTTTCTAAAAGAGAATGAGATTCTCTCTCAGCATTACTCCTCCGTATACACCACAGCACGTAGGTGTATCGGGGCGGAGCAAATACACCCTATTTGATATGGTGCGCTCTATGATGAGTACTACTGAGTTTCCTATTTCCTTTTGGGAGTTATGCACTTGTGAAGCTGCATACCTATTGAATAGGGTTCCAATCAAATCAGATGCCTACCACTTCATATGTGATATAGAATGGGAAGAGCCCATATCTTAAGAAAGTTAAGATTTGGGGTTGTCCGGCCTATTTCTAAAAGCATAATCCGGACAAGCTTGAGGCAAAGTCAGTTCTGTGGAAGTTTGTTGGATATCCCAAGCATTCGCAAGGGAATATCTTCTACCTAACCAAGGAACAAAAGATGTTTTGTTTCTCAGCATGCCACCTTTGTGAAAGGGAATTTCTTGTGAAAAATTAGTGGTCATGAGGTAGAACTGGAAAGAGTTCCAGCTATACAAAACTGCAGCTGATGATTTGGTAGAACCAAAGGATTCAGTAGTTTCCAACGAACCTCAGCCTCTCCGCCGATCTAGTAGGGTTCCTCACCCACCTGAGAGATACTTCGGTTTCTCTATGACAGTGAGAGCGAGGATTGCATCATGAGATGATGATCCAACTAGTTTCGAGTAGGCCATCAGGAGTGGGACTCTGTAAGAATGGCTGGATGCTTAGCGATCTGAGACGGAATCGTTATACACCAACAAAGTATAGACTTTGGTTGCTTTATCTGAAGGGTTAAATCCCCATCAGGAGCAAGTACATCTTGAGAAGATTACTTGGTGTACATGGAAAAGTTGAGACTTTCAAAACTATGCTTAAGTCCATCCAGATCCTACTTGCCACTGCTACATACCATGACTATGATATCTGGTGGTTGGGTGTCATGACTGCTTTTCTAAATGATGTTTTAGAAGAGAGCGTCTATAAGTACACAGCCAGAGGGCTTCGTAGACAGTGGGAACAGCGGAAACGTGTGCAAGATGCTTTATAGGATAAAGCAGGCATCGCGGGGTTGGAACATCTGTTTTAATGTGGTAGTCAAAGAGTTTGACTTCATCAAAATGGTAGATGAACCTTGTATATACAAAAAGGTAGTAGAGAGTATGGTGATGATCCTCGTAGAGTACGTGGATGACATACTCTTGATAGGAAAGGAGTTTCCTATGCTACGCTCGGTCAATCTCTTTTTATCACAAAGATTCTCCATATAGGATCAAGTTGATACCTCCTAAATCCTAAGTTTTATATCTATGAGATAGATCTAATTGGATGTTAGGATTCTCACTAGTTGTAGTAAGATGGTATTAATCGACCCTGGGGAGAATCACTGGAATGGTTCCAGGGTGATAAGGACGACTGAATGTCAGTCGCAGGCATTGTCTTTACCCTCGGTGGAGGGACGGTATGTTGGAAGAGTTCCAAGCTAGATACCGTGACATACTAGACGATTAAAGGCAAGATACATCGTTACCAAAGATGCTACCAAAGAGGCAGTCTGGATATATATAGTTCATGAAATGAACTTCGTTCCTGCCATTGTGTGACAATGGAGTTGTGGCTTTAGCCAAGGAACCCCCGTCCCATCAGAAATCCAGATATAATTCTTAGGCAGTATCACCTGATCATGGAGATGGTTGATCTCCCGGGAGATCGAGGTCAGGAGAGTAGACACAGAGGACAACAACCTGTTTCCCAGTAGAGACTT
Organism: Agapanthus africanus; assembly: GCA_030015575.1. Classification (NCBI taxonomy): domain Eukaryota; kingdom Viridiplantae; phylum Streptophyta; class Magnoliopsida; order Asparagales; family Amaryllidaceae; genus Agapanthus; species Agapanthus africanus. The sequence continues at coordinate 881,823,715 of CM057337.1, read as the reverse complement.
TTATGGGATGGTTGAGAATGAGATACTTCAACCACAGCTGATTGTTGGGTATGCGATACCACAACAGATGGCCCTAGTGCAAGTGGGAGATTGTTAGTTATATATATGCCCTAGAGGCCATTACTGTACATACGATGTATATTGTAGTGGATGCTTAGACATATATAGGGAGGACTTTCTTGCTCGACATGATAGTACGCTATCTGGTTGCTCTTTATCTTAACATGTTGACTTATATTAGTTTACTGTCTTACTCTCACATGTTGATAAAGCCCTTATGATATGTACTCGACTACTGGGACTATGATGAGATCATACTAGTGGGGCCACGGTAGTCGACGAGTACATCCTATAACTGTTCCTAGTCGAGGGTGTATCGAGATAGGGCATCGATACACCAGAGTAGACTAGCGTATACGCATCTTGACCCATATGATGGGCGATGGATGATCCCATATCCATCGGTGTTTGACATCAAGGATGGTGTACGGGTGCTCAGTAGAGACTGGGTACACTGGACGGACTCGCCGAGAACTCCCAGATAGTATTATACCTCACGTCAGATGGCAGTTCTCTGGTGACACCGGTACAGGTTAGTCTGTAGGGACCCGAGATCGTCATAGAGTCTTGTGTGATTCTCACTGTGCTTTGATTTCCACCTTACCACGTTCATGAGGCGTGCAAAAAGGTGGCTTTTGGGTACAGTCCCGAATCATATGGAGGCAATGAGCGATAGGAGGGGATTTGTCTCTCCCGGTATAGGGAGTTGATGTTGTGCTGTGTTCGATTGGTTATAACTGGAAGTCTCTGGCCAGGGCTGATATAGAGATTTACTGGTAAGTGTTACCAGTAGTTTCTCAACCTGTTACGAGCCTCATATCGACACGACTTATCGGTTACTGGTGTCTGACGTATACCACCCCTAGACTAGATATGCAACATATCAGACGAAGAGACCGGACTGTACGGGAGTGTTACTGATTGGATTCACAGGAGAATGTACAGACTTGCTTGTTGATCTTCTGATCGCTCAATATCTAGGTGGCTGTTACGTTTAGCTGACCGCTTGCAGCTTGTGGGTGTTTGATATGATCATCACCTACTGCCGGCGTATCGACGATTCTTTAGAGTCCTATACAGAGATTTCTTGACTCAGGCAAAACGGAGTAGGAGCACATATGTGATATGTGCATGACCGAGAATAATGCGATATGAGATACCGTATTCTATTCTCGCGATATTTGATATCAGCCGGGTCATCAGATCAAGTGTTGATTCGATGAATCGGTACAGATATATATATATTAGTCGGTTATTTGAGAAATAGCCGGATTGTCGGATCAAGTGTTGATTCGATAATTTAATGTATAATTATATATATGATATATTATATTATATTATCTAATATTGGCTCGCTTTATTATTTCATTTTCTCACTGGATAATACATTGATATATATGCGATATATGTTAATTGTATTATTTTCTTTTGTTACAAAAATATATTATATATGTGATATATAATATTGTAACATGTTATAATTACTAATGCAACATGATTAGTGGAGATTAAACAAGATTAGGGTTTGATTTGGGTTAAACTTTTCTAGAAGCTTCAAGAAGCTTTTATTTTGTTTCTTACAAAGATATTTTGTTTAGATATTTTGCAAGATATTTCCTAACCCAACCCACACCTTTTAACCCCAGTTAACTCTCTACAATGGTTAGCTCTCTCTTTGATCAACCATGGTTGCATTTGTAATTATTATTATTTATTCATTATTCATCACAAAAGGAATTTATTCATTCTTTCTTCTTCTTCTTCCTTGAGCTCTTAAAAAAGCTTTCTAGCTTATGATTTTGTGATGATTTAGTGTGAGATTATGAAAATAAATTAGAGCCAAATTCCTACATCATCATCTTCATCTAATCTAGCCAATTAGATTAGGGTGTTCACTTCATTAGCGAGTGAGAGCTTGTGTTAAAGAAACTTCAAGGTAGATCATCTTTGTTATCGAAGATCGGAAGCAAGCATGCATCTTTCTCTTCGTGGAGCCTCTCTAGAATCCGAGAACTTGATGATCGCAGCGAAGGGACCACAACACGGAGCTTATGAAGTGAAGGACCGGACTACAAAGGTTATAATCCCTAACTCTTAGAAGTAAAGTTGTTTACTTGCTATATGTTTCGCTTAATCTCTAGTCTGATCTTGGTTAGGGTTGTTCGGCACATCTAAATTTTGAATCGGGTATGGTTAATGCCTTATAGACCCTTGTGAGAGTGCCTAGTAACCCTACATTATACACTCCTAAGAGAACATCCTACGGCCCAGATCAACTCCCGCCAAAACGAAGCGTCGCACCTAGCTGCCATCGAGGCTCTACGTGGCGATCGACTATTAGGGACGTCTCTTCGTGACAGGAGTCAGCGACAGCCTTTCGCGCCCGCCAACCAACGTCGGACACGTGGCCTGTAGCCCAACTGACAATCGAGCGAAACGGCGCCCCCTCTTTAAAACGCAATCATTTCACCGATCCGCTGACGTCATCGGAGATATGCGCTAAATTTTAGGCACGCGGAAAGACACCACGTGGACTCGAAAATCGAAACGACGCGACTGCCAAACGCTATGTTGTTCGCGGACAATCCACGACGAAGGAATCTCGGCACCGAGTTGAGCAGGGAAAACCAAGCAGGTCACTTTCGACCCGACCCATAAATAGGTCGAAACAAGAGTGGATGATGATACTAACAAGTGGGATTTCCCCAGATCACGACATGTGGTGGATGACGTGTCCCGAGGGCTACGGAGCTGGAATAAGCCTGATGCATTGGACCTTCCATATTTGCCTAGCAAGGTGTCATCAGCTCGCCCCACGTTCCGCGTCCCACGTGGGCGCGTTCCCCCATATTAATGAGCGGATCCCGCCATCAACGCGGACGTAACGTTAGAGTTGAACCCACATCTCTCTCTCTCTCTCTCTCTATATATATATATATATATATATTTCAAACCAGAGTGGACCATGGCCCCATCCTACTTTCAGGTGGATCCGCCCATGGCTATATCTTATACTTATGTGTATCTTATATTATTTTCAATATGGGATTATTCCCAATACACTTGATGCATGCTTAAGATTTTAAGAACTAAAAAATTGTGTGGATTGTTTTATAAAGCTACTTTAAGATATCTTGACCATGATAAACAGCGTGGACCATCAGTTTAGATTTTCGATTGTACTCCTTAAATTGCGTTGCCTTGAGAAGCTTGACTCTTTTCAATAATCCAACAGTAGGCTATCATACACTTGTGAGTGGCAATTATCATTTTACTTTCCTTTAAAAATGTGGTAAATTCACTAATCTTGTGCACGCACGCACAGATAAGAGAGAGAGAGAAAGGATGCATGCCAAGCGAACATCTATATTATCTTACTTAATTTCAATAAAAAAATTATCTATGAAATGGGCACATATTGTTAGTTATATCTACTTGAATCTTGTAGAAACCTTTTCAAATTTTTTCGGATGATATCAACAAAATCAAATGTGTATCACACAAGGCAACTGGAAAAATTATTTGGTGTGCCGGACATAATACATAGGACAGAGATGAGAGAGATGAGAAAGTTTTGAGCAGTCTTGAAAAGCGTGGAGAGGCTATACTGCTGTTTTTTTCTCTTTCTTGCCTGGCTGTACCGCCGGTGGAGGCATGGAATAAATTTTTGAGTCAGTTCTGTTGTTTCTCTCCCTGTAGATAGATTCCAAAGCTTGTAATTAAATAAGCACGTGCTGGACACGTGTCCAACCCTCTGCTTGACCGCCCTTTTCCCAATATTTACATCCCGAGGATTTCAGTTGGATCGGTGCGCGCTGGATCAGTCGATTTCTAAGGTTCCCCAAATTTCACCCCCTTCTATTCTATTTATTTATTTTTAATTAACATCTAGGGTTTGCAAATCTCAAAATTTCCTCTTTTATCTCGTCAAAATTTCCCCTTTCAACCCCTTTGCTTCATCCCCTTTTGCTAAAAACCTAGTCTTGAATCGAAAGGAGAAGGCGATTTTAGGTTTTGTATCAGATTTTTTTGGGATTTTCTGTTCTAGGGCTAAATTTTTGCTGGTTTCATCTATTTTATGGCATTTGAATGCCAAGAACCAATCAAACTGGTACCAAACACTTCGATAATTGCATTCCCTCATCAAAGTTCTGATCTTTCCTGTGTTTCGAGGCCCAATTTCCCCAAAAAGGCCTTAAAAAATCAGACTTTACCAAAAAAGGGCAATGATTATGATGAGTCTAGTTCTAATGGCCGTAGATTGATTACTGATCTCCCCCCTGCCTTGGTCTCTGAAATCCTCCATTGCCTCGACGCCAAAGACCTTGGAATTGTGTCTTGTGTCTCAACATTCCTGAACAATTTGGCCACAAATCACTTTGGTTGGAAAAACTTCTACTTTGAGAGATGGGGGCCTCCGGTGAGCCCATCTCCGAGTTCGGAAATTTCGTGGAGAGAGCTCTTTGTAGAGAAAGAGCTCAAGAGCAAATGCTTCATGTGTCAGTTCACTATGGATGTTCTTCATGGCCACACCGAGGCAGTTCGAGCTGTCTTCATTTTACAATCAGCAAAACTCATTTTCACTGGAGGTTATGATTCGGTGATCCGAATGTGGGATTTGGAAGATGGGTTTTTGATTTCGACGTCACGCCCTTTAGGTTGCACGATCAGATCTATAGCCGCAGATGACGATATTCTGGTTACTGGTGGAACCGATGCATTTATTCATGGTTGGAGAGCAATTGAAGGAAACCCTCGTTGCTTTGACATATCAGGTTCGGTTGCTAACCCATGTAATGAGTTTCGGCTCTGGGGTCATGAAGGACCTATTACCTGCCTAGCTGTAGATTCTTATCGAATTTTTAGCGGTTCTTGGGATATGAGCGTTAGGGTTTGGGACCGAACGAACTTGAAATGTTTAAAAAAGTTTGGGCATGGTGATTGGGTTTGGGCTCTAGCCCCTCACGGCTCAACACTGGCTAGCACAGCTGGTGGAAGTGTTTTTATGTGGGATATTGCAAGTGGCGACCTTGTCGATTTTGTATCAAACGCTCATTTGGGCAATGCTAATTCTTTGGCTCGAAGCTATTCAGGGAATCTTATTTTTAGCGGGGGTGAAGATGGTGCAATTCACATGTTTGAGTCTAGAGATGATGAAAATCATGAAATGAGAATGATTTCTTCCTGGAATCCTCACACGGGGCCTGTCAACTCGCTTGCATTCGAGTTTCCTTGGCTTGTATCGGCATCTAGCGATGGTAGATTGTCATTGATCAATGTGAGAAAGCTATTGCAGTGTACTAAAAACAAGAAATTAGTGCAATGTACTGTAGAGCCACCTCAGAGAATGCTTCATGGGTTTGGTGAAAATTTGTTTTCAGTGGTAATTGGAGCAGATAGAATTGTTTCGGGGGGTGATAAAGGTGCAGTTAGGGTTTGGAACTTTTCGCAAGCATTGCAGATTGAGAAGAGGGCTCAAGCATTGAGGGGGATTAGATTGGAGAATAGAATGCGGCGGCGTAAAGTCCTGACTGAGATGAATGGTAAAATTGGACGGATGGATCAGAGTATTGTGTCGCCGAAGAAGAGTCAGAAGAATGGGAGTCGAAACGGGATTCGGAACGGGAAGCAGCACCGCGATGGGAAAGCTTGAGATTTGGTAATGAATTTTTTTAGGCATTTACCATTTATGCGAAAATGTTATTTCCTGGATTGTGTAATTCATGATTTTTAGTTGCTTTTGATTAGGTTTTTTACGCAATTTAACATTTAAAGCATGTGATTTCACATATATTGGATAGCAGGGCACCTATTCTCGTTTCTATCTCTTTTAATGCTGACAATATCATTAATCCCCCCCCCCCCACCCACCCACACCCACACACACACACACTCACAAACACACATTTTACACTCTATTTTTAATAGTCGATGTTTGAAATTTATCAGAAGTTGCTTGTCGCTTGAATGTTGGTGTGACTGTGCCTTCCATTTTGTTCTGTAGGTCTGCATTCTATTGACAGCTTTTTTCAGAATTCATATTTCACTGATAAATGGTATTCTTCAGTCGATTTCTTTTTAATGGTGCTTAAAAAGCATGCCTCTGTGCTAATTCTTCAATGATCTACCGAGACGCGGAATGTATAGATGGTCGATCCTTTTATGATATTTTGAATAGATTGAATAGATAAAGTTATTGTTGCAAACCCCTTTCTACTGCCTGATGAGGAATTTATCTTACCGATGGTGATTCCTTGGATATATAATATGGTGATTGGGGAGATGAAGTCTTGATTGTAATTGCTGAATTTCTTTACTTGTTAGTTAGATACTATGTGTGATCGTAACTTTCCGTTAAAATTGAAAAGGAAGTTTTATCGGAGCGCTATTCGGCCTGCCTTATTATATGGTACAGAATGTTGGGCTCCTAAGAAGCATCATACACAGAAGATGCACGTAGCGGAGATGCGCATGCTTCGTTGGATGTGCGGTAACACTAGAAAAGATAAGGTGCGAAATGAGGATATTCGTGCAAAAGTTGGTGTAGCACCTGTGGAGGAGAAGATGCGGGAAAACCGGCTAAGATGGTTTGGTCATGTGCGACGCAGACCTATGGAAGCACCGATTCGACGAATAGATACTCTCGATATGGGCAATGGCAAAAGGGCAAAAGGGAGACCGAAGAAAACATGGATGGAGTAGATACGAAATGATATGGTTGCCAAAGGACTCAATGAAAGTATATTGTTCGATAGAAGTGAGTGGAGACAGAGGATTCATGTGCTGGACCCGGCGTGATTCTCATGTTGGTTCATGTAGCCTACCCCATATGCTTGGGATAAAAGGCTCAGTTGTTGTTGTTAGTTAGATACTATCTCACTGATGCTTCGTACTATCTTGCTGAATTTCGCCAAAAGCTTAGTACTATCTCACCAAAAGCTTCGTACTATCTCATATTATATTATGATATCGACAACTATGGAGATTTATGATTCACTGATGCTAAGCATTTACTTGAAATCTTTGATCCTACTTGTGTTTTATAGGATATTATGTGTGACATGAATTTCTTGGATGACACCCTAAGCAATGTTATTGAGTTTCTCTCTGACAGTGGCAAAGATGTCAAACTGATGGTTTTTTTGGGTAACTCACCAAATTTTAAATTTATTTGTTCTTCATCTTAGTAACTGTGTTTTTTACTGTATTTCCTTATTAAGCTTAGGTTTTTGATTTCCTATTGTTTCAAGTGTTGATCGAATGGCTTTTACTTCTTAATATCAAAATATCCATATCCACGATCATTATCTTTTTCTCCTCCTTTCGCCTCGTTTATAATATTTCGCATTAAACATTTTGATAGATCCTCTGTTTCCGTGAGAAAAATATTATCATGCTATGGACCCTTTTCCGTGCAAAGTAAAAACCTTTTAATTTCAGAAGAAAATGGACAAAAAGGAAGTAATCATATTCTTATATTTTTCATCGTTACGAGCGTTTGGCACACCGATAATCATAATAGAACCGTTGAGTTTCGAGTTTGGCTTGCCTGTGTTTTAGTTTGATCTTGATCTGCTTGCAAAGTTACTGTGATAAGCTTTTTCCTTTTCCTTTTTTATTAAGTTTTTATTTTCTTGTCTATGTAATGAACTTGCCAAGTGAATTAGTGTGTTGCTCCCTTGATTTAACTTTTAATTTTCTCATTTGATTTGTTTTCTATGTATATTTAACCTTTTAGGTTGGTATATATTTAAATCCTTGGCTAATTTGCCTCATTGTATTGGCATATGTTCTTATGGAATTTTTTTTCAGGATTATTTCGAGTCCTATATACTGTTGAATAAACATTTTTACTCTCTTTCATTTGTTCCCCTCAAAATGTAAGTGGTAAAAATAATCAATCCTTATTGAAATTAGTAACACGCAATTAGCTTGGAAGATCAAGGAACATGTTTAGCTCTATTTTAGCAAGATTCATTTTCTCATTAAAAATCTTGATGTTTGTAAGTTAAATAAAGATTTCTTATCATTTTTCCTATATATGCCCTATAAATAACTACCTTTAGGATTTTGTTTAACGTAATGATTTGCTTTTCAGCATTCCCTGTTCAAATTTTGTAAAATTAAATTAAAAAAAAATTTAAAAAATGAAAAAGTTTTCTAGGATCTGCTTCTAAAATTCCCAAGCATTATACCAAAAAGTTGAAGTTACTTGAGGTTGATTTTTTCTTTTCTTAAATATATTTCCTAAAGCGTTTTAGATGTTGAGCAAGCTCATAGCTTAATACTATATCCCGGATAATTGGTTGATATCATTTTAAAATTCACATCCGATAAAATTTGAACATAGATGGTTGTATGCAAAACTTTAAAATGTGGAGTATTAATAAAAAATTCTATTGTTGTGACCTGAAATCTGGGTGGCCATGATATTTCCATTTTCTTTTTCGTAAAAAATATTCAGATATATAAAAAAAATCATCGTTGTCATCATCTCTCTCTCTCTAGTGCAATAAAAAAAGGCCGAAAAAAGGATAAGCCCATGAACCTAGAAACTCTCTCGTATATCTTAACTCTTTAATCTAATCATATAAAAACCATATATATAATTCAATGATGTCTAACCTACACACACATGTGAAAGTTCATTTTAATATTCTTTTGTCGGAAGCTTTTGAAATCAGAGATACAGTCAGTTTGGTGGGCTTGGGCAGGTCCAAAACAGATAATCAAGGGTAATTTTCAAAAAAAAACCCAGCCTGTTTCAAACTTGTGTACAAACCCCTGGGCCCAATTAAAATCCCCTTTACGATATTTATCTGTAATATCTAAACAGTTGCCCGTAATAAAGTCCTAAATGAAATGCGGCCCAGAGATTGTAATACAAAGATTTTGAACACTTGGTCCTTCCTGACAATTTTCAAAATATCAGGAGTTCTTAGACAATTCCCGAGCAGGCCGGGTGCCTTTTGACAATTTACCCTAAACTCAACCCAAATTGCACCCTTACGAAAAAAATCAGAACTTATTGTAAGGGGAAAGGGATGAATGATTGAAAGAAAAGAAAAATAGGAAAAATAATGGAAATCATAGAGGGAGAAGAGAACGATCTAGCGAAAAGAGTGAAGTCTATAAATTTCGTTGAAAATTCAATCAAATCCTCAAAAACCCTCGATCTCCTTCGAAAATTCCTTGGTATCCAACAGAGGAGAGCTGAAGCCTATGCCAAGCTTCGGAGGTAAATCCCTCAATCGATTGCTTTGCCCTTTATTTCGTAATGTTTTGTTCTGATTGTTGAAATTTGTGGTAATTTTTGGTTGGACTCGGTAAAAAGGAACCTTTTTATTTTGTCAGGGTTAATTTGCGATCTGAGGGAATATGCCTAATTTTTCAACATATGTACTTATTTTAGGGCTTGGATTCAGTTTGTTGTCGAATTTTGTTTTTTGTATGGTTTTGTTGACATTTGGGCTCATAAGCTAATGTAATTCCTGCAGTGAATTTTTTCTTACCTTCATGGCTTGTCTAGACCCTTCTAATAAAAATTTGTAGGGTTAGACCTTAGTTGAATGATATCAAACCTTTTCGTATCGCAAGCCTTGTTGGGCTTTATATTTGGTCTAATAGTTATAGGAGAAAGTTAGATTGTGATGATAAGTATTCAGAATCATTAAACATGTGTCAGAGATGTGAATAATTAGAATTCTTACTTGTTTGCCCGTGTTTCTGATATAGTATTTGTTTACATTACGGCCTTCACATAATACACTTACTTGTATTTACCTTATTCGATATTTCTCCCTCTACATCTCGAAAAAGGAAAGGAAGGGACAAAGGGAATACTAAAAATGAATGAAAAATAAAAGTAGGTTTATGAATATACAAGGGATAGTTGAGAATAGCCAGACCTTCCATTTGGAGAATTCTTTCTCCTTTAAGAGTCTCTATTGGAATTAATTTGTGTGTGGATGGATGTATATGTATGGTAGGGATTTGAGACTTATTGAAATTATAGAAACTTTTACAAATCTTAGCAAAGATTTGTATAGATTGAGAATTGTGTGTATGTGTGAGAGACAGACAGAGAGATTAAAAAATGGTGTGGTCTGATAGCCCGGCGGCCGCTCTAGTGGCATAAACATCAGCAAAGACGTATTTTGGATTAATTTTATTGTTTCTTATAACATGTTTATTAAACATTGGTTCTAATGGGTTTGTAATTCACTTACATGCCTAGGTAAGCGTTCTTAAAGGCGTAAATGATTAAAGATGGAGGTTGACAATGAAGCAAATTTGACTAGAATTCATCTTAATATCAATCATCTAATTAAACACAATTAAACAATAAATTTTGCAGTAAAAAAATCGAAAATTGAAAAAAATTCTTAAATGCTTACTTAGTTCTAACCTTCTAGGGATTCCATCTCAACTCAACTCATCTCTCTTTAAAAATAAAAAAAAATGCAAATGCATCCATCTTGAGATTGGAAAATACATAGCTCCTTAACATCTTTTTGGGAGAGGAAGTTTCCAGATGAAATTTTAGTATAATTCTTTTTATAGATACATAATAAAAATACTATCAAACTTTATTAAGAAAACTAAACTTTATTTTCTCCATTAGACCTTTGTACACCCTTCAAAAGTAGTTTCAAAATAAACAACTTGCAATATATATATCCTTATATTGAATGAATTAATTTGACCAAGTTATGAATGTGCTCAATTTTTATTTTGCTTTAACATGTAAGAAAAACTAAGATACCCACCTCATCAATCATAAACAAGAACTCGCTAGCAGGTTGAAATGGCACTAGCTTTGCATGCAAAACACAAATTCAATACAAACAAACATCAATATAAATACATAACAATTTGGTCTAAATTATGAAGTTTTTTCATTTAGCCGATTTTAGCTTTAGCATATATCTTTCTTTTGCAGGGCCTTTGATGTCCATCCCATGGCTACCAACATAGTACAACTTTGGCAGCCTCACAAAATTATTTACCTATTCCGCTCAAACAAAGAAATCAACTAAAGTTCGAAAAACGACCAAACAAATAGCCAAAAACTAGAATACAATAATGTGCATAATCTCTGCATTGGACGCTCACAATCACGGCTGGACAACACAGCTTCCCTCGTCTAATTCCAACACAATTGAAATAAATTACAACTTAAAACACAAAGGTAAAAACTAAAAAAGCAGGTGATCAAAGAAATAAAGTTACATCGATTCCAACATAAATGCATGTTGGATTCGTTGAAAATGGGCAAAAGAGTACCATCATGTCCATCAGCTTCCCCCTTGAGAAAACCACAATCTTACTGAACATTGCAAGCTCGATCGATACTTAATCTAAACAATGAGAAAAATGAAGAATTAGACACAAATCGAAAGGAGGACCAGTATATATTGAAATATTATAATATTAATTGACTATCGAAGTGGATTGCTCGGCGGCGGCGGCGGACAACAGGGACCGTCCTTAGAATGGGTTGGGGATGATGCCTTCATTGTCTTGACACGCATTTATGTGCCGCTGTTACCACCGACCACGAGGTAAGGGATTAATGGGGAGGTGTTGTGAACCTTCGACACTGTAGCGCCACTGCCTTTGGTACGACCATGCTTTGTTTTGGCATTTACTCTCTCAAAGAGTTTTTTTGTTTTCTCTATAAGATGGTTGGGTTGATTTATAGATGGATTGAAGGTGCTGCATTTAAGTTTAGGTAGGGTTCACATGGACCAATACAGGACGCTACCACGTTAGCAGAGACACGTTACGGTGAGGCCTACACATGAGGGGAAGACGTAGGAGGAGCACTGATACCCTGATTTTAAGGATGTTTGGTTTTTTCTCTTTTTTAAATTTGTACTTTTCTTTTTCTTATTTTTTGGATAAATTCTCAAAGAGTTGGTATTTGCATTGTTGTTTGCAATTGCATAAGCTTCATAGCATGTATTATACACGGGCAATAAAGAAAAAATATTGACTATTTTCTAATAATTTTTTTTTGTAAATTTCAAACATTAAAGGGACTTCTTGTCTCTATAGGGTTAATTACATACTTAGAATTTTTGCATGTCTTGAACTTATATATTTGTTGGAGATCATAAGAAAATATAGAAAAATCTAAAAATTTTGGTTAAGAAATAGATTTGTTCAAGTTATTTTAAAAATTTGCAAATGATAAGACTATGACAAGCCCGTCTCTTACTATAGTTTACCATAGTTTTCTGACCTAGGAATTTGGCACCTGCTTAGAAAGGGTTGACGTCAAGTTTAAAACTTTGTCAAATTTTTACTGGTGCTTTTCTTCATAGCAACCCTATTTGGATGGGAAAAGTCTTACATGGTGGTGGTGGTGGTGGTGATGATGATGATTGTGAATCTAGGCCTAAGAAGATTGATCTTCGAATTGTTTTTGACTTTTTTCCGATACTTCCATTCGGATGGCTAAATTATCTTGTGCTAAAGATTTTGGTAGTGAGCTAAATTACTCGAATCTGGAGTGCACTACCCCCCGTTTTAAGAGTTCGGTCTTGAGCTATTGTCTTGTAATATAGATATGATCTTGTTTTCTTGTACTTAATTTTCTTTTTGTGACTATATTTTATTTTAAAATATAAAAATTTGGGCTCGCGCATTTGGCAAAGAATAAATTAGTAGAGATTAGAGATGTAATGACTTGAAGGATGAGCTGATGAAATTGGGGATTGGGCAGAGATGTTTGTTTGGCTTCTTAGCAATTATCATATAGTTTGACACTTCCGCAAGATAGTGCTTAGGTGCATTTTTGTTTTGCCTATAAATATCTTGGAAGTTTGGTATGACTGTATGAGAACCAGATGGGTAATTGTTGAAATTGCAGGGTCGATTGCCAACTTCTCAGCGTTTCACCTTTCTCCATGGTTAGAATGATGATTTGTGACCTCTGACTGAATTTTTCTTTTTCGTTTCATTTTGATAATTTTGGCAGGGGTTTCAGCCAATATATGGCCAGTGGAGGAGAGAGAGCCTACCAACAACTTTGTGGGGAGATCACAGGAGAGTTCAATGACTGTTCAAAACAAGTGTGTCACAAGATTTCAAATATATTTTTTATTGTATCATTTTAATTTTTTCCTATTACATGTGATAAACTGAACTTGCATTTTGGTTTCAGGTTATTGAAATGGAGTCCGTACTTCTAATGCCAGATTTATGCCGTGGTGATCTTGCCGAGCTTTTGAAGGCTGTCCAAGCACAGGAGAAACAAAAGCTCAACTTGGTAATAATGCTTCTCTTTTTCACATTTTTTGTGTTATATCCTTCTTAGATGTATAATTATAAACTATACTCATAGGTACTGTTGATATAATTTCTTTCGATAACTAGGTATCATGAAAGATGATTAAATTCACGAAGTAGTCCGCTGATAGTAGCACTTACTACTTTATGTAATTGAGAATGTATTTGTGTTGGATCTATTACGTGATCGTTTGGATGTGAGCAATGTTTCTTGCTTAAATTAGTATTAGTTCAACGAATGAGTTCTTGAATACAACTCTGAGATTGGTTTGATTCATGTGGGTCCGCTGTTTACAACAGAAAAGTATTGACCGAAATTGTAATTATAAAGGTAACACGAGTGCAAATCTGGAATTCTTCTGAGTCCACCAGGGAATAAATGAAGTGGACGAAGTGACTATCGATATAGAGACTGCATTCCAATTTGAGTGAAAAATGTATTAAAACAAGTGATATTGAAATGGAAACATGTCTTGGATAAGAGGAGAATAGCTAGTGAATATTACTTCGTTATGAATCAGATTGTATAGGCGACCTAATTTATATAAGTACTGGATTGCTAACAAATTTCTTGGAACCAAGTTCCATAGGGAAGATTTTGTCTGTTACATAGTTGTCCATGCATCAATGTCAACTGCTGAAAAGTTTCGAGAAGATTTTCCTGTAAAAGGAATTAACAGGTTCTTTAGAACACTGTCGGATAGCAAAAACTCTTAAACATGATGTCATCACACATCTATGCTCTATAATTCAAGGAAAGATATATAATATCAGTGGGATTGATGAATGTGCGAGCGGTTAAACTACATATCATTGAGAATTGTTAGGAAAAATAATACAAGATATACAATAAGAATATTAAGAAAATGCTCAACCCTAAACCCCTCAAAAGGGAGTAGAAAAAAAATACTTACTCCCATTCAATTTAACTAGAAGATCTCTTTATTAATTGACGAAACAAATCCAAGATATTATATTGAGGATATATTCTTTGTTTTCCTAACATTTGCTCAAACCATCAGAATATTGATTGTATTTAGGGACAGCAAAACAACCATTGACGACTGACATTTATTACAATCAAACACAACACACACATGTTTACTTATAAAAAAATCTACCATTACTTTTCAGCTCGTGACATAAAACTATCAATACCTTTGGAATCCATTATGACTAATGGTGCCACGTCATCACTAACTACGCCACACCATCACTAACTACGCCACGCCAACTAAGTTTCTACGATAGCCAAAAACTTAAAAAAAATCCAAAATTACCCCTCAATCCAATCCTTAATTCCTCCCAAAAAACTAACCCTCTTTCCTTTACACCCCCACCACGTCGACGGCAGTGCCTGTGCCAACCAGCCCTCTTCGAGCGCCACCGCTGCCCTCATCCTCCTTACTCACAATCATCTTCCTCCACCCAACCTCCAAATCCCAAACTCTAAGCCCAATCTTCTTCCTCCTCTAATTCCATTCCTCTCCAAAACTGCCTCTTTAACCACCGCAGTCGACAACATGCCCTAGCGCCTGCTACACCCCCTCCCACCCGTGCCTTGGACCGTGTCTCTCCTTTCACCTCTCTCCCCGCCTCTGCCCCTGAACTCTCACCTCCCCTCTCATCATCTTCATCATCATCAACTTTATCATCTTTACATCAGCAACTTCATCACCATTTTCTTTTTCTGGTCGCCTCCCCTCTCGCCGTCAGTGAGTTTCACCACCCATCACCACAGTCACCGACCTCTTCCATCGGCTTCCATTATCAATTTTCTAATTAATATTTTACAATTATTTAAAATTATTAATAAAATCATTAATAAATGATTAATTGTTTATAAAAAGGACAAAATGGTCATATGATATGAATAGTCTATACGGCTAAAGTTGACAAATGTTAACCGTTAAGTCATGGTAGTTTTCTGCAGTTTTGAAAGGATTAGTAGTTTATTGTCATTGGCCCAAAGGTGTTGGTAGTATTTGGTAAATAATCCATGCGTATGTGTGTGTGAGCAACTAATTTACTTTCTAGGTGTAACTAAGTTAGATATATCCTATGCAAAACATGACTTAGTTATGTCTAGGGAGTAAATTAGCTGCTCCTTATATATATATATATATATATATATATATATATATGGTGCGGATCCGTTAGGGCGGGGTTCGTGTTTTTCAAATTCATGAACTTTTTATGGGGATGTCTGACTAATGATCCGTTTCAATCAAGTTGATCAACACATCCTAAATGTGTTCATAGAATCACTTTGTTTGAAAATGTATACATATGCATAAATATGCGAAACTATCTTAGCCGTAGAATTTTTATAATTTTAAAACAAGATATAGTATATGTAACACATTTCTAAACAAAATGATTTTGTACACACTCTATCTAAGATGTGTTGATCAACTTGATCGAAACGAAATCGGATGTCTCCAAAAAAAGTTTTATATATATATATATATATATATATATATATATATATAAGTGATATATTGCAAGCTGGTCCATTAAAAAAGAACTCTAATCTCCGCCATCCATTCAAAAGAGAAATCAATGGCTAGGATTAATTGGTCTTGAAATAAAAGGAAGTACACCTGGCTTTGTAAATTTGAGCGGTAAAAAGGAAAAAGAAGAGTCTTTTTCAAGTCTCTTTCATATTCCAAGAAAAGGAAAAACTCCAGCCTCCACGGAAACCTTAACCCAATCTTACAAATATATCCTATCTCGGCCTCTCGCCATTGCTGGTGACGTCCACCGCTGACCCGCTGATCATTGCGACTATGAATTCAAAGCCGCAGCGACCCCAACCAACAACCATCATCGGCGATCGTCGAAGCGGCAACTATGGAGCCTTTATGAGACAACACACTCATCTTTCTCAAATGTTAAAACCATAAGCAAATTTCTTGAATGTCATAATATTTTCATAATTTATTTTCCTTAATTTTGTTGGGGATTGGTTGGAAAAATTTGGTATGGATAGTTTCTTTTTTGGGGGATTTTTCTTGTTTTATTGTTAAACTGATATAGCGCTTTAAATGTAAGGACTAAGTTAAAGGTGATTAATATGTATGAAGACTAGCTTATGAGCTTCAAATGTTTGATGAAATGCCTTAGCGAGGCTTGTGTGCAATGTTAATCTGGAGCATTCCTATATATATATGGGAGCAGCTATTTTACTCTCTAAGTGTAACTAAGTTACACCCCACCATGAAATAACCTAATAAATGAATTATTTTTCAAGCTCGGCTCCGGCCATCATGATCTCCAACCACTATGTAAACTATCGGTATATCAAGTTGTGTGATTTGGATTTTGTTTATACATTGATCATTGGTTAAAAAATGTTATATTGTCGGAAAACCATCAATTTTGCAACCAACCGATGCATGAACAATGAGTTTCCAAATCACATAAAACTTGGTGTAAGCATACTTTAGATGATGTAGACCAAGATGACTATGAAACTCCATTTTGCCTCTTCAGCAGTTGCAACAATATTTTTTCATTAGTACAACACCTTGGTTAGGTATTGGAACATTTCCTATTGATATATGTATTTTCAATCTTTAAAGGCATGAAAGAAAATCACACATTTTCAAAAATGTTAGGTCATTTACACATACATGAGAATTTTTGTAGAAGTATCCAGAATGTTTAGACTTTTTATACATGACACTTGCTCTTCCTGTTCAACCTCTTCCTTCCAAAAAAAAGGAACAAGCTTAATGAATAAACTTAGTAATAATAGTCCAATAATTCACTTGTAAATCCAACAGTAAGGTTTGAAATCTCGATATTAGAACACAGATGTTTACTTTCGAGATCGAATCAACCAGGACTAATAACCATGCTTGGAATGCATGTAACTTTAAGCAATAAAGAATAGAGTTTGACCTTTATTTGTCAATTTTTTGAACTGTCGAACAAATTCTGAATCCGTTTTTCGCAAACATTGGCTGGTTTTGTAAATTTAAAAGGTAAAAAAGAAAAAAGTCTCTTCCAAGTCTCTCTCCCACTTTCGTTCCACGAAAATGAAATTCTCGGGCCTCCACTGAAACCCTACCCTAATCCTTCATATATATCCTATCTCGGCCTCTTGCAAGTCTCTTTCTTGTCATCACCAGCGACGTCCACCGCTGATCACTGGGACTATGAATTCAAAGTGACGGCGACGACCTCAACCAGCAACCACCATTACCGCATTTTGGCTCCAAAATAGGTTTTTGGAGATTTTGGCTTAATAACGAGTCGCAAGCTGTGTCGCTGCCATCGCGCCTTCATGAAGCCCTCATGGTATGGGCGTCGGTGTCTGATGGTAGGAGAATCGATATCAAAAGATCGGCCGAGGACGTCCTGATGCTACTTTTGAATGAGGTTTTTTTCCGTTTGTTTTCCGTTTCTAAAATGTTTCAATTTTAGTTCTTGAAGCTGTAATTATTCTAGGGTTTCATGTATGGTTGAATTGATTGTGGGAGTATAGATCTTACGATAGAAAAAATCTTTACGAGAAAAAAGTATATTGTGAGAAATTTGTCCCATCTTCCAAGAGGTGGGATAGTATGTCGGAGTTGGAAATCGTGACAAGGTTACAAGTTAAAGTGTAAAAAAGTAGTCTTTTTTATGATCAAGATATCTTGACACGCGGAGGGGTCGATGTTGTAGTCGTGACAAGGGCACGGATGACCACATTCCATGCGAAGCGATTGAATGCGACATTATTACGAGCACAAGACCAGGGAGGAGAGGAGATTGGCTCAATATCCATGGGAATCGACAAGAAACGAACAATCTTTGGGAGAATTAGGGTTTCAAAGGAAGGGGCAAATTTCAAGGGAATAAATTTACCATTCCTTAGCCCTAAAGACATGTGGCCATGAAATCGGTCTGTTGTCAGGTTGATTAAAATGTAGTGGTTTCAACCGTAATGACTTGAAATTTAACAACGGATCTTAATTGCCCTTTAATGACTCCCAACAAGTAAATACCATAAAGTTAATATCGGGTACTAGTTTATTTCTCTTGGTTGACTTTGAATTGGCTACCAGTCAGGAATATGATAGACGTATACTTTCAGTTGACCTCTAACAACTTAATAGTTTAAGAGATGGTCTCGTATACAATCCGTCAAAAGAAGTCTACACAACCTTTCGACTATGAAGTTTCATTTGGGGATGGAATCAGGCCATCCAAAGTTTATTTATAAGTGGAAATGGAGAAAATACGATCTCCAATGTGCAAGGTCTTACCTCCATTTAAATTTTTAACTTTAATATTGTGGTTGGCTTAAAACTTATTTAAACTTCAAGGTTATATTTAAGAGGTTGTCTAAACTTCAAAATGAGTGTTATCTACAAATCTTATATTGTTCGGATAGTTTGTTATCCTTTGTTAGATCAAGAATTGTATAAATTGAGATGGCTTCATTAATAATAAAATTATCGAGTTTATTTAAGTTTCTTATCGATACCCTCTTGCGTGGTACATCTTTTGTAGAATAAGAAACATGATGCAGTTCAAAAAATAGACAAATAAAGACCAAACTCCATTCTTTACCGCCAAAAGTTACATGCATTCCAAGTATGGTTATTAGTCCTGGTTTATTCGATCTCAAAAATAACTATCTGTATTCCAATATCGAGATTTCAAATCTTACTGTTTGGTTCACAAATGAATTATTAGACTATTATTACTAAGTTTATTAATTAGGCTTGTTCCTTTTTGGAAGGAAGAGCTTGAACAGTAAAAGTAAGTGTCATGTATAAAAAGTCTGAACATTCTGGATAAATGTTACACTTCCAAAAAATTTCTCATGTATGTTAAATGATTTAACATTCTTGAAAATGTGATTTTCTTACATGCTTTTAAAGATAGAAAATACATACATTAATAAGAAATGTTGTTCCAATATCTTATTAGGTGTTGTGGAACTTATCAAAAAATATTATTGCAACTACTGAATGAGTGAAATGGATTTTCATAGTCAGCTTATATATATATATATATATATATATATATATATATATATGCACGCACACATACATAGGGGAATGCTCTAGATTAAATATTGCACACAAGCCTCACTAAGACATTTCATTAAACATCTGAAGCTCAGTCTTCATACATATTAATTACCCTTTAACTTGATCCTTACATTTAAAGTACTACAACAGTTTAATAAAAAAATCTCCTAAAAAAGACATAATCCATACCAAATTTTTACAACCAACCCTAATCAAAATTAAGGAAAAAATTGTGAAAAAATTATGACATTCAAGAAGTTTGCTTATGAGTTTCGAGAAAGATGAGTGTATTGTCGCATAAAGGCTGCATAGTCGCCGATGATGGTTGTTGATTGAGGTCGCCGCCGTCGCTTTGAATTCATAGTCACAGTGGTCAGCGGTGCACGTCGCTGGTGAAGACAAGAAAAAGACTTGCAAGAGGCCGAGATAAGATATATCTAAGGGATTGGGTAGGGTTTCGATGGAGGCCCGAGTATTTCCTTTTCGTGGAACGAGAAAG
This sequence comes from Agapanthus africanus, assembly GCA_030015575.1. Lineage (NCBI taxonomy): Eukaryota > Viridiplantae > Streptophyta > Magnoliopsida > Asparagales > Amaryllidaceae > Agapanthus > Agapanthus africanus. The sequence goes on along the minus strand of CM057337.1, from coordinate 881,803,828 downwards.
GGAGAGAGACTCATTTCTTTTTTACCCGTTAAATTTACAAAGCCAGCCAGTCAATATTTTCATATAAAAATTCAAATAAATAGAAAGCTAATATACCCGTGATTTAATGGTAAGGCGTTCAAACTAAATCGGAATATTATGGGTTCGAGACTCGGCTGAGAAAGAAGAATGAGGAAGACACTGTTTGTGAAATATAAGTGTGAATCCCACTTGTTTTTTAATTAAGTTGTTTGTCCCATGCTTGATTTTTTAGTTGTGGTTTTTTTTTTTGGGCCAATTCGGCAGAATATTCTTGTTATTCATTTGAATATATGGTTTGTGTGGTGAATATTTGATTTGACCGAATAATATAGCAGAGTGTGTTCGTTTTGCCACCGAATCCGAATATTTAGCTGAATATTTTGTTTTTTTGGACAGTGAAACCACTTGTACTTTTCTTTCAAGGCCAATTAATCTTAGCCATTGATTTCGCTTTTGAATGAATGTATGGGATTCGAGCTCCTTTTTTTCTTAACTAGTCTGCAATAGATCACTCTCATATATATATATATATATATATATATATATATATAGAGAGAGAGAGAGAGAGAGAGAGTAGGATTGTTCTACTTCTAGGAGTAGAGGGAATTTCCTCTCATGTTTTACACCGTTAGATTTATGATTCAATGTAAAACATAAGTGGAGATTCCCTCTCCTCCCAAAAGTAGAATAGTTGGGAAAAGCGGTATGAGTCGGCGGTTAAAAAAAGGCTTCGTCCTAAAACACATTTACCCCCCGTGTATTTCACCGATCCAAACCGGTCATCTTGATTTGCATATTATGAAATTTCTATGTAAAAAATATCGGGATTTAAAGACTTCTAACACGTTCATCAAGCAAATAGAAATATTAACGGCTTATCGGTATAGGAAAATTATGGTTGCTTGACGAACACTTTAGAGCTTTTTAAATTCCGAGATTTTTTGTATATAAGGGTTTCATCATACGTAGATCAAAGATGGCCGGTTTGGATCGGTAAAATACACGGGGTATCTGTGTTTTGAGACGAGAGCTCATTTTAAAAAAAGGCCTGCCGGCTCATTCCCTTTTCATATATATATATATATATATATATATATATGTAATGGAGAAAAGAGGCCATAGGAGGGAATTTCCGCCTATGGCATCGAAAAAATACACCCTCCATTGTGTTTTCCGACGATCAAACTCCATTTTCATCGTTATCATCTAAGATGTGGGTACACCAAATTTCATGTGATTCTACAACTTTTTCACCGTTGATTTAGCAATGTAAAAAGTTCTATTGTCGGTAAACCGTTAATTTTGAACCCACTAATTCAACAGTGAAAAGTTATAGAATCAAATGAAATTTGGTGTACCCATATCTTAGATGATAACGATGAAGATGATGGATGCCGATCATCAGAAAAAACGATGAAGATTGTATTTTTTCGACGCCATAGGAGGAAATTCCCTCCTATGGTATCTTTCCTCCATTTTATATATATATATATATATATATATATATATATATATATAGTGAGGTCCACTTATTAAACACATAACCCGTCATGTTTTCATCGATCTGAACCGGCCATCATGATCTACACATGTTAGATAGGTTATGTATCAAATTTTACGATATTTAGAGACATCTAGCACATCCATCAAGCGATCTTGTTTTTCATGCGTCATAAACCATCAATTTTTTAGACTGTTTTATGGAATTTTTTAGACTGTTCTATGGTTTAGCTAGAAGTCTCCAAATATCGTAAAATTTGATACATAATCTATCTAACATGTATAGATCACGATGACTGATTCGGATCGGTGAAAAACACGATGAATTGTGTGTTTGAGAAGTGAACCCCAAACTAAGAAATGAGTCCGGACCTCATAGGATCACTCCCCTGTATATGGAGAGCCCGTCTCATGCATTAATAAAACCGGGCAATTCATATTACAGAATTGAAAAAAGAGAAACTAACAGCAGCAGCCTACCTCCTTGACTACTAAATGAGAAAATAAAGAGGAAGAAAAAGATCAGTCCATTGGAACAGTAATCGATTGCGGCCTCAGTCATCTGCTCTTCATATTTCCCCTGTGCATTTGTACCTCCTTACACTGAAAAAAGCTCACACTACAGAATCCAAGTGTCAAGGTTTAGCAGCTTTACTTTCGACCATTTCCTTTCTTATTTAGCTATATCAACCAAATTCTTTGAAGTGCTATTTAGAATGTGCAAAAGTTCAACTGTGTTCATCTCCAAACCCAGTAACATATCTTCATTAAGCCCAAGCATCAATCAAAAATTAAGGAGAGCACGAGAGAGTACTGAAGATGACATGAATAATACAAAAGAACATCATTTGGGTACGGAATCAGGTTTGATATTTGAGACAAGAGAAGAACTAACAAGAAGCTAATAGTAGAGAGAGAGAAAGAATTAAGGATGAGGAGGATATGTAATAGAATTTAGAATGGGAGGGGAAGAGAAGTGAACCTTTGACAGGTTAACTGAGAGAAGCTTCACCTGAAAAGCATTATTTGAAGTAGATAATTAGAGATAGAAACCCTTTTATTAAAGGGTCAAATTCTAATCATGGGGAAACATATTCCATAGCCTAGTCTTCCTTCTAAGTTCTTACACTTCTTGTTCTCCACTTGGAACAACAAGGAAGCTGCCTTCATTTTGGTCTTTCATAGAGACTTAACAAGTTAGCATAAGTTATTATTTAACAAAAGGACAATTTAGGAAAGTACGTTTAAAGTTTATTATCGCACACCCATTAGTCGATGCTGGTTGATTGAGAACTGCTAACTTTTAATGATTCTATTAGACCCCTCATGAGTCAAAGTTGCACTTCAATACCCTAACTAACAATGACGTTCCTGTAAACAGAATGGTTTAAACAACGAAAATGAAAGTATCTATCTGTATATTATTCTTACAAGAAATTTGGTCGATTATCGTATGGCAGAATCCTTAAATATATATTATCAGTTAGAAACAGGTTATCTGAGCGTATTGACGACTGAGGTCCAAAGAAAAATCAACTCATACTTGTAAGACTATTCTTTTCTCTTGTCAAATTTTAATAGTCCGTGTTTCAAGTTATTGATGGTGGATATTCCATTTGTACAAGAATTTTCCCCTCATTTATCACATTACCATCTAGACCTAACAATAGTTTCCATTTTTTGCTTTTCAGACAGTAAAAATTCAGATCCTAAAAAAGGCAGGTCGGCCCTCCGAGCGACTTGTAAACCACGACAGCTGTCGCTTCAGCAAACCGACAGAGCACGAGTGTGTACACATGCACGAGATAACCGAAGCAACTGGCACAGAGGATGCTGAGGCTGATGCGGAGTATGATGGTGCCCTTAAAGAAGCCATCTGCGGGGTTCAAGATGCAGTCACTGCCATTAACGAGCACCTGGAGGAAGTTAGATACGAAATCGAGGCGCTTGAATCGGAACAGCAATTGGAATAATGAAAACAATGTGTTTATTTTGTTGAATTAAAATAGAAAGTTTGTATGTGGTTGTTTTGATGAATAGTTGCTTGTGAAATGGAAGTGGGTGACTTTATGTGTTGAAACATTCATTTGATTGTAGGTCTTATGATGGCTGGTTTGATATGGTAGGCTGATTTTATTTGTGGGTCTTCCAACTTTATGTACTTATTGGTAAATATTCGATCACCCAAACCTTCATCCCCCCCCTCCGGGATTTGGGGTGAGTGTTATTCTTTGTTCAGCTATTTTAGAATCTTTGTCGCAATTCAAGATCACAAGACCATGGCCGCTCCATTTGATCCTATTGGCCATCATTGGAGCACTAATAGCGCCAATATTATCCTTTCAAAATAGCATCCATCCCGGATTCGTCCCCCTTCCTCCTTCCCTCTAAGTATTGATGCGACCTTGGAGAGTCATTTAGTTTGAATGCTAAGAATAAGGTGAAAAGACTGAAGTATTTTGGAAGTGAAAGACATGGGATGTTTAACTAGAATAACGGTTAATTTTAACATCTGTTAACTATGGAGATAAATAGGGAGCTTAAATAGTCTACTGAAGGTTCTGGAGGCTTTTTAAACAAAATGAAGTTTATTTCTTAATGTTTAGTGGGGCAATACTAAAGAATTTGTATTTGCACAATAGTTCCTGAAATCTCAATATATGCTCTTAGGTCATTCAAATCAAGTAAGTTTACTCAAATCTTAAGACGTTCGGTATGCATTTAACTTCTGGTGAATGGAACATTTCATTCTTCCAAATGATTCTTTTTTCCTGCCATTATTCCTTCAAGTGTCATGTTAATCATATATCCAAAAATTTCAAGCAAGGTTAGGGTTTAACCATGTAATGAGAGCCCGTGGATGGATCCTTTAAGGGACGAGATTAGACAGTCGTCTCACTGGGATCTTAGCAGTTGATAATAGATTTGTGGTTCATTATCAAATAAAATAGGAGCTCAAATAACAATAAACTTACGTTGGGTCAGAATGGTTGAGTATGGTTGAGTTTGTTGTATGGGAAAGCACGTGTTCGAATCATATATGCTCTCATCAGTTTTGGTTCTCAATTAGTTTTTGCGCAACTCAATAATCAACTTGATTATTTTTCACGCCTCGACTGGCCCGTAGGCTCTTTATTCTCCAAACTATGTGCTGCATTTGTACGTTGAACCTTCTTATTTTATAATGTTCCAAATAACCTTTTCCCATCAATATTTTATGGGTTTTTTTTTACTTGTACCCTCCATAAAACATAGCAAATTCCTTTTTATCCTCCAAAAATTTGGTATTTACATTTTACCCCCAAAACTAATAAGATATATCTTTTCACCCCTTTATGATTTCCATCAACTTTTAACGGTATAACATCATATTTTTCTTTAAAATTTCACAACCACTTTTCTTATTTGGAAATACATAATTTCTTTCCCAAATTGCAATTAAGGTTGAAGCTTTAATTTGCTGCACATTTCTCAAAATCAGTGATGAAATCAGGAGCTGTTTCAACATCCTTATGTAGCTACGAAGAAATTGAATACTTCTGTGGTTTTACTTGTTATTTACGGATAAATGGTAAACCTAAAATCTATGGAGAAAAATTAAAATTAAAGTTAATGTGGTTTTTTCTGACGGAAATTGTAAAGGGGTAAAATGATGTATCTTATTAGTTTTGAGAGGTAAAAATTCAATACCAAGTTTTGGAGGGTCAGAAAGGAATTTGCTATGTTTTAGGAAGCCTACAAATAAAAAAACCATATTTTATTTAGAATTTTGCATTTAAGGCTAGCAATATAACCATGATCATTCTACTCCACTTTTGGTGTGATGATACACATAAGTGGGAATTCCCCAGATCATGACAAATGGTAGATAACGTGTTCCGGGACTTAAGGGGCAGGAGCAAGCACGATACATTAAAGGCATTCGCCGAGCCTTCGCCCCGAGAATTGACTCGACCTTCGATGGTCTCTCAGAACACTCCTATGCTCGCCTTACAAATAACCATCTGCTTGCCTCCGAGCCCTCCTACACGCTGAGCTTCCTCAGCCCTCCCAGTTCTCCTCCGAGCTATCACAGAACCAAGCTTTCTCGGCCTCCCGCTCGCTTTCGAGCCTCCCGCCGAACTAAGCCTCCCCGATTCTACCGAGCAACCAAGAACGCAGAGCCCAAGCGCCTCTGCCACGGCTCCGTGTATCTCTCCAGAAGCGAGATATCCGCCACCCAACATCCCGCGTTCCACGCCATCGTATACCCCTATTAACGAGCGTATCTCGTTATTAATGGAGGGATCCAGTTATTCACGTAAGCGCAACGTCAGGGACGTAACTGACGGCGAAGATCTCGCGCCAGCTCGCTCCATGCGACCATTATAAAAAACCCTCCCCCAGACGACTCATGTAAGGCAATTTTAATCCAACAAGCCGCTACTCTGCTCATTTTCCCTGGCTAACTTGATCGTCGGAGGGTCATACGCTGGTCACCCACATCAGGACTTCTTTGTAGATAGCTCGGCTTCACCTCAAAATCAACCCATTGAGATCCACACGTCCAAGGAGACAACTTTCAAATCAAATCTCTGTCATTCAACAGCACTCGCCACAGATCGACGGAGGAAAGCATCTGAAGGAGATCAAGCATCCATCATTTGGCGCCGTCTGTGGGAACCCAATTTTTTCCACCCATCGAAAGTTGATCTTCCGCTCTCAACTTCATGGCGAGCGAAAATCGTGACGATCCCAGCACAAGCTGCCGCCTTCCCTACAACGGATGCGCGGATGGATCTACTCCCCCTCCGAACGCCATCCACGCCCTCTCAGTAAGGATCGACAGGCTCGCGTCCATAGTGGACGGCCTTGTCCGTGTCCAAACAGCGGGCCCAGCCCCCCAGGTCCTCGTTCACCCTTCCAGGGATCACGACCTCCGCAGAGGGGCGGATGACACTGCCCATGCTAGCACCACCGAACAACGCCGTGCTCACTCCGGCGACTGCGGCTCCCCCACGGCGACCGATTCAATGGCCCGCTGGGTGCTACACGGCTTCACACCGCGGTCTCGTGAAAGAGCCCATCGCCATGAGGCCCGTCGCGTTCCCGTCCCTCCCGAGGAGGTATCGGTCAGCTCGCCTGCTCTTAGGCATGACCGACACCCTCTCCCTCAATGGGATCGCGCGAACGGCACTCGCCGCGAAGACTCAAGAAGGATCTCACCAGAGGACCTAAGGAATTTGATAGAACAGAATCGGAGTCGCAGCCTGGCACAGACCACAAGCGAAAAGGGCCACCACTCTGACTGCGCCGAATCCTCGAGGTATCACGACCGCCTCGACGCCCTCGAAAAGAAAATCAAAGGTATACATCGGGAGGGTCATCCATCCGGTGAAGGGGCCAGGTACGCCGCCGACTCACTTATGAAGCCCTTCACCGAGGAGTTGCTCGCTATACATGTCTCGTTCAGGAACAAGCCGTCTAAGGTGGCCCTCTTCGACAGGAAGTCCGACCCGAATGACCACCTGGGCATGTTCACGGCGAGCATGAGCTTCCAGGATAACTCGGACGTGGCCCAGTGTTGAGCTTTCCCGACCACCCTCATTCGTGCAGGTCGGCACCGGTTCCAGGGATTGGCGCCACGCTCTATCTCGACCTTTAATGAGTTGGCCGTCCAATTCCTCGGACACTTCGTCGGCAATAGACGACGGAAGAGAACAGTCGACCGCCCATTCACCATAAAGAGCGGGGACAAAGAATCCTTTAAGGGATATGTCACTCGCTTCTACAACGCTCTCCTCAAAGTCCCCGATCACCGAGATGAAACTGTCATCACCGCTCTAAAGTCGGGTCTTAGGCACAAAGTGTGGCTCCGCCCTTTTGCATTAGCGCAACCTAAGACCATGGCCGAGGTAAAAGAGTGGACCAAGCGAGGGATCCAACTCGAGTTTGAGGTGAACGCCAACCTGCCCCCGGGCGACCAAACCGACCAAAAGAAGAGGGATAGAGAAGAGAAGAAGAAGGTTGACCGGTCAAAACCATACTCCCCAAAGTTTCAGGAGTATACTCTTCTCAACATATCCCAGACCGAGCTGTTAGAGGAGGCGAAGGGCGAGCGATTCTTCAAGCTCTCACCGGTCACCCATAGAGCGGTTAAACGAACCCGGGGACCGTACTGCTCCTTCCATAGGTCGCAGAGCCACCCGACCGAGAACTGTAAACAACTCCGTGACTACATCGAGGAGTTGATCCGCTCTAGCCACCTGGCGAAGTACCTGCGGGACAAGCGACATGCAGACAGGGTGCAAGAGAACCAGCCCTCTCCCGGCGAATTAACGATCAGCCAAATCATGGTCGTTTCCTCGGGTTTGCCCGTGGAGCCGGCAAGACTCATCGCCTCTTACCCGTCGAGGGAACAAGCGACCCGCCCCAGAAGAAATGCAAGACCGCCGAGCCCACCATCTTCACTGATGAAGACCTCCACTGTATATCCTTGCCTCATAACGACCCTCACGTGATTACGGCACGGGTCCACCGTTATAAGGTTCAGAGGATATTGGTCGATTTCGGAAGCTCGGCAGATATCCTCTTCTATGACTGCTTCCAGTGTATAGGGCTAGGGCCGTTCGACTTACGGCCAACCTCCCATGTCCTATAAGGGTTTACCAACCACTCTATCCCGACTGAGGGAGTGGTCACCATCCTCCTCAATATTGGGGAAGCGGGCTATACGGAGATTATACCGGTAGAATTCATCATCGCTAGGATCACCTCATCCTACAACATCCTCCTGGGACGCCCGACATTAAATGCCCTCCGGGCTCAAATCTCGACCTACCACCTTACGATCAAATTCTATTAGATCAAAAGGGATAGGCCGGGCCTACGGGAACCAGCGAATCGCCATGATTTGCTTCACCGCGACATCCACCACCGGAGAGCAGAGTGACGACCTCGAAGACGCAAATGATTTCTAGGGGTCCTAGGACACTCGTGACGAACAGAAAGAAATCCGAGGAGCCCCGGTGGAGGCGCTAACATAAGTCCCCCTCGTCGAGGGGAATGAGGGACGAACCGTCCAGATTGGATCCCTTTTAACGGGAGCCCGGCGTGAAGACTTAATCCGCTTTCTCCGAGGGAACTCGGACGTGTTCACCTAGGCGTCTGCCGACAAAGTAATCTTGCACAAGCTCGGGGTCGACCCAAAAGCCCGGCTCATCAGACAAAAGAAGCGAAGTTTCGTACCGATCAAGCAAAAGGCAATTGAGGACAAGGTCGATAGATTGCTCGCAGCCAACTTCATTCGAAATGTTGACTACTCAAAATTGGCTGGCGAATATAGTCATAGTTAAAAATGCGAACAGGAAGTGGCGCATGTGCGTCGGCTTCACAGACCTGAACAAGGCCTGCCCGAAAGACAACTATCCCCTCCCTCGGATAGACCAGCTAGTAGATAGCTCGGCAGGCCACGAATTGCTCAGCTTCATGGACGCTTTCTCCGGCTACAACCAGATCTGTATGAACCCGGCAGATAAAGAACTTACCGCGTTCACCACGGACTGGGGGGTATACTGCTACAAAGTGATACCCTTCGGCCTCAAAAATGCCGGGGCTACATATCAGCCCCTAGTTAACAAAATGTTCAAACCGCAGATCGGGAAGAACATCGAGGTTTACGTCGACGACATGCTCGTGAAATCAACCTCATCGGACGAGCACACCAAAGATCTTGGCGAGACATTCGAAATCCTCCGCAAGTACAAAATGAAGCTGAATCCAGCCAAGTGCGCGTTCGAAGTCACTAGCGGGAAATTCCTCGGGTTCATGGTTACCCACCGAGGAATCGAAGATAACCCGAAAAAGATCAGCGCTATTCTTAACATGGCCACACCAAAGAGCAACATTGAGATCATGCGACTCACGGGGAGAGTGGACGCTCTGAGTCGCTTCATATCGAGATCCGGAGAAAAGTGCATCCCATTCTTCAAAGTCGTGAGAAAGATCCCAAAGTTTGAATGGTCAGAAGAATGTCAAAACACTTTCGAGCAGCTCAAAGCGCACCTGGAAACTCCCCCACTGCTCATCCGACCAATCGAAGGAGACGGGCTATTATTGTACCTTACGGTCTCCGATCATGCTGCTGGCTCGGTGCTCGTCCGAAAAGTCGAAGGAGTACAGAAGCCGGTCTACTACATGAGCCATGTCTTCAAAGATGCGGAAACAAGGTACCCGTCCATAGAAAAGATAGTCTCGGCGCTTATCGTCGCCTCAAGGAAGCTACGGCACTACTTCCAGGCGCATACCATCCTCGTCCTCACCAAGCGGCCTATAGGGACTATTCTCGCCTCTCCCAAGTCGTCTAGTCATATGGAGAAATGGAGGTGGGAGTTATCCCAATTCGACATCAAATACCGCCCCAGGCAAACTATCAAAGCACAAGTCCTGGCAGAATTCATTGTCGAGTGCACTATCCCCACCAAGGAAGCAGCATCGGCACATGTCCCCGGGTCCCGACCCTCGGTCAAGGAAATGCCCGACTCCGTCCCCAATTGGGTCCTCTACGTGGATGGATCCTTTACCGAGGAAGGGAGAGGTGCTGGCCTTATCATTCGAGGTCCGAACGAGACAGAGATGGAGTACTCTTTGAAGCTCGGGTTCAGAGCGTCAAACAACACCACGGAATACGAGGCCTTGGTAGCTGGGTTGCGAATCGCTTCCGGGGTTGGGCTGAAGACGATCCGGATTCGCAGTGACTCCGCCTTAGTCTTCGGCCAAGTGACCGGGCACTTCGAGGCCCGAAAGCCGCTCATGGTGAAGTACTTGGCCGAGGTGAAAAGACTACGAAAAAATTTTGACGAAGTCCAAGTGGAACAGATTCCCCGGCACCTGAACGCCCAAGTCGACGCCCTGAGAAAGCTTGCCTCTTCCAATACGACCAACGATAAAAGGAATATCCTCTTTGAAGTCTTGCCACGGCCTATCGTGGAAGACAGAGAGGTAATGCTTCAAGTATACACTGCTCAGGAGGAAGGCCAGGATTGGAGGAAGCCCCTCGCGGAGTTCCTGAAGGATGGTACACTTTTGAAAGACCGACGGGAAGCACGCCGCCTTCGAGCCAAAGCCCACCATTTCATTTGGAGTAATGGAAAGCTTTACAAGAAGTCATACACACAGCCTCTGCTCCGGTGCGTCGACCCTCACGAAGCCGGCTACGTCCTACGTGAGATACACGAAGGGGTCGATGGAGCGCATCAAGGGGCCTGTACCTTGGTCTAGGAGACGTTGCTCCAAGGATATTATTGGTTGACGATATACCAAGACGCTCAGAAGCTCTGTTTACCGCCGAAAATGGGAAAGACAAACGTCTTGCCTGAATTTGGGGGCAGATGCTATTTGGTTTTATCTGTCTACCTCTCCAAAGATGCCAAGTTGATTTATGGCACCGTGTATCGGAGGTTTGGATAAATGCGACCGTTGTAGCAGACTTCGTCAGATTCCCCCTCATTGTGAGAGGTTTTTTATTGTAAGGACGCTCTTCCCTGCAGGCGCAAGCCCATGCAGTTAATTACGCTACCGCATCGCGGTAACCACTTTCTCCTTCTCCAAATGTTCACTTCGTGTCGTGTATGTTTGTTTTATTTTTAGTTGCCCATAGATTGTATACGGAGACTAATTTGTGTTGTCACCCGTAGGGCGGGGATTAATCCAAACGTATTTTCTTAGATTTGGGTTTGGTTGATTTAAGGATCGTTAATCTTGTTTAAAATTAAGATTAACTTAAATGTTTGTTAAGGATACGTTAGTCTAATTTTTAGACTAAGATCTACTTAATAAGGTTTTGGGATCATTTAGAGCCAGAGAAAGTGTATTTGGGCTCTATCGTTTTAGTTTAAGAACGTTGCGGTCCATAGGTATTTTAAGGATATTACGGTACATGTTTAAGGACATCATAGTCCATAGAGTTTAGTTTTGGGACGTTACGGTCCATTGGGTTTAAGGACATCATAATCCATGGAGTTTAATTTAGGGACGTTGCGGTCCATTGGGTTTAAGGACATCATAGTCCATGGAGTTTAGTTTAGGGATGTTGCGGTCCATTGGGTTTAAGGACATCATAGTCCATGGGGTTTTGGCTTATTAGTTTGAGGGTGTGCCAAGAGTTATTGGTTATTGGGACCCTCCACCTCTCTGAAGACGTTGAAGGATTACAACGACATATATCAGTGGTGTGGAGAGATGTACCCTTGAACCAGATTCCAAATCGAGGAGTTATCAGTTCTGAGCATAGAGGCTCGGTTTGTTTAGAGATTTAATCTCAGAAGGAACTTACCCAACTTGAGGTTGGAGTTGGTTCCTTATAGTGTTAAACAATAATGTACCTTTAGTGCTCACGTGCTCCCACGTGATGCTCTAAGGCAGTGTTAAAAACTGAAAGTCGAAAGCGCTCACGTGTGGCACGTGTGACTCTAAAGTAGTGTTGAACACCGGAATTTGGGATTGCTTACGTGTTGCACGTGATGCTCTTGAAAGTTGGCGCTGTTTCTTTGGCGTTATTCCCTTATTCCTTTCAAAAATGCTAAGCCCTATTGAGGGTCACGTGGGATCACGTGAGGTACCCTCAAAGTGGGAACTATCTTGGGTTTATTCCCTTTTTCTTTTGGAAGTGCTAAGCACTTTTAGGGGGGTCACGTGGGATCATGTGAGACGCCAAAAATGGTAACTGTCTTTGGGTTTATACCCTTTTCTTTTTGAAAGTGCTAAGCACTTTTAGAGGGTCACGTGGGGACACGTGACCTGATCTCAGTTATTCTTTTTTAGTTTTATCAAGGGTGCTCACGTGGGAGCACGTGATATGCCATCATCATGCAGGGTGCTAATCTTTCTACGTGCATGAAGATCTTGAGTTTTGAGACTTTCAAGCCCATTGTTTTATAAGAATTAAATTCTTATATAGGGTTAAACCCTAGTTTTATAAGAGGAATTAGATTCCTATATGTTCTTGTAAGAATTAAATTCTTTGAACTTAATTCTTTCCCCTAGATTTGAATCCACATCATAGAATCTTCCCGATGAGAATTAAATTCTCAACTTGTGGGGAGATCTGCTTCTGCAGATCTCAACCAGAGGAAGAACTAAGTTCTTTTGAAAGAGTTAAACTCTTGTGGAGGCGAAGTAGAAGTAAGATGTTCTCTGTGTTTTATTCCTTCTTACCTAGGGTTTCTTCTTTTCTTTGAGGAGATCTTCTTCTCTCTAGAGAATTAAATTCTCTTTTCTTTTAAACTTATCAAGGGGTTTTTCTTTCTGTTTTCTTCTCTTTTCTCTCTTCAGTCTCGAGTCCTTTATATAGCAGAGACAAGTTTGTTGATTTTTGTTAAAGAAATCTCTCATTGAGACATTTTTGATTGAATCGAGGATTTTATCCACCGTTGGATCTTTGATCAAGGGACTCCTGTTTTACAGAAGACATTTTCTTGTTTTTAACAAAATTGGCAAAATATTTTCTCATACAGAGCTTATTCTGTATCTTGGTGATTTTTAATCACCATTGGATCTTTGATCCAACGGTGCTCTGATTTACATAGCACAATCTTTCTTGTTTAGAAAGATTGGGGGAAATATTTCCAAAATAGGGTTCTGATCTTTTTATTTAGAATTTAATTCTATCGGCTCAGAAGGCATTTAGAAACCCTCACGTGCAACACGTGACTCCATGAAGTCAAGCCCAATAAAGAGCATCACGTGCTGACACGTGAGTTTCTTTTTTGCCAATTATTTGTTTTTTAAGAAGGCGCCTTTATACCTTGTATACAGGTGCTCACGTGCTTGCACGTAAGGCTCAGTTTCAGCCTTATTTGTTAAGCGCAATGCTTATAATCTCGGCTTTAAAGCGCATCACGTGTGGGCACGTGATACTCCATTTGGGGAATTTTCCCATTGCTTTTTTACTTATTATCTATTTTTTTATAAGGGAACAAATGCCCCTACAGCGTTGTTCTCACGTGGCTTGCACGTGAGCGCAACGATGTCACCTTTACAGCCGTTGGATTGTCTAGGGGAACGGGGAGGTGAACCGCCCTTGTCATGTCTTATAAATGCAAGGGTTTGGTGTTTAGGCAGACACTGTTTCTTTCATCTTCTTCCTTCTTTGTTTTCTTTGAGAATTTAATTCTCCTCTTTAGAGCTTAGTTCTCTGCCATTGCAATTCCAGAGTTAAACTCTGTTGGAAAAAGAAACCCTTTTTTTAGGTAAAGCTTTTGAACATCAGATAAACGCTTTTTATCAAAAATTTCTGGATTTTATATCCACCATAAGACGTGATCTTTAAAAAGTAGACCTTAATGTCATGCGGTTTCTGGAATTTAATTCTATCACATAAAAGGAATTTAATTCCTCACCAAAGAGCTTAGCTCTGAAAGATCAAGAGGGCCCTTCGGGAATTTGATTCCCCGGTGTTCTTGAAAATCTTTTTCAAGGGATTTTTCCTTTATTTTCACCCATTTGACAGAGTTTGTAATGGGTGTTCTTTTGTGAGGATGTCCCAAGTCGTTTTAGACTCCAATGCACATTTATTGAGAATCTTTTTTTTATTCTTAATGATTACCCTGCCTCATGATTGGCAAGCCGTCATACTGATTTTGCGGGGTCTATTATTTTTGCAATCAATGGTCCCATGGAATAAACTTCTTGTCGTTTTCTTCTGTTGTTTATATATATATATATATATATATATACGTATAAGTTGCATTAATAGTTTTTCTTCCCTTTATTTCAGAAATAATGGCTTCTCTTCCTTACTTTCCTTTTACTCATTTAGACGCTGCTTTTCCACAATCACCGTCGAACGAAGAAGCAATGGCGATGATCAGGGCCCATGCCAAGGACCATACCAGTTTGCTCTTGTAGGGAACTTAGTATGGACATATCATCCGGGGCCGCAGCAGCTTTATTTGCGAAGTGCCAACGGAGCTTCTTCGCCCAATTTCACCGATGGAGCGTCCGCAGACTGCTTTTACGGTGGAGACGGCTGATTGGACTCCTATAGGCCGGCTTGAACCGTCGACAACTGGGATACCCAACCAGCCTTTTCCGGCCATAGACATCTTGGGACGTCGCATTTGTTAAGGTGAAGCCCAACCCTAGGGAAAAATTTATAAGATAGGGCTTACCCCTCGCCACCCAACTGGCTATCTTCCCTGGGATGGATATGTTCTGTCCACCCATCATGCGCGATTTTAGAAGTTCGGGCTCTATTAGGCGGTGTATGCGTCCCTTTTTCATTATCAGTCCCCTCATGTCTGGTGGGTTAAAGCTTTTGTGAACCAGTGGAATCTTCCCACCAACACCTTATTGCTAGGGGATCGCGAGGTCTCTATTTCATTAGAAGAGTTTCGTGAGGTTTCGGGACTACCAATCAGGAGAGAGCATTATGAAGAGTTGCTGCCTCCCAATGAGTATGTGTTTGAGACGATGTCGGCTTCGCTTGACGACTTGACGACTGAAAACGCCGTCCGCCATAAGTACTCTAGCTTAATCAAGGTTTTGGTTATTTTTGAGAAACTGTTCGCGGCATTGAAAGGTCATGGCGTCACTTTTGAGAGCTTCATTGCCTGCTTTATCCGCGAAGATGCTTTGTCCAAGACGGCTCCAAAGTTTGCGAACATTAACGACCCTTTTGGGTTTGGGCTAAATCAATTGCCGACCAAAGAAGAAGATTTACCGCAGTTTTATATCCCAATCTTGTCGGCCGTGTCCTTCAATTCGATTGCGGCTCCCGGCATGGATGAAAAGACTTTCTTTGTCGGTTTTATCAGCCTTTGGCTCAGCTGGTTCGCCATTCCAACGCATCGTCGCTTCATGAGAGCTTCGGTCATCTATTGTCACGCCCCGCTTCCCAGTGTACGGCGAAGGGGACGCGACGAGGTCCGCTACGTATATACTCAGAAGTACATACGCTAAGCGTATCTAAGCAATATAAAATAAATATACAAGAGACAAGAAATAAAAAGAACAGCAACTTTTATTTATTACCATTCTTTGTACAATACATGAAAGGAAATACAACTGAAATAAAAAGATGCCTAAACAGTGGCATAGCAAGAAAAGAAAAAATACAGAGAGGAAAACTATACAATGAATCTAAAGTGCAGGGTCTTCAGCAAACTGCTCCAAGTTTTCTTGCGATGGCTCGATCTCTGCCGGGTCCAAATTACCTAACGACATTCAAAGAAGAAAGAAATAGAATTTCGTCAGCGAACAGGTCGCTCGGTAAGTCCCAAAGATAAAGGAGAAATAGAGAGAGAGTAAGAGAGAGAGAGAGAGAGTAGCTTTTAATGTTGTATTATAATAATGTAATGCTGTATTAACGCTGTTGTTTGTAGCCTGGTACAGAAGGATGCCAGTGTATACGAGAGGAGTCTCTATATGCCAGAGACTAGAGGCACGTGTAGTACAAGGAACCGTTTATTCCACGGTACAACAGCAACGGAATATAGGTTAGGTGCCTTAATCTGACCACCTCGTGCCACCTTTAACACCTTCCGTACCAATCTACCCCTTAAACCCCGCGATATCTTGTTTGTATTGTTATCTTGTAAATTGTATTGATTGTAAGATTGATTGACTGACTGACCGAAACCATGATATCAGGAAACGGTTGTAACCGTAGAGTCATGTAAATGGAATACTGAGAATCATGTAAAAGGAATATATATCCATGGTTCGGTTCAGTCAAGTTATATAAATTGATAATTGTATTCATGAATTCATGTGTTCACATTGAATTGGAATCTTGTAGATTATAGATTGACTTGAATCATATTCAAGTCAGATTAATCAGACTCAAACCCGAGTCAGACAATCAGAAATGTGAATCGATGTCTTATAATTGCTAGGAGCCTTAGGGTAATTTATAATACTTGAGGGGGTTTTATGTAAAAATACTTTTATATACTTTTCAAAATACACCTCAAGTATTTATTGTTCGTCTTTAGAGTTGTAATGAATGTGGATTTTATATTGAGCCATTTCTAGTGAAAATATCCTAGTTTTATAAATAAGGTATGTATCTGTAATATTAATTTATTTAAAGTTCTTGGTATTTTAGTGTAAAATTTATTCTTGTGATTTTTAGAAAAAGGTAGAATATTTATATTATAATAAAATAGATATTTAAATGATAAATATACATATATTTATACAAAAATAATTTTAATAAATATTTTATATTCCAAAAATCTCATTTTCTTAAGACGTCGTATTTTAAACCTTTCGAGACCGAATGCTCCTTGCGGAGGTCTGAATCTCGCACTACTAGCTCGAGGATGCACGATAAACTGCACAATCCCGAACGGGTTCCCCAAAAAATGGGTTGTAGAGGCGCTTTGCAAAGATTGTAAAATACTAATCTTTTAGAAAACGGTTTTGTAAAGTAAAGGTATTTATTTGCAAAAGTGTAAATTTTCCGTATTTTAGATTCTAGGGTTTGCTAAGTCAACTAGCCTATTTCTAAATGGTCTAAACGACAAGTCGTTAGAAGCCTCAAATCGCCTCTTCACCGCCAATTATGGCCAGGTAAGTACAAATGAGGAAAGGAGGGATCCGCTCACGAATCGTGAGACGGGCCTTTTAAAATTACCTTTGCTCACTTGCCTAGCCTAGACACCACAAAGTCAGGTTTAGATAAACGATCGATATCCACAACTTATCATGTTTTCCTAATAAGAGGTATTTATTTAAAAGTGTATCAAAGCTAAACTTTTAGAATTGATTTTATTAAGAATATGGTATTTAAATGAAAGTATTGTTTTATCGTATTCTAAGTTTTTTGATGGTGTCGTTTAGGGTTGTATTTGCGTGTGTGTGGAGGTAGGTCATTATCTCGTGCTCTACTTTAAATGTATAGTAAGGTTAAGGGGTTAAATGTGAAATCGAAATATTGTGGTATTAAGTGAAAAATATGATAATTAGGAAATGCTATCATTTCATGTGATGAAACTTATTCAAATTGTTTGTTAAATATTTAATAGTCAACATAAAAATGTTTAAGCATGATTGAATTGGTGAGAAGTGAAATTTTATAGAAAACCGAATCGGAAATCGGATTTGTTCCGATTCCGTCGGGTTTTGTAATTTCGTATTTTAGAGAAATAGAAAGGGGGATAGAATGGGACTTACGGGTTTCGATTAAGCAAAGGAGTGAAGGGAGACTAGATGGGTTGCCGAGGCGTTGCTTCGTCGCCGGTTGTTCCTAAAAACGTCGCCGGAATTTCCGCCGGAATTTCGTCGGAGCTTCGCCGCGAACTTGTTTTCAAAGTACACAACTCTTGAGAAGATTTTGAAAGAGTGAGCTTAGGATTTTGGGATGAGAGGGTAGAGAGTAGGGGGTGTATTTATAGGATAGGCTAGAGTAGGGTAGGTGAAAGGTTTTTAATTAAAAAATTGTAAAAAATATAGAAATTCATTAAAAATTGTAGTAAATGGGGGATAATTAAGTTTCGGGAACCGATCCAAATAAATGGTGTGTGCAGGGGAGTTGGGCAACTGAAAAGTCATAACTTTTCAGTTGCCGACTCGGCCGGTCCGCCGGCCGACTCGGCCGAGTCGGGGTGCCGGGGGGTGGGGGTCTTCAGGTGGGTCCTTTGGTACTTTTAGTTTTTAAAGTGTAGTTCAATTTTTGGAAGTTATGGTCTGTGGACTGTTGGGCTTCCAAGGAATTTAAAACAAAAACAATATAAAAATAATGTGGGGCAGGGGATTTGAACTCTGGTGGCTTGGTTCAGCAATACAAGATATTACCAATGAGCTGCAAGCTCCTTCTTGTAATTATTGTGGGAAAATAAATACTTAAAGTGGTACCGGCAATATTAAATACCCTAAGTATACTTCAAATTTAAATCAATTTTATGTACACTAAAAATGGAGTTATTTAAAAACAAAATAATTACTTATATATTGTGCTCAGGTTAAAATACTCCTTTATGGATTTTGAAAAAAATTTGTATAGAAAAGTATATAGAAAAATTAAGGTTGTTACATTCTACCCTCCTTATAAAAATTTTGTTCTCGAAATTTGTAAAAGGAAGGTGTAACGGTTTCAAAGAAAGTTTTGTGACAGAACTATTGGTAGTGTATGAAAATATTTAGAAGAAAGAAATATTGCAAAATGTTTTGGTCAAAGTGAGGGAGTTACCTGGGTTACCTTGGTTCCTAGTCTCAGGTTCTAAGGCTGTTAAGGTGGAGGCTTGACGTCTCGACACATTTTTCTGTGTAAGCCGATACATCGATGCCTGACTAGGTAGGTCCATGTGGAGGTGGTGCTGGGAGTACAAGACTAGGTGCAGGAGTCTAGATAGCTGGCTGCTGCGGGTAGATAGTGGGTGTGTGGGCTGAGTTGCGTATATAGGGACAGTTTCCAATTCTATGATCGGATGTGCCGCAAACTAGGCACTGGCCTTTTGCGCGCCTATAGTCCTTCCACAAGTGTCCATTCCTATGGAAGTAGTAGCAAAATCCTGAACTTGACCGGTTAATTGTTTCCTTCTGTCTCTTGGGTTTTGCAGGTTATGTAGTGTAGGTTTCTCTTGCCATCTGGGTGGTAGAGCGTTTCCTGAAGGTTGCTTTTGCTTCTGGTCGGTTTAATAATATAGCAGTCTGCTGCTGCAGTCCAACCAGGAGGCTTCAGATTTCCTCAAGCAGAACCGTTTGCTCGTTGAGTGGAGCAGGAACGGCAGGTGTGAGTAGTAGTGGTGGATGTGTGTTATTGACATTGGTGCTGGTGTTGTTCGGGGAATCCATATTCCTGAAGAAAAATTTAGGTTAGGACAGATTCAAATGATAAGATTCAAGAAATATGAAATGATGGGATTCAAGAAACAGGATTGTAAAGAATGTTTTAGTTGCTGGTTCTTGTGTTATATTGCTTAGGTTGTTCACGCAGAACAGAACTGCATGATAGGGATTCATACAGCTCTGACCTGCATGGGCCACCAACAAAACCTGTCACGCCCCGCTTCCTAGTGTACGGCGAAGGGGACACGACGAGGTCCGCTACGTATATACTCAGAATTACATACGCTAAGCGTATCTTAGCAATATAAAATAAATACATAAGAGACAAGAAATAAAAAGAACAGCAACTTTTATTTATTAACATTCTTTGTATAATACATGAAAGGAAATACAACTGAAATAAAAAGATACCTAAACAGTGGCATAGCAGGAAAAGAAAAATACAGAGAGGAAAAGTGTACAATGAAACTAAAGTGCAAGGTTTTCAGCAAACTTCTCCAAGTCTTCTTGCGATGGCTCGATCTCTGCCGGGCCCAAATCACCTAACGACATTTAAAAAAGAAAGAAATAAAATGTCGTCAGCGAACAGGTCGCTCGGTAAGTCCTAAAGATAAGGGAGAAATAGAGAGAGAGTAAGAGAGAGAGAGAGAGAGTAGCTTTTAATGTTGTATTATAATAATGTAATGTTGTATTAACGCTGTTGTTTATAGTCTGGTACAGAAGGATGCCAGTGTATACGAGAGGAGTCTCTATATGCCAGAGACTAGAGGCACGTGTAGTACAAGGAACCGTTTATACCACGGTACAACAGCAACGGAATATAGGTTAGGTGCCTTAATCTGACTACCTCGTGCCACCTTTAACACCTTCCGTACCAATCTACCCCTTAAACCCCGCGATGTCTTGTTTGTATTGTTATCTTGTAAATTGTATTGATTGTAAGATTGATTGACTGACTGACCGAAACCATGATATCAGGAAACGGTTGTAACCGTAGAGTCATGTAAATGGAATACTGAGAATCATGTAAAAGGAATATATATCCATGGTTCGGTTCGGTCAAGTTGTATAAATTGATAATTGTATTCATGAATTCCTGTGTTCACATTGAATTGGAATCTTGTAGATTATAGATTGACTTGAATCATATTCAAGTCAGATTAATCAGACTCAAACCCGAGTCAGACAATCATAAATGTGAATCGAGGTCTTATAATTGCTAGGGTCCTTAGGGTAATTTATAAAACTTGAGGGGGTTTTATGTAAAAATACTTTTATATACTTTTCAAAATACACCTCAAGTATTTATTGTTCGTCTTTAGAGTTGTAATGAATGCGGATTTTATATTGAGCCATTTCTAGTGAAAATATCCTAGTTTTATAAATAAGGTATTTATCTGTAATATTGATTTATTTAAAGTTCTTGGTATTTTAGTGTAAAATTTATTCTTGTGATTTTTAGAAAAAGGTGGAATATTTATATTATAATAAAATAGATATTTAAATGATAAATATACATATATTTATACAAAAATAATTTTAATAAATATTTTATATTCCAAAAATCTCATTTTCTTAAGATGTCGTATTTTAAACCTTTCGAGACCGAATGCTCTTTGCGGAGGTATGAACTCGCACTACTAGCCCGAGGGTGCGCGATAAACTGCACAATCCCGAACGGGTTCCCCAAAAAATGAGCTGTAGCGGTGCTTTGCAAAGATTGTAAAATACTAATCCTTTAGAAAACGGTTTTGTAAAGTAAAGATATTTATTTGCAAAAGTGTAAATTTTCCGTATTTTAGATTCTAGGGTTTGCTAAGTCAACTAGCCTATTTCTAAATGGTCTAAACGACAAGTCGTTAGAAGCCTCAAATCGCCTCTTCACCGCCAATTGTGGCCAGGTAAGTACAAATGAGGAAAGGAGGGATCCACTCACGAATCGTGAGACGGGCCTTTTAAAGTTACCTTTGCTCACTTGCCTAGCCTAGACACGACAAAGTCAGGTTTAGATAAACGATCGATGTCCACAACTTATTGTGTTTTCCTAATAAGAGGTATTTATTTAAAAGTGTATCAAAACTAAACTTTTAGAATTGATTTTATTAAGAATATGATATTTAAATGAAAGTATTGTTTTATGTATTCTAAGTTTTTTGATGATGTCGTTTAGGGTTGTATTTGCGTGTGTGTGTGGAGGTAGGTCATTATCTCGTGCTCTACTTTAAATATATAGTAAGCTTAAGGGGTTAAATGTGAAATCGAAACATTATGGTATTAAGTGAAAAATACGATAATTTGGAAAGGTTATCATTTCATGTGATGAAACTTATTCAAATTGTTTGTTAAATATTTAATAGTCAACATAAAGATGTTTAAGCATGATTGAATTGGTGAGAAGTGAAAATTTATAGCAAAACCGAATCAGAAATCGAATTTGTTCCGATTCCGTCGGGTTTTGTAATTTCGTATTTTAGAGAAATAGAAAGGGGGATAGAATGGGACTTACGGGTTTCGATTAAGCAAAGGAGTGAAGGGGGACTAGAGAGGTTGCCGAGGCTTTGCTTCATCGCCGGTTGTTCCTAAAAACGTCGCCGGAATTTCCGCCGGAATTTCGTCGGAGTTTCGCCGCGAACTTGTTTTCAAAGTACACGACTTTTGAGAAGATTTTGAGAGAGTGAGCTTAGGGTTTTGGGATGAGGGGGTAGAGGGTAGGTGGTGTATTTATAGGGTAAGGTAGGGCAGGTAAAAGGTTTTTAATTAAAAAAATTGTAAAAAATATAGAAATTCATTAAAAATTGTAGTAAATAGGGGATAATTAAGTTTCGGGAACTGATCCAAATAAATGGTGTGTGCAGGGGAGTTGGGCAACTGAAAAGTCATAACTTTTCAGTTGCCGACTCGGCCGTCCGGCCGAGTCCGGCCAGCGGCGCCGGCCCGAGTCGGCCGGTCCGCCGGCCGACTCGGCCGAGTCAGGACGAGTCGTGATGCCGGGGGGTGGGGGGTCTTCAGGTGGGTCCTCTGGTACTTTTAGTTTTTAAAGTGTAGTTCAATTTTTGGAAGTTATGGTCTGTGGACTGTTGGGCTTCCAAGGAATTTAAAACAAAAAACAATATAAAAATAATGCGGGGCAGGAAATTTGAACTCTGGTGGCTTGGTTCAGCAATGCAAGGTATTACCAATGAGCTACAAGCTCCTTCTTTTAATTATTGTGGGAAAATAAATACTTAAAGTGGTAACAGCAACATTAAATACCCCAAGTATACTTCAAATTTTAATCAATTTTATGTACACTAAAAATGGAGTTATTTAAAAACAAAATAATTACTTATATATTGTGCTCAGGTTAAAATACTCTTTTATGGATTTTGAAAAAAATTTGTATAGAAAAGTGTATAGAAAAATTAGGGTTGTTACATCTATCCTGCTCATCGCGTGGCTGAAGGGACACGACTGGCCATGGGTATCGCGGGGCTATCACACTTATACCATGGGCTGAGCGCTGCGGCCAATACTTCGACCCCGAGTGTAGATGTTGTGAGTTTCTTCCTCCTCTACTTCACGTCGTGGATCGAGATGCATGTATTGGGAGCGTTCGCAGCGCATCAGAGGCCAGATTTCTATGACGCTTACACCTTCCCGCGGCTCATGAGGTTGGTGGACGCTTCTGCTCCTGATCCAACTCAGCTAGGGGACCTTCGTGTGTTGCTTAACCCGTATGCTAATGAAGGTGGGATGGTATTCAACGACCGATTTCTCTCTGCTCCTTCGGGACCTGTTCCACAGCTATTCGATTTATCGAAAGGGGGAGCACCATCCTTAAAGCCTAAGGAAATTATGCACTTGTATTCGATTAGGCCGGGTTATTTGGTGTTCCATCGAAATGATACGGCTCTTTTCATGCGGTATAACCCGCACCGCTTTGTTCGGCAATTGGGTTATAACTAGGGTGTTCCCTTCGAGGCATTTTTGGTGGATCCCAACTCGACACTTGGAGTTGTTCATGACATCATCCATCACTTCATGCGGCTGAACACCGGCTCTCGTTTTGTGATCCCCGAGGCCGACTATATTCCAAGGTGTGTGGGGTCCTTCGTGGGTTGGTATCGCCATCGAGTCGGTCCTGTCATCGCTGAGGAAAGGCGGGTATTTTTTGATTATAGAACTTCAGCTCCAACCCTAGTCACTAATGCTCTGCTACGACCGCGGTCAGTCGTTCGCCCTCTTTTAAGGGACAACGGTCCGGTACTTATTCCGAAGACCGCAGAAGAAGAATCAACCCCTCGCACTGCTGAGATGCCAGTGCACACTAAGGCTCAATCAAAGGCCTCCAATAAAGCGCTAGCGGCAGTGCCATCAGTGGCGATGTCATCAGCGGTGGTGTCGCCGAAAAGGGATACTGGAGGCAAAGTTGGCCAACGTCGCGCCAAAGCACTGAGGGGAAGGAAGCGATCCTCTTCTAGCGTTAGCTCCAGCTCGAAAAGGAGGAAGACAACAGTTGCTGGCTTGCTTGACCTTCTACTGTAATCCGAGCCTATTGTTCAAGACGAACCAATATCGATGCAAGAGCCGGATGATGGTCTCATTTACCCTAACTCGTCTGCTGAGGAAGCCGCGCAATTGGCTGAAGCTTTAAGGCGTTCGCAGGATAAGACCGAGAATGTGCACATCCCAAAAAGGTCCTACCCCCCGGTTATCTTCTACGAAGATCCTCCATCGCTACGGAGAGTATATATGGGTCCTTTGCGACTGGAGGACGAGATAGCCCTCAAGCAGCCTATCTCAGCCGCTTCCGAAGATGAGCTGGCATTGAAGACCGGTGGCCATAAATTTGCTTTCGAAGCTCGTTGAGCACATTTACTCAGGAAGGAACGACGGCTTGAAAAGGCTATAATAGAGGCGTCCTGGCGTATCGGTATGCACGTTTTCCTTATTTTCCTTTTGGCAAGTAGTTTGTATCGCTCTCATATCTTCTTATCTTTGTAAAAACTTCGCAGGGACTTCAGCAACGATAGAGGATTTGAGCCCAAGTCGCGCCCTGACCGTGGATTCTATAAATGTCTCCGATGAGGCACTGGTAGGTGCGGAGGAGATCGTTATAGCTGCTATTCCTGCTGTGGATCTTCCACTGGTAGCCTCCATTCCTTCGTTGCCTGTTCTTCTAGAAGAGGTGACCTTATCGGCTGTAGATCTAATGGATCTTTCTGGTGATGGCTTGAAGATTGTGGAAAGGGTAGTTGAGACCGTTGTTCCTTCATTGGAGCCTGAAGTGGCGGCCGTTGCCCCTCAATTGGAAGCTGTCACACCAACAAATGTCTTCGGTGATGCTCCTGAGGGCATGGAGGAGGCTGCCGAAGCTGCTATCCCTCCAGTTCAAGGCGAGAAGAGTATCGAAGGTAGTCTTCTATACTTGGTTTTAATAGTCTTTCCATTATCTGAACCTTTCTTTTCTTCCAGAATTGGCGGCTTCTATTGTGGACCTATCTCCCAGAAAGTCCTTCCAGCGCTTACTTGATATAGCTGCCCTACGGGCGATATCCCCACAAAGTATCGTCCTTTCTTCCGAGCAAGGTCTGTGTTCTTTGACCCTTCTGCTTTATTATCAATTTTTTTATGATGATGCTAACATGTCCTCTGCAGTTCTGGAAGCTGATGATGAAGTGGAGATCCTTGATAGGCCTGAGGATCTTTCAAACCCCCCTGCATAGCTGTGGGTAAGTAAAACTCAACCCTTGGTATTGTTTTGTTTATTCTATGTTTGCCAGTTTCGCTGACTAGTCATAAACTTTGACAGCTTTGCCAGCTCCAGCTCCGTTAGAATCCCGAATCTCTATGCCACCAGGATCATATGCCCGACGTGCGTCTAAAAGGATAGCGAGACATAGCATTCACTCCTTGTCGGCCCTTATTGAAGATCTTTGTGCTGGAAGTTCTGTTACGGCTGAAGAATTTGCTGCCGAAGCCAATACCTCTTTGCCCTTCCTTGCTACTTATCATGATGAGATATTGATGCATGTTTGGGTTGAGTATTTTCGCAAGGTGGAGGCTTGCTTACATAATCTCGAGTGTATATGCCTTCCTTCCGAGCTCTTAACTGCCAAGGTAAGCCTGCGGGGGTGGATTGAGCGGTGCGCCGCTAATCTTCATTCTTGCGAAAAGAGACTCAACCGGAAATTTTCGGAGAGGGAACTAGCTTCAAATGCTTTGGGGGAACTCCAAGCTCAACTTACTGCTAAGACCACCCTTGCGTATGAACTTTGGCGGGTTCTTCGAGAAGCTATCACGGAGGTGGTAGCTCTTGATAAAGCCGTTATCTTTACCCGCGAGATGGTTGAAGCTCATAAAGTTGCTGAAAAGGAGCTTGAGAGTCGGCTCGCCTCGTATCAGGTTCAACAGTCTCAGGTGGAGACCCGTCTTGTGGCAATAACAAAGCTTGAAGCCGAGGTCCAGCGGAAGAATGATGAATTGACGAACTTATTGCACCATCCACCGGCTTGAAGATATATTTTTTTCTCCTTTTTGTATTTACTCCTGAATGAGAGTGTCTTTTGATTTTTTTACGAAATGTACCTTATATTCATTTGGACTCATGAATAAAAGACATATTTTATTTCATATTGGCGTGTCCCTTTTAGCAAATGTATTTTGTAGATAGTCTATCTTGATCTCTTTGCAGGGCAGCGACGACTTAGGAAACAGGTTCAGATCTGCCGCCTAAGACTTTTCAACTTCATGAGCCATGAGGGTCTCATAAAGACTTTTCTCCCTACGAGTCGAGATGATCCTGTATGTGTATTTTCTCCTTAGGAATCGTGAGGATTTCTAAGTGTGTATTTTCTCTTGAGAGTCGTAAGGATCTCACAAGAGAATTTTCCCCCTTTAGAAGTCGAGAGGACTCGTAAGTGGTTGTTCCCTCCTTATCAAAATTCGACTTTGGAGAGCGTGGCCCGTGAATAGCATGCAATGGCCCATCTTGGACCGACTTGCAGGGCCCCAGTGCTTAGGAAACAGGTCCTTATCCCTTTTACCTAAGGCTTTCCCCTACGAGTCGAGACGAACCGAGGGATTATTGGTTGACTTGATTCTGAGATAGAGCGTTGTTCCGGTGGGGAGGTCATTGGCTGACTTGTTTCCAAGACGGAGCGTCGTTCTGGCGGGGAGGTCATTGGCTGACTTTGTAGGGTGTTTTTCGTCACCCCATTGAGATGGGAATACGCGCACGCTTGTCAGGCGCATTACAGATCCCCCTGCCTAGGGTAAGCTAGGGTTTATTGATTGTGGGGATCCGAATCTCCGGCAGCCGTGGACTAAGCTGCCGTTAATTACCCCTCGCCTTTGGAGCGAGAGAACCTCCGATTGACGGGTTAAACTGGTCATGCGAACTCAACGTGCAGTGTACGTGTGTTTTTGTTTTACGGGGGGGCTTGGACATATCGGGAGCCACGCAGAGTTTTTACGGGGGTCCCGCTACCGGGATAGCGGGCTGGGAGTCAAGAGGGCTAGCAGCCCCCTTGCGGGGTGCGGGGAAGCGCCCCGGCCCAAATTTTTTTTGGGAGGGACAGTGTTGTAGAGTATGTGTCTGTGTGTGTATACATATATATAAAAAAAGAAAGGGAAAGGGCATCCAGAGGATGCGTGGGGAAAGGCGCTAGCACTTTGGGCGCTAGCGCTCTGAGTGCAAGAGCGCTAGCGCCCCACGTGTCAGCACGTGGACGCTAGCTCTTTGGGCGCTAGCGCTCTGAGCACAAGAACGCTAGCGCTTTGAGCGCTAGCGCTCCACGTTTCAGCACGTGGGCGCTCGGGCGCTAGCGCTCTGAGCGCAAGAACGCTAGCGCTTTGAGCGCTAGCGCCCCATATGTCAGCACATGGGCGCTAGCGCCCCACGTGTCAGCACGTGGGCGCTCAAGCGCTAGCGCTTTGGGCGCTAGCGCTCTGAGCGCAAGAGCGCTAGCGCTCCACATCTCAGCACGTGGGCGCTCGGGCGCAAAAAGGGACTTGGTCCCTGCAGTGGGAGTTGTACTCCCAGAAAGGAGCACTTATTATTTTTTTTTGTGTGTGTGTATATATATATATGAGGAGTTAAACTCCAAGGAAGTTTTGAAGTTGATGAAGGGGCTTCTCCCCTTGAGCCTTAGTTCTTCCTCAAAGTGAGGTTTCTGGAGATCGGTCTCCTTCTTCTTCCTGTCGTTTGGCCGGATCTTGAAGATCAAGAGATGTGAGTGTTCCCCTCCGAAAGACGGCGCACAAGACCGCGATGTCCAGACACTGAGATTCGGGGCAGATACTATTTGGTTTTATCCGTCCACCTCTCCGAAGATGCCAAGTTGATTTATGGAACCGTGTATCAGAGGTTTAGACGGATGCGGTCGATGTAGCAGACTTCGTCAGATTCCCCTCGCTTGAGGGGTTTTTGATTGTAGGGACGCTCTTCCCTGCAGGCGCAAGCCCCTGCAGTTAATTACGCTATTGCATCGCGGTAACAACTTTCTCCTTCTCCAGAATTTCACTTCGTGTCGTGTGTGTTTGTTTTATTTGTGGTTGCCCGTGGATTGTATACGGAGACTGAATAATGCCGTCGCCCGTAGGACGTGGACTAGTCCAAATCCTTATTTACTTAGATTTGGGTTTGGTGTTTTTTAGTTTAAGGATGCATTAGTCGCGTTGCGGCTAAGATCAACTTAAACGTTCGTTAAGGATACAATAGTCCTGTTTGAGACTAAGATCAACTTAACGTGATAATCCATTTAATATCTGGCCATCGGGACTCGTCACCTCTCTAACGTCGTTGAAGGATTACAACGGCAGATGTCAGAGGAGTTCAGAGATGTACCCTTGAACCAAAGTCGATTTGGAGTTTTATAGTCCATTTAAATGTTTAAGGATACGTTAGCCGTGTTTGGGGGCTAAGATCAACTTAAACGGGATCGTTTAGATCCGGCAAAAGAGCATTTGGAGGCTCTATTGCTCCAGTTTAGGGACGTGGTGGTCCATATTCCAGTTTAGGGACGTGGTGGTCCATTATTAATTTAAGGACGTTTCGGTCCATGCTCCAGTTTAGGGACGTGGTGGTCCATGTTCCAGTTTAGGGACGTGGTGGTCCATATTCCAGTTTAGGGACGTTCCGGTCCGACATTAGTTTAGGGACGTTCCGGTCCGACATTAGTTTAGGGACGTTCCGGTCCGACATTAGTTTAGGGACGTTTCGGCCCGACATTAGTTTAAGGACGTTTCGGTCCAATATTAGTTTAAGGACATCTCGGTCCATGAGTTTAAGGACCCCGCAGTCCATATTGATGTATGGTCGTTGGGACCCGTCACCTCTTTGACGTCGTTGAGGAGTTACAACGACGGATGTCAAAGGAGTTCGGAGATGTACCCTCGAACCGGATATAAATTGATTTGAGAGAGCATTTGTGCTCAGTTCAATTTAATTTAAGGACTTACGGCCAGAATTGGGCTAAGTCCAGTTTAAAATGTTCAACATTTTATTTATTTTTAGTCTATTAGACATGTGCTGGGGCTTTGCCCACACTTAAATAATGCATTGCATTACTTCTATTTTCTTGTTTGGGCTCTGCCCATAAAAGATGCAGAGCATTAATATATTTTGGGCTCTGCAAGGCCTCTGCATAGCATTTTATTATTTTTGTTTGGGCTTTGCCCATTTATAAATGATGCAGAGCATCAATTTAATTAGGCCTGTTTGGTCTTTTAATTGGGCCTGGCCCTTTAAGAAATACCTTGCATTTGTTAGGCGCTTTGCGCCACTCACCGAGCGCAAGCGCTTGTGGTGAAGACACGTGTCATGCTCTGGTGAGCGCAAGCGCAACAGTGTAGTGCGCTGTGCTAGTGCGCTGCGCTGTTGCGCTACTGACACGTGGCACGCTCTGGAGAGCGCAAGCGCAACAGTGCAGTGCGCTGCGCTGTTGCGCTGCTGACACGTGGCACGCTCTGGAGAGCGCAAGCGCAACAGTGCAGTGCGCTGCGCTGTTGCGCTGCTGACACGTGGCGCGCTCTGGTGAGCGCAAGCGCAGCAGTGCAGTGCGCTGCGCTAATGCGCTGCGCTGTTGCGCTGCTGACACGTGGCGCGCTCCCAAGAGCGCAACAGCGCAGTTTGCAAGTGCAAAACACTAAGAATCTTTTAGATTCAGGAACAGAAGTGCAAAGCACTATTTGATTTCTTGATCCAAAACAAGTTTTTCCTTGTTTTTCCTTATTGCAGAGAACCAAAGGTTCATAACAAGTGCAAGGCACTATTTTTATTTTTTATTATTTATTTATTTATTGATTGTTGAAGATCAATGATCTTGTTCTTAGATCAATGATCTGTTCATAAGAGAATTTTCCCTTCTTTTAAAGGTTTTTACCTTCTTTTTTTTGTATTCTCAAGGAGTTCTCCAGAGTTCTCTTCTCTGTTTTTTTTAGCAAGATGATCATCCCTTTTAATTGAGGCCTAGGGTCCTTTTTATAGTGCCCATAAATTAGTTAAATTTGTTAAAGAGATCTTTCTCTGGGGAATTTTCCCCACCGTTGGATTTTTGATCCAAGGGCTTCTGCTTCGCAGAAGAAAATCTTCTTGTTTTAATAAGAACAGAAAAGATTTCTTAAAATTTTAATTCTGTTTGGCGTAGATGTCCCAACGCGTGACACGTGTCGCGCAGCGCACTGCGCAGTGCTGACACGTGTCGCGCAGCGCAAAGCGCAGCGCAACTGCGCTGACACGTGTCGCGCAGCGCACAGCGCAGCGCAACTGCGCTAGCGCATCTGCGCTGACACGTGTCGCACAGCGCAGCGCCTGCGCAACTGAAGCGTTGCTTCCTTTAATAGAGCTTTACTTTGATTGGGTGCGCCTTCTCGGGCGCTGCGCTGACGTATCAGCGCTTGACACGTGGCGCGTTGCGCCCGGGATTTGAAGCGTTGCTTCATTCATTAGATTTTAAATTTTCAAAGAAGAACTTTGCTCTGATTGGGGTAAACAAATGCCCCCCCACCGTTGCGCTTACGTGGCCCCAAACGTGAGCGCAACGGTGGCGGAATTCCAACCGCCGCGACAACTTTTGGAAGTCGAAGAGGCATTTGAGGCCTATAAATAGGACCTTTGGTCCCCCACAGATGCTTATCATCTTTCAGATTTTTATTTTCAAAACTTCAGAGCTTTGCTCTTGCCTTCAAGCACTCTAGAGCTTCGCTCTTCTTTCCAAAGTTTTTTAGAAAAAACTTTAGGTAAAATTGATTCTTAGATTAAATTAATTTTAATTAATCTTAACCAGCAGAGCTTTGCTCTCATAGATCTTTTGATCTAAAGAGATCCCCATTGGGGTTTCACTAGCAGAGCTTTGCTCTCTAGGAATTTAGCCCTCTATATATATTATTTTTCTTCTATCGCTAATCTTCCTGTGGTATTTCCTCTAGGCATAATGGCGGTGCACCTATACAGTTTGCACGAGTTCATCACTTATGACGATATCCGCGTACAGGGTCGTCAACAAAACCAGGAGTTTACAGACGCTCAATGTGCAGAGGTTATGGGTCGTCTGAACGCAAGCGGTGGTTGGCTGCTACCCCATCGTTCGGCTCTTTTGAAAGTCGTGCTGGGAGTAATATGGAGAGCGCTTCCGGGTCTTTACGAAGCCCTGCCGCTCAATGCGCTGGATGATGCCGAGGACAAGGTGCATTCAGTGTACCTGACGGGGCTGATCTCGAAGAGACGGCGGGACAGCCTCATTGACATCCTACATCAAATCTTCCAGCAGACGACGATAGTTGCTGCTTATCGGAGGCCAGGAGGGCTTGCCGATGATATTGACACAGAGGAGCGCGAAAGGCTGCGCATAAGAATAATCAGAAAGGCCAGAAGGACTCTGGATGGCCTTACTTTTGACTTTCTCAATCCGTGCCCTGGATCTGAAGTTATTCCATTGTAATAATATTTTTCGTTCACTGGTTTTTATGATTGTAAGAATTTTTGGCAATATGAATGGAAACTTTTTATCTCAGCTTGTCTTATTTCTCGTCCTGAGTCTTCTGCCCATGCATGAATGAGTGTGTCTCGAATGCTCGATTAAATGTAAATCGGATGTTCTTTCTGTTATTTTCTCCGTCTTTCCTTTCTTTTATTATCAGCATATCACCTTAGCAAACATAGTTGACGGATGATTAGAACGAATATCCTGACTTTCTTAAGAAATAGCGATGGCTTAGGCCGCAGGTTCGGATCCGCTGCCTAAGACTTTTCAACTCCATGAGCCATGAGGGTCTCATAGAGATTCTTCTCCCTACGGATCGAGAGAATCTCGTAGGTGGGCTTTCTCCTTAGGAATCGTGAGGATTCCTAAGTGTTGTTTTCTCTTACAAGTTGTAAGGATCCTATAAGAGAATTCTTCCCGCTTACGAGTCATGAGGACCCACAAGCGGTTGTTTCCCTCCTCGTCGAAATTTGACTTTGGAGAGTGAGACCCGTGAATAGTATGCAAGAGACCATTTTGGATTGACTTGCAGGGTCCCATTGTTCAGGAAGCAAGTTTTTTAGTTCCTGCTGCCTGAGGCTTCATTTGCATGTTGAGACGAATCGGGAGTTTCCCGCGGAGACACAGTTTCTCTGCGAGCCGACGTGAATCAGGAGGCTCTCATCAAGGAGTGTTTGTATCCGTGAGTCGAGGAGTTTGCTAGGGATTATTTGTTTCCCAAGCGCCAAGGATTATTTGTTTCCTTGGGGTTTGAAACGAGTCGAGGACTTCCCACGGAGGCACTGATGGCTCTGCGAGTCGACGCGGATCAGGAGGCTCTCATCAAGGAGTGTTTGTATCCGTGAGTCGAGAAATTTGCTAGGGATTATTTGTTTCCCAAGCGCCAAGGATTATTTGTTTCCTTGGGGTTTGAAACGAGTCGAGGATTCCCACGGAGGCACTGGTGGCTCTGCGAGTCGACGCGAATCAGAAGGCTCTCGTCAAGGAGTGTTTGTATCCGTGAGTCGAGGAATTTGCTAGGGATTATTTGTTTCCCAAGCGCCAAGGATTATTTATTTCCTTGGGGTTTGAAACGAATCGAGGATTCCCACGGAGGCACTGGTGGCTCTGCGTGTCGACGCGAATCAGAAGGCTCTCGTCAAGGAGTGTTTGTATCCGTGAGTCGAGGAATTTGCTAGGGATTATTTGTTTCCCAAGCGCCAAGGATTATTTATTTCCTTCGGGTTTGAAACGAGTCGAGGATTCCCACGGAGGCACTGGTGGCTCTGCGAGTCGACGCGAATCAGAAGGCTCTCGTCAAGGAGTGTTTGTATCCGTGAGTCGAGGAATTTGCTAGGGATTATTTGTTTCCCAAGCGCCAAGGATTATTTGTTTCCTTGGGGTTTGAAACGAATCGAGGATTCCCACGGAGGCACTGGTGGCTCTGCGAGTCGACGCGAATCAGAAGGCTCTCGTCAAGGAGTGTTTGTATCTGTGAGTCGAGGAGTTTGCTAGGGATTATTTGTTTCCCAGGCGCCAAGGATTATTTGTTTCCTTGGGGTTTGAAACGAATCGAGGATTCCCACGGAGGCACTGGTGGCTCTGCGAGTCGACGCGAATCAGAAGGTTCTCGTCAAGGAGTGTTTGTATCCGTGAGTCGAGGAGTTTGCTAGGGATTATTTGTTTCCCAGGCGCCAAGGATTATTTGTTTCCTTGGGGTTTGAAATGAGTCGAGGATTCCCACGGAGGCACTGGTGGCTCTGCGAGTCGACGCGAATCAGAAGGCTCTCGTCAAGGAGTGTTTGTATCCGTGAGTCGAGGAGTTTTGCTGAAGACACTGGCTTATTCGGTTGGAATGAACCGTCGAGGTTTGGCTTCGTTGTCTGACGAAGTCTGTTAGGAAAGTATGGTTCCCTCTTTGTTTATGCCCTTGGATTGTATACAGGGATCGATGTGATCTTAACTGTAGGGCCAAAGTTTTATCATCAATTTTTTCTTCATTTTTTTTGTTTTATTTCCGCGATGCTCTATCATTTCAGCTTTTATATCGCAAAGGTCGCGATTGCCCAATCATTTCGGCTATTCTTCGCGGTGCCCAATCATTTCGGCTATTTATTTTATCTTTACTCGCTGCTTTTTATTGCGAGTTGCCCAATCATTTCGGCTATTTATTTTATTTTTTACTCGCTGCTTTTTATTGCGAGTTACCCAATCATTTCGGCTATTTTGCATGCATGTGCGGCCTACTGGCTTTCCACCGTAAACCTGGAATTACACACCGATTTCGGCATCAGCACTGCTACAACTGGGATATTGCCAGGAGCGAATCATCATCCGCCTCTGTCGATGTTGAACAAAGGTGGCTTAGCGACCAGGGTTAGGGTGTCGTCTAAGGCTTTTAACTTCATGAGCCGTAAGGGTCTCACAAAGGTATTTCTCCCTACAAGTCATGAGGATCTTGTAGGTGTATTTTCTCCTTAGGAATCGTGAGGATTCCTAAGTGTATGTTCCTCTGTAAGTCGTAAGGATCCTACAAGAGGGTTTTCTCCTTGTAAGTCGAGAGGACTTATAAGGGTTATTCATCATGCGAACATATCCCCAGTCTCGGATGAGACTTGATTAGGGAAATGTTTATTCGCACCCGTGGATTGTATACAAGAGCCCGTGTTGGACCACTTGTAGGGCAATATCGAAAGTTGTGGGGGTTGCTTAAGCACAGGTTTAGATCTCTGTAACTCAAGACTTTCAACTCTTATGAGCCGTGAGGGTCCCATAAGAGAGTTCTCCTTACGAGTCGTGAGGATCTCGCAAGTGTATTTTCTCCTTAGGAATCGTGGGGATCCCTAAGTGTGTTGCTCCCTTGTGAGTCGTAAGGCTCTCACGCGGGTGGTTTCTCCCTACAAGGTCGAGAGGATCTTGTAAGTGTTCTTTAACGAGATTGCGCCCTTTCAGGTTTTCACAAACACTCGCCGGTAGTCCTGCTGTTTTTACTCACGGAGCCCTTTCAGGTTTTCATCCGCGCCCATTTTGCTTATGGACATACCATTTTTTTTTATTCTTTTTATTTTTATATATATATATATATTTTTACGAGGTCGCGCCCTTTCGGGTTTTCACGAACACTCGCCGGTAGTCCTGCTGTTTTTACTCACGGAGCCCTTTCGGTTTTTTATCCGTACCCTTTTTGCTTATGGACATACCGCCTTTATTTATTATATTTTTTTATTTATATATTTTTTTTATTCATCTCGTCAGCCTAAGGATGCTGCGGTATTAGTTTAAAGACGTTTCGGTCTGCTATTAGTTTAAGGACATTTCGGTCCGTCATTGAGAAGCGGGCTACTGCTTATAAAGCTTGAGCTTAGGAAGATAGCGAGCGAACGCAGTCGTCGTCATCTATCATTGACCTAGGCTGTGGCTCATTAAGCGTAGTATCTCTTTAGGAAGCGACCGTTTATTGGCCTGAAAGGCCTTTCACCGTGCATATCTATGAGTAGATAGGCCCCGCCTTGGTAGACCTTATCTATGACGTACGGGCCTTCATAGTTTGGCTCGAATTTTCCCCGCTTGGCGCGATTGGGGATCATAGGCCTTTTGACCACTAGCACAAGCTCGCCTTGGCGGAATGTCCTCGGTCGGGTCAGTCTTTCATATGAGCGCGTCATCTTTGCTTTATAGGCCTCCAGATTTTGTTGCGCCGTGAGTCGTGTTTCTTCAAGGGCGTCAAGCTCCTCAAGCCGAAGGTGAGCATTTTCTTCGTCCGCTAGCTCGTGGTGAACTGCCACTCGTAGAGAGGGTAACTCTATCTCGAGGGGGAGTACTGCTTCCGTACCGAACACCAACGCGTACGGCGTTGTGTTCGTGGCCGTCTTGAATGTTGTTCGATATGCCCAAAGAGCTTCTTGCAGTCTTTCGTGCCAATCTTTCTTATTACGGGACACCGTTTTCTTTATGATTTTTGTCAATGTCTTGTTGAAGGCTTCAGCTAGTCCATTGGCTCGCGGGTTATAAACCGAGGAATATCTCCAGTCTATATTATGCTGTTGCGCGAAGCGACTGATCTTATGGCTTCTGTAAG